>CM065748.1:30374299-30386799 GCA_033310375.1 Conus canariensis | reverse complement strand
GAGACAGAGAAATCAGGTCTGTGACGTCATGTGATGAGTTGAGACAGAGAAATCAGGTCTGTGACGTTCATTGTGATAGATGAGACAGAGAAATCAGGTCTGTGACGTCATTGTGATAGATGAGACAGAGAAATCAGGTCTGTGACGTCCTATGTGATGAGATGAGACAGAGAAATCAGGTCTGTGACGTCATGTGATGATAGGTATGAGACAGAGAAATCAGGTCTGTGACGTCCTTGTGATGAGATGAGACAGAGAAATCAGGTCTGTGACGTCCATTGTGATGAGATGAGACAGAGAAATCAGGTCTGTGACGTCTTGTGATGAGATGAGACAGAGAAATCAGGTCTGTGACGTCCTTGTGATGGATGAGACAGAGAAATCAGGTCTGTGACGTCCTTGTGATGAGATGAGACAGAGAAATCAGGTCTGTGACGTCATTGTGATAGATGAGACAGAGAAATCAGGTCTGTGACGTCATTGTGATGAGATGAGACAGAGAAATCAGGTCTGTGACGTCATTGTGATAGGATGAGACAGAGAAATCAGGTCTGTGACGTCATTGTGATAGGATGAGACGAGAGAAATCAGGTCTGTGACGTCCTTGTGATGAGATGAGACAGAGAAATCAGGTCTGTGACGTCATTGTGATAGGATGAGACAGAGAAATCAGGTCTGTGACGTCATTGTGATGAGATGAGACAGAGAAATCAGGTCTGTGACGTCCTTGTGATAGGATGAGACAGAGAAATCAGGTCTGTGACGTCATTGTGATGGGATGAGACAGAGAAATCAGGTCTGTGAAGTCCTTGTGATGGGATGAGACAGAGAAATCAGGTCTGTGAAGTACAGGGCATGCTTAAAAAGTTTGCTGTATGTTGGAGTGTATGACTGAATCAACGAGATCGATACCAATGAATTAGTCTGGAGAGAGAGAGAGAGAGAGAGAGAGAGAGAGAGAGAGAGAGAGAGAGAGAGAGAGAGAGAGAGTAGAAAAACAAAGGGACTATCACAACTACACAATAACGACCGTAGTAAGAACAAAATAAAAGAGAAAGAAACAAACGAACAAAGGAATAAAAAGAAACGAAACAAGAACAACAACAACAACGACAATCCAATACAAACCAGTATGCCGAGACACAGACACCAGTAGTTGCAGACATTCACATCATTTTCGTACACCCAAAGAACTGAATATTTCATCCACCAAAGCAACAGAAAACACACATTGCCACACCTTTTTTCCCTCCCTTCCATTCCCCCTATGTCACCTTCCATGCCCGTTTCTCTGGCACTTCTTCCAAGCCTTTCATTCCGGTTGCTCCCTACATAGCCACACCCACGGTCGTTCTGTCATAGTCCCAGCACCGGTAGTCCGCAGGGAGACACCAATATCAGGTCGTCACAGGGTCACTCACCAGAGGAGACACTGCACCGATGCCGAGACGTTTCTGTGGGTGTTCAGGGGGTGTCCAACACGCACACAAGACACCCACCTGATGAACCTCCGTCTGCGCCAGAGTGAGCGTTTGTGAGCGCGCCCCTAAGAAAAAGCGCCATACCTCCCCCTCCCCCCCAACCCTCCCACCCTCCTCAATATCGTCTAGCTCAGCACACAGACAGCAAATTGCTCATACAACATCCATGGACCGTCTGTGCCATAAAAAAAAGATTAAAAAACAAAAACATAGATGAAGCTGGCAGCCAGCATCCCCTGTGTGCCAAATATTGCCGACGTGCGTCCATCAACTATCCAGAAAATGGCATGGGTAAGCAGCGCGAAGAAATGAATAAAACAAAAAGAAAAAGAAAAAGGAAGAAGAAAAAAAAGAAAAGGACTGTCACGGAAAAGGGTGGCAAACAAAGGCTCGTGAACATGAATCTGGAAAGAAATGAAACCCCCACCCACCACCCCACCCCACTCACCCCAAACAGCCACGGAAAATACCTCACAAGAAACTAAAGCCATAGTGAGGCAACAACGGAACACGAGAAGGGCCTTCCGGAGAGCGCGGCCCTGCACTTCGCACAAGCAGCATGCTGGATCTGCCCTCTGGTCCGGATCCGAACCACAGATCCGCCACCAAACTTTTTTTTTTTTTTTATCAAAGGATCGTCCTCAGGGGACACACATTCCATCTTTCCACCGACTTTCTGTCCATACCAGTTCCACGGTGTTTGCCTAATCTTGTCTGGCAAACCCATAGACGCGAGACAGAACATCAGCTCTTTTGGGGGGGGGGGGGGGGGGGGGGGGGGGGAAGCAGCAAAGTTCTGCTCTTTGAAGACATTTCGGTGAACGTAGCGCGCTGGCTGACGTCACTGACAAGAGCCGGTTGTAATGTCTCGGTGAAAGGCATCCACTGCTCCAGTGAGGGGAGAGACGCACTCTGGTTCCCAGCTGAAGATTCGTGGTTTCAATCCACAAACGGTCCCAGCGTGGAGACCTGAATTTCAACCCCTACAACCATGCAGGGAGCAGTTAAGAAAGTAATGAACAACAGCTGGAAATAACGTAATTTCTGGAATCTTCTATCCCTTCAGGAAGTGTAACATAGTTATGAGGTATTTGAGAAACGTCTAGGGGTAATTCACACTACAACTTCACAGAACTCCTGAAGAGAAACACCATCAGGCCTCAGATATGTCGATTTTAAACAACCATGCAAGCTCAAGCTGTCAACAGCAGCATTTTACAGCTCCGTCGACCACAGTTCAGAGCTACAAACATAAGTTTAAAACCGAGCAGAAAACGACTGTGCAAAATCAAAGGGAAAGAGGGGGAAAAAAGATAACAAAAGAAGCGATGTACTGAAGGTGAATACAAAAAGCAACTTTGAAGATGATACGGAAGGAGAAAAAAAAACAACCAACAACAAAAACACAACCCCCCCCCCCCCCCAAAAAAAAAAAAAAAAGAAAAAGAAAAAAAAAAAAAAGATAAAGACAGACGCTGAGAAACTAATCTACAGGGGTCCAAACTCAAGTGCCACCACAGAAAAGGGAACTGAGCGGACAAGCGCACGGGACGACACCATCCAGAGAGGTGAAGTGCAAGTGCACTGGCCAACCTGCATTCTTCTTCTTCCGGTTCTTGAGCCCTCGGAAGCCGGCCTGGATCATCAAGGCCGCCTTTTTCGTTTCCGGGGCACCGAGGTCAATATCTATTTCCTCTTCCTGGGCAGCCTTTTTTATTTCCGGGGCAACAGCTGCCTCCGCTTCCTGTTTCTTACCTTCCGCTGCCTGCACGGGTTGTGGCGGCTGTGCCGAGGAGCCCTCGCCCTGTGGACATGGAATGAGACAGGAGGGATTAGGACCCAGTGAAATCAACATTCTCGGGGGAAACGATCGTAAGGAATAGAATCATGGTCGCATGTACGTACAGGAAGAAAGACACGGCTGAACAAAAGAGACAACTGCCTGATTTGATTCGAGTGAAAGCGGGGAAAGGGGGGTGGGGGGTGGGGGGGGGAGAGGTAGGCATTAGAAGGTGGAAGGATTGTACATCTGTGAAGGTATGACGAAAAGTGCGGTATTATGATCAGTTACGTTCCATTGTTTACAGCTTTCAGACCCAAACTCTGAAACAGAATTTTTCTGTACAAAGCCAATATTTAAAAGAACACATAGCAAAGTCAAAAGAGTCAGAATAACAATATCCCCCCCCCCCTCCACCCCCGTCATGACGCTGTGATAAATGTCTTTCCATTTCAATTCTTTTAATTCCTACCTTTGTTTCCATACGTTTCATGCCAGTATTAATTCACGTTTACGTTTTTGCTACTGAGCCAAACATTAATTTATGAACTTTTACAACAAAGTATACGTGAAACACACACACACACACACACACACACACACACACACACACACACACACACATTAATCACCACAACTGAACTAACCGAATCGATTCCAATCAAACAGACTAAGTTTAATTTAGCATGTTTACAGGCAAGAAATCAAAACAAACAGCATCATTTCAACTTCGACTTACTAACTACGTTTAAGCACGTTTGCGAACAACTGTAAACAAATATACGTGAATCAAAAACAAAAACAACAAAAAACTCGTAAGCGAAAAACACCCAAAGCATTCACTCATTCTCTGACCCACGTGCCCACTTCCTCTCTGCACCATCTGAACATTATTTCATCCATATACATACATACATATACCTATCCATCTGTCTATATACACATACATTCTCTCTCTCTCTCTCTCTCTCTCTCTCTCTCTCCACACACACACACACACACACACACACACACACACACACACAGATATATATATATATATATATATATATATATTATAACAAACCATGGCCTATTGTCTTTGATTTCCAGATCAGGAGAGGATCAAACACCTAAACCCGTCTCAGGTAAAATACACAACCTTGGAGAACAGACATACGTTTAAAGGGGGGGGGGGGGGGGGGGGGGGGGATGAGAAGAAACCCTTCTCTGGAGAGCAGTTTCATTAGTTTTATTGGTCCGTCAAAGGGGAGGTCAGTGTGACCAGCAAGTGACAAATGTGTCGCTCTGTGAGGGGATCATCAGCCTAGCTACTTGATCCTGGTTACCTGCTGCGTGAGATACGCTTCTATATAAGCACAAACAGGACTCTCGAAAATCGAGTTGATCCTCCGAAATATGTGAACAGTATATTATGATACATAGTTATGTATAACTGGATAAAACAGTGCACACACAACACACACGACAATTAGCCTCCTACACCAAAAGCAAACGCAACCAGCCAGCCAAGCGACAAACTGATCAAATAGAATTAAATCAATAGCACTGTTAACCGAAACGATGAGAAATCGAGCAAGCCTCCTCCGACCCATCTTCAGTGAAGTCCACGAGAGAGAGAGAGAGAGAGAGAGAGAGAGAGAGAGAGAGAGAGAGAGAGAGAGAGAGTACCTATAAACTGAAGTCATCGTTTCCAATCTTTTAGAGCACTGCCCTCAGTTAGCACCGATAACTCTTGTCCACGGCTTACCCCGCCCTGCCCCGCCCCGCCCGCACCGGTGTGTGAGCATTCTTCTTCCAACATGTAATAATTCTCATCATTTCCGAATGTGTGTGTGTGTGTGTGTGTGTGTGTGTGTGTGTGTGTGTGTGTGTGTGTGTGTCACACCTGGGTAGGACCACCGTGAGCTTTTCGGGACTGGAATCCTTTGAAGGTGGCCTGGATCTTCACCGCAGCCTTCTCCACATCCGGGTCAGTGAGATCGATGTCGATTTCCTCTTCCTTCACCACGCTTTGCGCGGCCGGCCCTGGCGAGGAGCCTGCCTGCGTCGAAGGCTCCTCCTCCTGGTGGGACGGGGGTGGTGGACGGGTGAAGGTGAAAGCAGTGGTGATACAGAGAGGGCGCCGGAGGAGAGAGAGTGAGAGAGAGGGAGAAAAAGAGAGACGTGTGTTAGTACGTTCCCGCACACCATGGCACACAGCAAATATCACTCACACTGCTAGTACTGTAGGCCTATGCCCCATTTGGATCTCATTCTTTAAACACTGGCACGCTGCAAGCATTTAGCTACAGACGGGAAAATCACCCAATCAGTGATGTGGGGCAAATTTCATGATATTCAATTACCAACCCATCCCCACCACCCCCTAACAACCACCACCTCCACCACCATTACCAACCAAACATCACCAACCAACCAAAACAAGAATTGTGCTTCTTGCACATTCTATGCAACCAATCCGTAACACTGGATAAAATTTAGGACGAATACAGGGTGATTTTATTTAAATTCCAACCAATCGAAAACATGGGGTGTTTCTGGTAACCAGCGCCTGACTGTGAATGCTGATAGTATTTGGACGGCAAGTGGTCAAAAATATGGGGCTACTTATTGCTGGTCCCCAACCTTACTCAAAACTGAGGTAAAAAAAAAAGTAAAAAAGGAAAAAGAAAGAGCCTGACAAAATTCAGGCATCAACCAATCAAAATGATGGGACAAATACGCGCGCATGTGTGTGTGTGTGTGTGTGTGTGTGTGTGTGTGTGTGTGTGTGTGTTTGCATAATGGCATTCATTCATTGTCTGTGACTGAAGTCAGGAAAAAAAAAAGATTACAGGATGTAAATGTCAACAGCTTATTCAAAGGTCAACTGGTCAAAAACATACGGCCCGCTTCTTGCCTGAAGCCAGCCTATCAATAACACCGGTCATTCACAACATGGAACGGGCACCTTGTGTTTCTGAAATGGAATGATATTCAGTACGAACGTTTCCAAGTACTCCGTGAAAACATGGGTCGAGCTTTTTGCTTAATGCCAACCTGTCAATGACCCTGACTGCAATTTAACGGAATTACGTCATCGTATCTGAATGTCAGCCAATCAAAACAAAGAGGGCGCGCTCATTGTATAGCCCTGACAAATGGTTGACGCTGAATAACACTGTAAGCCAATCAAAACCATGGGACATACTCCTGGTATGGTTTGTTCCCACCCAATCACGAACACTGGACAACAATTTTAACGTGAACTGTTAAAAACGATGGGTCGGGCTCCCCGTATTGTTCCGACCAATCACTGAAAGGCTACTGAGCAACACTTAAACAAAAACACACGCAAGCACACGTACGCGCAAGCGGGCAAACGTGCCCACACACAAACTATACTGATGGTGCAGACAACATTAGCCGGGAATTGAAAATCTGACCTGCGCGTCATGTTTGGCTAATAATGTGCAGGTCAGGTATGTGTCATCTTGAGACCCTCTTAATACATTCTTAAATGAGGCAGGGAACAAGAGAGAGAGAGAGAGAGAGAGAGAGAGAGAGAGAGAGAGAGAGAGAGAAATTTACTTCCACAAACTTTTTTCAATTTCAATCGGTGAAAAAACGTCCCCTGCGAACTGTCTAAAAGCTAGAAAACGGGTAACAAAATCAATGAAGAGCCAGCCCTCCCTGCCACCCCCCTCCCCCCCCCCCCCCCCCCAGTGCACCCCTCCCTTTCCCACCCCTTCCGGCCGGCACCCACCACTCTAAAGAAAAAAAAAAGCAAAGAGAGAAAGAAAGGATAAAAGATATGGTTCCATGACATTTTCATCATTAGGCTAAATCAATTCAAGACACATTCATCGCCACCCTTTCGATTCCTCAGATGCCAAGCCGGAAAGAAAAACCGAAACTATGGGGCCTTGCTGAAGGAGGGGGGGGGGGGGGGGGGGGGGAGGTAGAGTGAGGGGAGGAGCGAGGGGGAGTGAGGGGGAACCCACTAAAAATATCGAGATGCAAGCCAGCCTTCAAATGACGTACTTCCTCCCTGGCCAGGTGACCTCTGAAATCCCGACTGAATTTTCAAGGCCGCCTTTTCCATTTTCGGGTCATGGAGATCAATGTCTACGTCCTCTTTATGGGGCTTGGGTGTCACTGGGGGGAGGGGGGGGGGATAGTTCTGCTTCCTCCTAGGAAGCAGGGGCAGAGAGGAGTAGTTTGATGTCTTGGAATGCTTTAAGTTCTGAAGGTCCTGCTCTCTCCCTCAGCTCCAATGGTCATTCATTTTCCGATTCTTTTGCTCGTTCCTTCCTTCCTTCCTTTCCTTCATCCTCCGTCTCGTCTCCACCACCTCCAACGTTCTTTATTTCTTTTATAATTAATTTTTCGATTCTTCCTATTGCTTTGTTCTTTCTCTTTTGTCTCTTCCATCCTGTGCCTGCCTCCTATCCACACACACAAACGTACACACTCTCTCTTTCTTTTAAGTGTGTGTGTGTGTGTGTGTGTGTGTGTGTTGTGTGTGTGTGTGTGTGTGTGTGAGTGAGAGAGAGAGAGAGTGTGTGTGTGTGTGCGCACGCGCGCGCATGGGTGTGCGCGTGTGTGTACGCGCGCGTTTCTGAGCAAGATTGTGTGTGCATGCACGCGTGCACCTTTGACTGAATATCTGTATTTGGATCTAAAGTTCTGTCTTAATGAGAGAGAGAGAGAGAGAGAGAGAGAGAGAGAGAGAGAGAGAGAGAGAGGATGTCGCAGTAAACGCAAGCCAACCTTCAAATGACGCACTTCCTCTCTGGCCAAGTGACCCTGAATCCCGACTGAATTTTCAAGGCCGCCTTTTCCGCTCCTGGGTCTATAGATCATTGTCAACTGCCCCTTTCTGGTGTTCAGGTGTCGCATGGGGGGGTGAGGGTGGGGTGGGGGGGGGTTCTGCTTCTTCCCAGGAAGTATGGGTAGAGTGGAGGAGTAGTTTAATACCTGTGACTGCTTCTCATTCTTTTTTGTTGTTGTTGTTGTTTTGTTTCCTGGGTTACTGCCATTGTCCAGTCATACTCCGATTCTTCTGCCCATTTACATATTTCTTCCTTCATTTGTTTTCATTAATTAATTCATTCTTCTTTCCTTCATCCCCAATATCGCTTCCAATCTTCTCCCCACTTACATATACTTTCTTTCGTTTCTTTCATTTTGTATTTGACTTTTCGTTTCCTTCAACTGTTTTTGTTCCTCGCCCTTTTTGTACTGTTAACTGTCTGCATCCAACTGTCCACGCGTTCATTCATTCATCGACTCGTTCGTTGAACTATTCATTTCATCATCTTCTCTTTCAATCATTCAAATTACCCTTCCCAAATTTCTCTCCCCTCCCCTTCCCCCTCCCCACTCTCCATTCTCTTCCCGGCGTCCATCTCCCTTTTTTTTGGGGGGTGGGGGGGGGGGGGGGGTGGGGAGGGATGTATGTATCTAAACATGTGTAATGCGTGTGTGTTTTCGTCTTGTTCCCTTTCTCTATCTCTTTTGCCTCCTCATTCTCCATCTCATGTCTGCTTCCCATTCAACATACCCACACACGCACGCGCACACACACACACAAATGTGCGCACAAACACTCGTACACACACACGCACGCACACAGTTGTGTGCACAACACACACACACACACTCTCTCTCTCTCTCTCTCTCTCTCACACACACACACACACACACATACAAGCACACACGAACGCGTGCGCATACTCACACACATACGTGTGCATGCAATCACACACACACACACACACACACACACACACACACACACACACACACACACACACACGCATGCATGCATGCATGCATGCAAACATACAGTACACACATATACTCTCTCGTGTTTTGGATTCTGGTATTATACCAGAAGACTGGGTGACAGGGTTAATTGTACCACTCTATAAAGGCAAAGGAGATCAACAAGACTGCAATAACTACAGAGGGATAACACTGTTGAGTTGTGTAGGCAAATTATTCACGTCAATTCTAAATTGCAGACTTACTTATTTTGTTGAAATAAATGGACTTATTTCAGAAAACCAAGCAGGTTTTAGACGCATGCATTCAACGCTTGACCATGCTTTTGTTCTTAAATCATTGATTGACATGTTTGCAATCAACAATGGAAAATTATACTGTGCTTTTATTGATTACAGAAAGGCATTTGATTCTATTTGGAGGCATGCTTTATGGCACAAACTGATGAGTCAAGGCATATCTGGGAAAATACTGCACGTTGTAATCAATATGTATGATCAAATAAAATCGTGCATTTTTCTAAATGGTCAAAAATCAGAGTTCTTTGGCAGTTTTAGGGGAGTTCGTCAAGGAGAAAACCTTTCACCCTTATTGTTTTCATTATTTTTGAATGATCTACAACAGTTCCTTATTGACAATAACTGTTCTACTCTAGAATGTGATTTAACGCAAGAGTTGAAACTTGAACAGTTTATTAAATTGCTTGTATTGTTATATGCTGATGATACAATTTTATTGGCAAATTCTAAATCAGCTTTGCAAAAAGAACTTAATGCCTTACATATACACTACTAAAAACAATTGAAGTACCACCCTAATTTTTGTATGCAATTTTTAAAAAGCTCTGATAAACCAATTAATATTGATAATTGAATAAACTCTGCTGGATAAGCTTACCCGGCTCTCAAATACTACTCCTCGTGCATTTTTGTTATGTTAAAGTCGGTCAGCAGTTATCTACCGCGTCGCATCTGAGGCAAAAAAATCCCGAGAAATTATCGAACTTGTGTCGCTCCCAGATTTTGACACAGACACAGCAAGAAAAAAAAATGTGATGCACGTGAAAGCAAGGTCTTTTCTGAGCAGAATTGCAATCAGTTAGCACATTTGACGGGTATAAAAAGTCGCGAAATTTAGGAAGATGTAACCATGCCTGCGAGACAACGACTAAGCAACACCGACAGAGGAAGAGCAATAGCATGGTACCAAGAAGGTATTGGCTTGAGGGAGATTGGTCGACGGCTTGGAGTGAGTCACCCAGTCATTCTGAGGCTCAGAGACCGTTGGCTTAACACTGGAAGTGTTGAAGAACAGCAGGGACGTGGACGGACGAGAAGCACCTCCAGACAGCAGGATCGGTTCATTGTTATCGCTTGTCTGAGAGACCGTTCAGCCAGTGCCACAGTACTCCGAGACCAGCTACGACAAGCCAGCAACGTCAACGTCAGTACCCAGACAGTTCGGAACCGGCTCCACGACGCCAACTTGAGGTCAAGGTCCCCAGCAGTGAGATCAATACTGACCCCAGCGCATCGAGCTCATCGTCGGGCCTGGGCAGCATGTCATAGAAGGTGGACAAGAGCTGAATGGGCAACAGTACTCTTCACAGACGAGTCAAGGTTCACCCTCAGGTTCAACGACGGGCGGGTTCGCGTCTGGCGACGTTCTGGAGAACGCTACGTTGACGCTGCCGTCAGGGAGCATGACCGCTATGGAGGTGGGTCCGTGATGGTGTGGGGTGGGTTCAGCCTACGTCACAGGACCCCCCTACACCGTGTTGAAGGCCGCCTGACCGGTGCCACCTACCGCGACACCATCATCCGCCCCCTTGTGATGCCCGCCCTGAGGGCAGTTGGCCAGGGCGCCCAGTTCCAGGACGACAACGCGCCGTGCCACCGCGCCGCCATCGTGAATCAGTTCCTACAAGGGCAGCAGGTGACAAGAATGGACTGGCCTGCCAGGTCACCAGATTTGAACCCCATAGAGCATCTGTGGGACGTGCTGGGGAGGCGAGTGCGGGCCCACAACCCTCCTGCAGACACCGTGGACCAGCTGTTTCAGTTGCTGGAGCAGGAGTGGCAGGCGATCCCCCAGGACACTCTCCGCCGCCTGGTGCACTCCATGAGACGTCGATGTGACGCTTGTTTGAACGCGAACGGTGGTCATACCCGTTATTAACATCATGACATCTACCATAGACTCTTGTTACTTTTCATTTTGGGGGTATGCCTCTTTAATCAAGTGTAAAACAAAGATAATTTTTTGTCACGGTGTTTGAATAAATTTGAATGGATTGAGGAATAATAAAAATAAAATATTCAATCATTAAATTATGTTCAGCTTTGTTTTCTTTCGAATGACAGCAGTTTTCCTAAGTGGTACTTCAAATTGTTTTGAGTAGTATATATTGCACGCAATGGCAATTAGAAGTAAATCCAACGAAAACAAAAATAGTTGTCTTTCATGGTCGAAATAGTATGCGTGAAATTTTTTTCTTTGGGAATGAAAAAATAGAAGTTCTTAATTCAATGAAATACTTAGGCATCGAGTTTAGCAGAACAGGTTCTTTTTACAAAGCAAAAAAAAAAAAGTGCTTATAATCAGGCTCTCAAGGCAATGTTTTCATTATTACAAACTGCAAGGAAGCAGAAATTGCCAATTGATGTTTGCATACAATTATTTTATTCCACAGTTGTACCTGTGTTGTTGTATGGTTGTGAAATTTGGGGTTATGAAAATGTTGATATATTAGAAAAGTTACAGTTACGTTTTGTAAAGTATTTATTTAGATTAAATAAAACTACAATGACTTCAATGATTTATGGTGAAACCGGAATCTATCCTTTATCTGCACTGATTAAAGCGAGAATGATAAGGTTCTGGGCTAACTTAGTTGTTCCTGATTCTAAGAAGTATTCAAACAAAGTATATATCTTACATGAACTATATACAAAAGGAATTTTCGTTTCACCATGGCTTAGTTATGTTAAAAGCATTTTATTTGAAACTGGTTTTGATTGTGTTTGGGAATCTCATTCATTCACAAACAGAAGTAACTTATGTAAGTGTGTTAAAAAGGAGTTGCAAAATAATTATGCTCGTGATTGGCGCAGTTCTCTTGAAAACAGCAACAAGTGTGTATTCTATAAAAGTGTAAAGACTGTCTTTGGAAAAGAACATTATATTTCTACCTTACCAGATATTTATGTTATATCTTTATTTAAAATTAGATGTAGTAACCATAAATTGCAAATTGAAATTGGAAGACACCATAATGTTTCAAGAGAATTGCGTATTTGTTGTAACTGTGAAATGGGTGAAATTGGAGATGAATTTCATTGCATCATGGAATGTCCAAAATATATTGAACTTCGTGAAAAATTCATCCCTAAAAAATATCTAAAACCAAAGTCTGTTTTCAACTTTTGTAATTTATTTCAAAAAGGAAGACGCATTTGTTTGAATAT
>CM065748.1:30354299-30371799 GCA_033310375.1 Conus canariensis | reverse complement strand
AGACATTGAACCACAAAGGAAAAAAAAAAAAAAAGCGTGGGGGTGGGAGTTGGAAGAAAAAAGTCAATACCTTTTCAAAAACAAACAAAAAAAAACCCCACAAACAAACAAACAAACAAAAAATCGTAGGAAGAAAAACCGACGAAGAAAAAGTTGGCGAGCGAACCAACCTTCAGATGGTGCACTTCCTGTCTGGCCATGTGACCCCGGAACCCGGACTGAATTTTCAGGGCCGCCTTTTCCACGTCCGGGTCACTGAGGTCAATATCCACTTCCTCTTTCTGGGGCTCTGGTGTCTCGTGGGAATGTTCTTCTCCTTCCTAGAGACAACGTCTGAACGAATTGTAGGGATCGGATTTTGTGTGCGATTGCGCGCGCGCGCGCGCGTGTGTGTGTGTGTGTGTGTGTGTGTGTGTGTGTGTGTGTGTGTGTGTGTGTGTGCGCGCGTGCGTGTAGGTGTAACGACATTCTGACTGCCCTTGACTGTAACAATGTATCACTTTTGACTCTCTTGGACCTATCTGCTGCCTTTGACACTATTGACCACTCTATCCTCATTTCCCGCCTACATCACTCTTTTGGGCTTGATGACACAGTCTTGAGTTGGTTTCATTCCTACATCACTGATCGTCAACAAGTAGTTTCTGTCAACGGCCTTTCTTCTAATCCCTCTTGTCTGACCTACGGCGTGCCACAAGGATCTGTCTTGGGCCCTCTACTCTTCATTCTCTATTCTTATCCTGTCTCTTCTATCGTCCAAGAACACCTACTTCAGCATCATTCCTTCTCTGATGACAATCAGCTGTATGTCTCTGGGCCTCTCTCTGACCTTCCTCTCATGATCCAAAACACCCAGTCTTGTGTAGCCAACCTTAAGGACTGGATGACCCGAAACAAACTAAAACTAAATGAAGATAAGTCTGAACTGATCCTGATCACCCCACCAAAACTTCAAAACCACCCTTCTGTTCCGACTTCCATCAAACTTGTTGATTCACCTATCACTCTCTCTCATTCTGCCCGCAACCTCGGTGTAACTCTTGATCAAACCCTGTCCTTCCAACAGCATGTCAGCAATGTCTGTCGCACTTGCTTTCTTGAACTCCGCCGAATTGCTTCTATTCGCCATCTTCTCTCAGAAAACACAACAAAAGCTCTTGTCTGCGCATTTGTTCTATCCCGCCTGGATTACTGTAACGCTCTTTTGTCTGGCTCTCCCTCTCATCTCATCAACAAACTTCAAAGAGTTCAGAATCATGCTGCCCGTCTCATCTTCCGCACTTCTAAATATAACCATGTTACCCCATTGCTCCGCTCTCTCCACTGGCTCCCTGTTCAGCTAAGAATATCCTACAAGACTGCCTCTCTCTGCTTCAAATCTATCGAGTCTTCCTGTCCTGAGTATCTCACCCACCTGTTACATCTTTACACCCCATCTCGAGCTTTACGTTCCTCATGTGACACTCGTATCTACAGTATCCCCACTGTTCGCACTAAAACCTTTGGTCAACGTTCCTTTGCCTATCAAGCTCCAACTACCTGGAATCAATTGCCTCGCTCTCTCAGATACTCACCCTCACTGCCCACATTCAAGCGCCTTCTCAAAACTCATCTGTTCCCTAGGTAACTTCGTCTTCCCTGTGACCCGACGTTTGCAATGTGTGATGCGAGTGTCTGCTTTGTGTGCGTTCGTGTCTGTGTGAGTGTGTGTTTGCGTGTATGCATGCTTGTGAGTTTGTGTCCTTGCTTTGGATTTTGATGCCTTTTTCTCATGTATGATTGCTATATATTGTGTGATTTGATGTCTGTTGTGATATTGTAAACGCCTAGGGCATTCAATTGATTAGGCGTCATAAATGTTCATAATAATAATAATAATAATAATAATAATGCGTGTAGGTGTAATGCGTGGTCTGTTTGTCTTCCTCTTTAATTCCTTACTGCTCTCTCTCTCGTTTCAAAATCATTATACAACTCGTGTTCCCACCATTTCCCCTTTCAGTGTGTGTGTGTGTGTGTGTGTGTGGTGTGTGTGTGTGTGTGTGTGTGTGTGTGTGTGTGTGTGTGCGTGCGTGCGCACGCGTGTGCGTGCGTGCGTGTGTGTGTGCTCGCGTGTATGTGCCTGTGCAACAGAGAGAGAGAGAGAGAGAGAGAGAGAGAGAGAGAGAGAGAGAGAGAGAGAGAGAGAGAGAGAATGCTGTTTGAGTGTGTACTGTTGGCGCCTCAACGGTTTATACAACATTTTTCCTCATTTTTTTTTCTTCTAATTTTTATTTTAGTGCGACAGACTTTCTGCTGTTGCTGTACCCCCCCCCCCCCCCCTTCCCCTTTCTCTGTTTGTTTACTTCTACTCCCGTCCAGATTCTGTGTCCTCATGTCGGTACATAGCATGTGCTCTCCACCCTTTCCTCAGAATGCTTGACAATTTCATGATCGATCACATTTTGGTTTAATTCACAGTTATATTGGAACGCATCTACACATACACAACATATGGAGACAGAGAGGGGGAGAGGAAAAGGAGGGAGGGAGGGAGAGAGAAGAGAGAGAGAGAGAGAGGGAGAGAGAGAGAGAGAGAGAGAGAGAGAGTGAGTGAGTGAGAGAGAGAGAGAGAGAGAGTGGAGGACAGATAGACAGATTAGAGAGACAGATGGATACAGACAGACTGACGGACATACAGACTAATGGACAGACAAATAGACAGACAGATAGGTAGACGGGTAGACAAACAGACAGACAGACAGATAGACACTTAGATAAGACAGACAGATAGAAATTTCGCGAACATATAAAACAACGAACTTAAAAACGGACAATCGAACGGAGAAAAATACAATAATGTGTCTACTCCTACCAAGTTTCGCCCGGACTTCTTCAGATGACAAATGTCCTTATTTTCACTGTCCCTCAACCGAACATTTTACAAAGAAAAAAAAGAAGAAATTTAAAAAAAAAAAAAAAAGAGGGAAAACACGATTCCGAAAGACGAAGGCGGCACTGCAAGGTGAGGCAGCGCCCAGAGTACCAAACCAGTGGAGAACCTACGGAAACGTATCATCAGCCAAGGTTTCTGGAACATTCGGACAGTCAAACACCCAACAAGTCAAAAACTGGAACTGGAAGACAATTCAAAGGCTTGCGATACTGGAACATGTGCCGAAGACCAGGACAACCAGCACAACAGAAAAGGATCGGTAAGGCGGACATGGATTGGAAGTGCACGAGGAGCCGAAAGTCTCCTACGGAACATTAGGACAATGGCGGGAACAGCAAGACAGCATACAGGAACTGCGAGACAAAACCAGAAGCCCGGAACATATGGGCAGGTACGGATCAGTGTGGCAGTCTGGATCTGGAATCGTAAACACAAGCCAAAGGACTGGAGCATTATGATGGGTACCGATCAGTGTGATGAATATGGAGCTGTAAAACGCACCGAAACTCCTGAAACATTAGAGCAGTTAAGGACTAGTGAGACAAATGTTTAAGATAAGCCAAAGGACTGAAACATTAGAGCAGTTAAGGACTAGTGAGACAAATGTTTAAGATAAGCCAAAGGACTGAAACATTAGAGCAGTTAAGGACTAGTGAGACAAATGTTTAAGATGAGCCAAAGGCCAGGAGCACTCGAGAAAAGCGGATTTCCTCCACAATCCGCTCCTCTCCTCCCCTCTCCTTCAACGCGGTGACAGCCCTGATATGGCCCTTTGCGGTCGGCTGGGCTATAAGCAACATAACCTTACCTTACCTTCCTCCCCTCATCTGCACCTTCCCCCACCCCTACCCCATGCCTCCGCAATCCTTGAAAAAAAGTCTTGAGGGTCCTAATCAGGAGGTATTACTTCTTTCAGTTACATTTTTTCCGGGACGAAGGGAAAGAACGGCTGACTTCGTAATTTTGAAAACATCTTGGCTGTCTTAATTTCATGATTCATTGTTCTTTCCAAACATGGATTTCTTTATGTGTGTGAAAAAAAGGGTCTTGAAATAACTCTTCCATAATGTTGAAAACATTTCCACGATCTTAAATTTCATAAGTTTTAATTCTTTCCAAACATTTTTTTTTTTTTTTTAAAGTGTATAAAAAAAGTCTTGAAATAACTTTTTTGCGCAATTGGTAGTGCACACATAAGTATTTCATGCTGATTCCAACGTCCTGTGTTAAGAATTCGTTTTAGACGCTCTCTCTCTCTCTCTCTCTCTCTCTCTCTCTCTCTCTCTCTCTCTCTCTCTCTCTCTCTCTCTCTCTCCGGGGAGTGAACTGCGACGCGAAGAGTACGGGTCAGTGTTCGCATTGTCTCGTTTTTGTCAACTGTGAGGGACTGACGTGGAGTTGTGACTTACGCTTTTGCAAGCGAGTCGTTTTGGTACCATGCCTTCGGCCCTCGTTTCTGGGGCGTCTTGTGGCTCATTTTTGCCACAGTTTATTGCCTTCATGTTGAGGAGGGCCACTCTGACGCTGCGAAACCAAGTTGTCGGTGTCACCTAAGGCTTGCTCCTGTCGCTGCTGTTCTGGGGCAGTCTGCTTTCACGTTGCGGAGACATCGAACAGAACCCTGGACCCAACAGCCTTCGGCAGCTGTGACTGAACAGCCTGAGTGCCACTGCAGGACGCAGGACCAGCACGGACCGGACCGGCGCTTCCCCGGACAACAGGCAGAGGACTTCGCCTCCTCTTCAGCAGCCAACGATCGCTGACGTCATGAACAAGTTGGACTGTGAGTTTGATGAATTGGACAAAAGCTTAAAGGACCTTCAGGACCAGTTTGCTGCACTACGTAGTGGGTTCAATGATCTGCGTGAGGAGGTGGGGTCTTTGAGAAAGGAAAACATGGAACTATCAAAGGAAAATTCTGATCTCTTGGCTAGCAGAAAGAAACTCGTGGAGAGCGTGGCCGCAGAGAGTCCTTTGAAGGGGGCTTCTCTTGGCTAAGGTGGAGCAACTTGAAAGGAAGACCGATGATTTGGAATGTCGCTCAAAGCGTAGTAATCTAATTTTTTTTTATGGTATTCCCAGGCAAAAAGGTGAGACCAATGAACAGGCTGAGGGAAAAGTGCATGGTTTGCTTACTGACAAACTGGACATCACACGTGATGTAGAATTTGACCGTGTTCACAGGTTGAAACCTGAATCCCCCATCATTGCTCGCTGCTCTTTCTATAAAGACAAAGTAAGTATTCTTAATGCCAAAGGTAAACTGAAAGGCAGCAATGTCTTTGTGGGGGAGGACTTCTCCTTGACAGTCAGAAGTCAGGCGTGGTAGAGCTGAAGGAAAAAAAAATCGATGATTTTTGATCATCTACTAATTGATGGCTGTAAGTATTTCCTTAATGAAGATGGCAGCTTGAGGGAATCAAGATAGGGAGACGGCCGGCCACCTCATCAAATTTGTCTGACAGCGGGGAATGATAAACACGGGAACTCCAGTGACTTCACACCGTCTGACTCTCCGGTCTCCGGTGACAGTGTCGCACGTGAGCGGTGTTCTGTGTGTCAGTCGTGCCGCGCGGAGCTGGCGACGCTTTGCGCGTGTGAGCATACAACGTATACTTAGCGTTCAATTGTACATAAATCTGTTTCCTTTCTAACTTGGAATGTAGATGGTTTAAGGTCTAAATTTGGAGATCCCAATTTTATTTCATTTCTGTGTCAGTTTTAATTTATCTGTTTAATTGAAACATTCATTGATGACTGCCGTGATTATTTATTTACTGGTTATGAAGTATTGAGTAAACCTGCTATTAAATTTTCGAAAATGGGAAGAAGGTCGGGAGGTGTGGTTTGTCTACTAAAGAATGAGCTCATCCCAAATGTTGAATCAGTTGAAGTGAATTGTCCTAATTTGTTTGTGTTCTCGATTGATAAAATGTTGTTTGAATAAGAAAACGATATTTTGTGTATTTGTTCGTATATTTCACCACAATGTTCCCCGTTTTATGTCCATTTTGACTTAGATAATGGTGTTAGTTTACTTGAAGAATGCCTGACTGACCTTTTGTTAACAAATGATGAATACGTCATTCTAAATGGTGATCGGAACATCAGAGCAAAGACAGTAAATCAGAGCTTCTGATGTTCCGCATTTTGCTGGGTGTGATGTTTTTTGAAGCACAACACGATAGTCATTTTGTCAACATTAACCGATGTTCTCAAGATAAGACTGTGAATAATGATGGGAAGTTATTATTAAACATGTTCACAGGTTTGAACTTGTGCATTTTAAATGGCGTATGTAAAGGCGACAAAAATGGTTGCTGTATATACGTTTCTGAATTTGGTTGCAGTGTAAACGATTATTTTATTTTGTCAAATGAACTTTTTGCTCTTTGGTATGATAGATGTGAACTGAAGGTTTTGGAACGTATAGATTTTGACCATTTTCCGCTGTCTTTTCAAATTGCTACCCCACTGGGAAACTTGGCAGAAATTGGTGAAGAAGTGCAAGATTATACCTTAGAAAAAAATTGTTTGGAATGATGAATGCTCCTCGTTGTTTACTGTTACATTAGGTACTGAAAATTCGAGTAGAAAACTTGAATATTGCCGTAAGTTTTTGATTCTGATATAAACAATGCTCTAAATGTGTTTAACGAATGTTTAATTGAAAGCGCTGAATGTATGAAAAAACGTGTGCACGTTATGAAAGAAAGAGCGACAAAAGACTGGTATGATAAAAAAATGTGTTGTTAAGAAAAGAAAGACCAGGAGGCTGTTGAGAATTAGTCATCGTTCGTTGGAAGACACAGACAGGACTGCATATGTGATAGCTAGGCGTGAATATAAGCAGTTATTAAAGAGAAAAGAGAAAGAGTTCAATAAATCAATAATAGATCAGCTTGTTACATCTATAAAGTCTCAGAAAGAGTTTGGGATGTTGTCCACAGGATATCACCACAAAGAAAACAGCCTAGAAATAACATTACAGTAGATGTGTGGTTTCAGCATTTTCAAGCATTGTTACAATCCAACGATGATATTCAACCACATCAAGAAGTGTTTGAAGATGACTCTGATGTTTATATGCATCGTCCCATTAGTGAAGAGGAAGTATTACTAACAATTAAAAAAAAACAACTAAAAAATCGCAAGGCAGCTGGTCCTGATGGAATTAATTGGTGAGCTATTTAAGAATTCTTCTGCCCATGTTATGCAGTTCTGTCTGAAATTATTCAATAAATTATTTGATGATGGTGTGTTCCCAGAGAGTTGGACAGAATCAATAATTATGCCTATTTTCAAAAAAGGTGATGCTAATGATCCAAACAATTGCAGGGGTATTTCTCTTAGTAACATTAGAAGTAAAATGCTGGGATGATCATGAATAACAGACTGCAAGAATGGATTGAGGATAAAAATATTACGCGTGATTATCAAGCTGGGTTTAAAAAGGGCTATTCGACTGTTGACCACATGTTCACCTTGTTGGCTGTAGTTAAAAAAACAACAACAACAACAGTTCTTTTTTAATCGAAAATTGTATGTAGCTTTCACTGCTTTTGAAAAAGCGATTCCATTAATAGAAATCTCTGGCCCTATTATGATTAAAAACGGTATTAAGGGTAAACTTTACAGATGTATTAGAAGTATGCACAATGAGGTGAAAGCTAAAGTTCGTTGTGGAGCTAAATTCACAGATTATATCAATTGTTCAGCCGGAGTTAAACATGGCGATGCCTGTAATCCAGTTTTATTTTCACTGGTCATCAACGAGCTAGCAATTGAGATAATTAATAACTGGAGACACGGGGGTTTGTTGACTTCTGATGCGTTTGAATTGTTTATTCTGTTACTGGCTGATGACGTGATTTTGGTATCAGAGACAATCATTGGTTTACAGACACAACTGAATAGCTTACACCGCTCAGCTGCATCTCTCCAGCTGAAAGTTAATTTATCTAAAAGTAACATTATTGTGTTTTGTAAGGGTGGTTATCTGAGTGCAAGAGAACGATGGCTATATAATAATGCTCCCATGCCTGTTGTGAATGCCTATAGATATTTGGGTATACTTTTCTCTACTCGTCTGAGTTTTGTTAGTGCTTGCGAGGATCTCGCTAGCGAGGCCAAAAACGTTTTGTTTTGTATTATGAAAAAAATTATATGTTCTCAACAATACGTCTTTTCATGTATTTTGCAAGTTGTTCGATAGTCAAGTGCAGCCAACTGCACAGTACGGATCGGAATTATGGGGATTAGATAACGCTGCAATCCATTGTGAATCTGTGCATCTTTTCGCTTAAAACAATTTCTAGGTATAAACAGGCGGACGCCTAATGATCTTGTGTATGGCGAGACGAATAGGTTTCCTATAGATATTGTTTCTGCCGTTCAGTGCATCTGATACTGGCTTAATTTACTTCATATGGAAGAGTACAGAATACCTAGTAAAGCTTATAATATGCTTTATTATCTTTATTCGAGAGGAAAAAATAACTGGGCTAGTAAAGTTCATACGTGTCTTTTTGAATACACTTTTGGTTTTGTATGGCTGAATCAGGGTGTTGGAAATGTTAAACAGTTTATAAGTTGTTTTCGTCAATGACTAGTCGACTGCAGTTGGCAAAAATGGTTCAATCATGTGCATGATAGTAAAAGGTTTGATTTTTACAGACGTTTTGGTAATTCCCATGATCTGAAACCTTATATCACTTTAGAAATGGATAGACACTTTAAATACATAATGGCAAAATATTAGATGGGAATATCGGATTTATCAATACATAAATTTTGATACAAAACCGATGTTGATGACAATGATATGCTTTATCCTCTTTGTGAAGTGTCACAAGAAATTGAGATGCATTTTGTTCTTTGTTGTCCAGCCCTTATGAACATTAGAAATGAATTCATTAAGTCGAAATTCTATAGACAGCCTTCCCTATTTAGATTGACCGTATTGATGTCGTCAACTTCAACAAAAGATGTTCAAAATCCTTCGTTATTTTTGTACAAGGCCTTTAAAATTAGAGAAATGGCTACCTCTGAAAAGTTACAAATGAGTTTGTCTAAATTTGATATACTTTGTTACATGTCGCATATATTTGTTTCAAATGTACTATATCCATACCCCTTCATAAAGGGGCCTAGGCCTGTGTGAATAAACCATCCGAATCTCTCTCTCTCTCTCTCTCTCTCTCTCTCTCTCTCTCTCTCCCTCCCTCCCTCTCTCTCTCAGACTGAATGTATGTTTAAAAGTTCTTTCCACACACGAGTGAAAAAAAAAAAAAAAAAAAAAACAAGAACGAACGGTCCTCATATCCTAAACGTGGTCATCGAAATGAAATTCTGGTTGTAATTCTAACACAACAACAACAACAACAACAACAACAACAAAAAAAAGAAGAAGAAAAAAGGACGCTTTCTTCTCTGTCGTCAGAGAAGCAGAGTACTGAATAACGCGAGTGGACAGTGGCTGTATTCAGAGGTCACAGTCAACTGAGTGGCTATATTCAGAGGTCACAGTCAGCTGTGTGGCTGTATTCAGAGGCGGCAGTCAGTTGAGTGGCTGTATTCAGAGGTGGCAGTCAGTTGAGTGGCTGTATTCAGGTGGCAGTCAGCTGAGTGGCTGTATTCAGAGGTCATAGTCAGCTGAGTGGCTGTATTCAGAGGTCACAGTCAGCTGAGTGGCTGTATTCAGAGGTCACAGTCAGCTAAGTGGCTGTATTCAGAGGTCACAGTCAGCTGAGTGGCTGTATTGAGAGGTGGCAGTCAGCTGAGTAGCTGTATTCAGAGGTCACAGTCAGCTGAGTGGCTGTATTCAGAGGTCACAGTCAGCTGAGTGGCTGTATTCAGAGGTCACAATCAGCTGAGTGGCTGTATTCAGAGATCGCAGTCAGCTGAGTGGCTGTATTCTGAGATCGCAGTCAGCTGAGTGGCTATATTCAGAGGTCGCAGTCAGCTGAGTAGCTGTATTCAGAGGTCACAGTCAGCTGTGTGGCTGTATTCAGAGGCGGCAGTCAGTTGAGTGGCTGTATTCAGAGGTGGCAGTCAGTTTAGTGGCTGTATTCAGGTGGCAGTCAGCTGAGTGGCTGTATTCAGAGGTCACAGTTAGCCGAGTGGCTGTATTCAGAGGTCACAGTTAGCCGATGGCTGTATTCAGAGGTGGCAGTCAGTTGAGTGGCTGTATTCAGAGGTCACAGTTAGCTGAGTGGCTGTATTCAGAGGTCACAGTTAGCTGAGTGGCTGTATTCAGAGGTGGCAGTCAGCCAAGTGGCTGTATTCAGAGGTGGCAGTCAGTTGAGTCGCTGTATTCAGGTGGCAGTCAGATGAGTGGCTGTATTCATGTGGCAGTCAGATGAGTGGCTGTATTCAGAGGTCACAGTCAGCCGAGCGGCTGTATTCAGAGGTCACAGTCAGCTGAGCGGCTGTATTCAGAGGTAGCAGTTAGCTGAGTGGCTGTATTCAGAGGTGGCAGTCAGCCGAGCGGCTGTATTCAGAAGTGGCAGTCAGCTGAGTGGCTGTATTCAGAGGTCACAGTCAGCTGAGTGGCTGTATTCAGAGGTGGCAGTCAGTTGAGTGGCTGTATTCAGAGGTCACAGTTAGCTGAGTGGCTGTATTCAGAGGTCACAGTTAGCTGAGTGGCTGTATTCAGAGGTGGCAGTCAGCCAAGTGGCTGTATTCAGAGGTGGCAGTCAGTTGAGTGGCTGTATTCAGGTGGCAGTCAGCTGAGTGGTTGTATTCATGTGGCAGTCAGATGAGTGGCTGTATTCAGAGGTCACAGTCAGCCGAGCGGCTGTATTCAGAGGTCACAGTCAGCTGAGTGGCTGTATTCAGAGGTGGCAGTTAGCTGAGTGGCTGTATTCAGAGGTGGCAGTCAGCCGAGCGGCAGTATTCAGAGGTGGCAGTCAGCTGAGTTGCTGTATTCAGAGGTCACAGTCAGCTGAGGTGCTGTATTCAGAGGTGGCAGTCAGCCGAGCGGCTGTATTCAGAGGTGGCAGTCAGCCGAGCGGCTGTATTCAGAGGTCACAGTCAGCCTAGTGGCTGTATTCAGAGGTGGCAGTAAGCCGAGCGGCTGTATTCAGAGGTCACAGTCAGCAGAACGGCTGTATTCAGAGGTCACAGTCAGCCGAGTGGCTGTATTCAGAGGTCACAGTCAGCCGAGCGGCTGTATTCAGAGGTCACAGTCAGCCGAGCGGCTGTATTCAGAGGTCACAGTCAGCTGAGTGGCTGTATTCAGAGGTCACAGTCAGCTGAGTGGCTGTATTCAGAGGTCACAGTCAGCTGAGTGGCTGTATTCAGAGGTCACAGTCAGCTGAGTGGCTGTATTCAGAGGTCACAGTCAGCCGAGTGGCTGTATTCAGAGGTCACAGTCAGTTGAGTGGCTGTATTCAGAGGTCACAGTCAGCTGAGTGGCTGTATTCAGAGGTGGCAGTCAGCTGAGTGGCTGCATTCAGAGGTGGCAGTCAGCTGAGTGGCTGTATTCAGAGGTGGCAGTCAGCCGATTGGCTGTATTCAGAGGTGACGGTCGGCTGAGTGGCTGTATTCAGAGGTCACAGTCAGCTGAGTGGCTGTATTTAGAGGTGGCAGTCAGGTGAGTGGCTGCATTCAGAGGTGGCAGTCAGCTGAGTGGCTGTATTCAAAGGTGGCAGTCAGCCGATTGGCTGTATTCAGAGGTGGCAGTCAGATGAGTGGCTGTATTCAGAGGTCACAGTCAGCTGAGTGGCTGTATTCAGAGGTGGCAGTCAGCCGAGCGGCTGTATTCAGAGGTGACGGTCGGCTGAGTGGCTGTATTCAGAGGTCACAGTCAGCTGAGTGGCTGTATTCAGAGGTCACAGTCAGCCGAGCGGCTGTATTCAAAGGTCACAGTCAGCTGAGTGGCTGTATTCAGAGGTCACAGTCAGCTGAGTGGCTGTATTCAGAGGTCACAGTCAGCCGAGTGGCTGTATTCAGAGGTCACAGTCAGCTGAGTGGCTGTATTCAGAGGTCACAGTCAGCTGAGTGGCTGTATTCAGAGGTCACAGTCGGCTGAGCGGCTGTATTCAGAGGTGACGGTCAGCCGAGCGGCTGTATTCAGAGGTGACGGTCAGCCGAGCGGCTGTATTCAGAGGTGGCAGTCAGCCGAGCGGCTGTATTCAGAGGTGGCAGTCAGCCGAGCGGCTGTATTCAGAGGTCACAGTCAGCCGAGCGGCTGTATTCAGAGGTCACAGTCAGCCGAGCGGCTGTATTCAGAGGTCAGAGTCAGCTGAGCGGCTGTATTCAGAGGTCAGAGTCAGCTGAGCGGCTGTATTCAGAGGTGGCAGTCAGCTGAGTGGCTGTATTCAGAGGTGGCAGTCAGCTGAGTGGCTGTATTCAGAGGTCACAGTCAGGTGAGTGGCTGTATTCAGAGGTGACGGTCAGCTGAGCGGCTGTATTCAGAGGTCACAGTCAGCTGAGTGGCTGTATTCAGAGGTGGCAGTCAGCTGAGCGGCTGTATTCAGAGGTCACAGTCAGCCGAGCGGCTGTATTCAGAGGTCACAGTCAGCTGAGCGGCTGTATTCAGAGGTCACAGTCAGCTGAGCGGCTGTATTCAGAGGTCACAGTCAGCTGAGTGGCTGTATTCAGGTGGCAGTCAGCTGAGTGGCTGTATTCAGAGGTGGCAGTCAGCTGAGTGGCTGTATTCAGAGGTGGCAGTCAGCTGAGTGGCTGTATTCAGAGGTCACAGTCAGCTGAGTGGCTGTATTCAGAGGTCACAGTCAGCTGAGTGGCTGTATTCAGAGGTGACGGTCAGCCGAGTGGCTGTATTCAGAGGTCACAGTCAGCTGAGTGGCTGTATTCAGAGGTGACGGTCAGCCGACACAGGCACAGAAGCGGCCAGGACTGTACGCTGGGGACATGACCAGGCCACGCTCAACTACGTCATGAGAGAGAGAAACGGACACAAGCGCACGATATAGAAAAAACAAAACAAAACAAAAAACGATGAGAGAGAGAGAGAGAGAGAGAGAGAGAGAGAGAGAGAGAGAGAGAGAGAGAGAGAGAGAGAGAGAGAGAACAGTTTTTATTTCTCTCAAGCATAAACACATTTCACATAAGCGGAACACACTCACAGCAATCATACAGCTCAACGGAACAAAAGAGTGCTCAGCTGTCCTCAGTAGTGCTCAGCTTGATTCAGCTCAACTCAACTCAGCTCAGCTGAACTGAAATCGCGTAAGCTCAACTCAAATAAACTATTTTCACTGAAACTAAAAACAAAACAAAACAAAACAAAAATCAAGATAATTCCAATACAGTGCAATGGAACTCAAATTCAAATAGACTCAGCTCTAATCAACTCAACTCAGTCCAGCTCAACTCAATTCAACTCAACTCGACGAATTTCAACTCAGATGAACTCCAACCAACTCAAGCCAAACGGAAATGAAAACCAGAAAAAAAAAGATGACGACTGCAGTGCAACGATTAAAGGACGAATCAGTGAACCAACCTTCAGATGGTGCACTTCCTGTCTGGCCATGTGACCCCGGAACCCTGACTGTATTTTCAGGGCCGCCTTTGCCACTTCTGGATCATTGAGGTCAATATCCACTTCCTCTTCCTCCTTCTGGTGCTCTGGGTGCTGTTCCGCCTCCTCCTAACATGAAGCGGTCAACATGAAGCATCGAGTATAGGCAAAGTTGTTGGGTTTTTTTTTCCAAGTTCTTTTTCCTTTCTTTTTCCTTTTCTTTCTTTCCTTGTTTTCTTTTTTTGTTGTTGTAAAGAGTGCCCCTTTTTATTTGATGGACATGAAACCAGATTCAAGTTGTTAACTGAGCAGGCAACGTTCGCAACACACACACACACACACACACACACACACACACACACACACACACACACACACACACGCACACACGCACACACACACACACACAAAGAAACACAGTTGAAGACAAACAACGTGACGTTTTTCAGTGAAAATAGATCACAGTATTCTCTCGGAGGGCCAACAGTTCGATTTCTTTGTAGTTCGACTATGTCTTAGATGGCGGAAAAACAGGAAACCTTGCGTTTGTTTGCAAACATGGTAAAACTCTCGGCTTTGGAAGTTACCTTTGCTTTCAGTGTGCATGTATGCATGTATATTTGTACGCATGTGTGTATGTATGTGTGTACGTACGTACGTACGTATGTATGTATGTATGTTGTATGTATGTATGTATGTATGTATGTATGTATGTATGTATGTATGTATGTATGTATGTATGTATGATGTATGTATGTATGTATGCATGAATGTGTGTGTGTTTCAGTTCCATCAAGGAGGCGTCACTGCGTGCGGACTGGTCCATATACGCTACACCACATCCGCTAAGTTTTGAGACCACACTGCACATGATTCAAAGCTGATGGATAAATGAATTAACGAGTAAGATGAGAGAATTTAAGAAGAGGGTCTCGTGGCTACGACTTAGCAGATGTCTGACCTACGCAGTAGTCCAACGCGCTGGTCAGACACTGAGTAACTAGCTGACATTGGTTGTGCCATTTTTATCATTGTATGTGTGTGTAGTGAGTGTACACATGCATGTGCATGGGTGTGTGGGCACGGGCCCGTGTGTGTGTGTGTGTGTGTGTGTGTGTGTGTGTGTGTGTGTGTGTTGTGCGTGTGTGTGTGTGTGTGTGTGTGTGTGTGTGTGTGTGTGTGTGTGTGTGTGTGTGTGCGAGCGCATGTGCGTGTGCATGGTGTGAGTGTATGCGTATGCACGATTGTGTGTGTGTGTGTGTGTGTGTGTGTGTGTGTGTGTGTGTGTGTGTGTGTGTGTGGTGTGCATGCGTGTGTGCGGGCTTGTGTGCATATGTGTGCGCGCGCGCACGTGTGTGTGTGTGTGTGTGTGTGTGTGTGTGTGTATGTGTGTGTGTGTGCGCGAGTGCGTGCGCGTGCGCATGTATGTGCGTGTGCAGAGGTGCATGTGCATGTGATTTTTTGGCTTGTGTGAGCATACGCATGTATTTGCATATGTATGTGTACATATATGCGTGTATGTATGTGGCCATCTATGTGGGCGCATACGCATGAGCGTATGTGTATGCGCGTGTGCGCTCGTGTGTTTGTGTCTATGTGCGCGTGCGCATGTGTGTATATGTGCGCATGCACGCATATGCATGTGTGTGCGCGTAGGACCGGGCGCAGGTACGCGCCCGCATGTGTGTGTATATGTGTGCGTGCGTACGTATATATATATGATGCGTGACGGATACAAAAAGAAGTCTCCATCTGTGTAGACATCTGATATACAGACAATCATCTCTCATCTAAGTGTGCTGACGTGAACCGAAAAATCAGCTCGCGCTATCAACCAGTTCCATTCTTTAACCCACTTTTAATTTCATGTGGAGAGAGCGATACGAGTGTTTTCATGTGAACCGAAAAAAATCGGCTCAACATACGAACCAGCTGAATTTTTCCAAACTGTAAATTCAAATCAGGGGTAGACCTTTTCGTCCGGAGGGCGTTCATGATTCCTTTTTTTTTTCTTTTAAACGAGGACACTTCTTTTTCCTCAACCATCTCGTATGCTGCATTTTCATAGACACTTCCAGCGCAAGCCGGATAACCTACATACACGTCTGATTTTCAAACAGTGATTTTCAGTTTGACATATTTTCAGTACATCTGTGAAACTTTTGGGAGGGTTGTGTGTGTGTGTGTGTGTGTGTGTGTGTGTGTGTGTGTGTGTGTGTGTGTGTGTGTGTGTGTGTGTGTGTTATAGAATGGCCGATAGTTTTTCTAATGGCATTAGAAATGGGTTACGCACCTTTGCCGTTGAGGAAAAGAAACCAACCAAAGTCATCGCCTCTGCAGGCAAGGATACGACGTATTAGAATGGTATGTCCATCTTGGTCTTCATTAAATTAATTCGTTTATTCACTCACTCTTTTACTTGCTACTTCGCTCGCCGAGTCGTTTACCCGATAATTCATTCATTTACTTTCATAGAGCGGTTTACTTCTTCGTTTCCTTGATTTATTCCTTCTCTCCTAACGTTCACCCCTCAATCCTCTCCCTGACTATATCATGACTTCATTCTTTCTGTCCTTACGTTCACCCCTCAATCCTCTCCCTGACTATATCATGACTTCATTCTTTCTCTCCCTACCTTCACCCCTCAATCCTCTCCCTGACTATATCATGACTTCATTCTTTCTGTCCTTACGTTCACCCCTCAATCCTCTCCCTGACTATATCATGACTTCATTCTTTCTGTCCTAACGTTACACCCCTCAATCCTCTCCCTGACTATATCATGACTTCATTCTTTCTGTCCTTACGTTCACCCCTCAATCCTCTCCCTGACTATATCATGACTTCATTCTTTCTCTCCCTACCTTCACCCCTCAATCCTCTCCCTGACTATATCATGACTTCATTCTTTCTCTCCTTACGTTCACCCCTCAATCCTCTCCCTGACTATATCATGACTTCATTCTTTCTCTCCGTTCATCCCTCAATCCTCTCCCTGACTATATCATGACTTCATTCCTCAATCCTCTCCCTGACTATATCATGACTTCATTCCTTCTCTCCTTACGTTCACCCCTCAATCCTCTCCCTGAATATATCATGACTTCATTCCTCAATCCTCTCCCTGACTAATCATGACTTCATTCTTTCCCCTTCACTCCTCAATCCTCTCCCTGACTATATCATGACTTCATTCTTTCTCTCCTTCACTCCCAATCCTCTCCCTGACTATATCATGACTTCATTCTTTCTCTCCTTCACTCCTCAATCCTCTCCTGACTATATCATGACTTCATTCTTTCTCTTTTCACCCCTCAATCCTCTCCCTGACTATATCATTGACTTCATTTTTCTCTCCTTAACGTTCATCCTCGTCAATCCTCTCCCTGACTATATCATGACTTCATTCCTTCTCTCCGTTCAACCCTCAATCCTCTCCCTGACTATATCATGACTTCATTCCTCAATCCTCTCCCTGACTATAATCATGACTTCATTCTTCTCTCCTTAACGTTCACCCCTCAATCCTCTCCCTGACTATATCATGACTTCATTCTTTCTCTCCTTAACGTTCACCCCTCAATCCTCTCCCTGACTATATCATGACTTCATTCTTTCTCTCCTTCACCCCTCAATCCTCTCCCTGACTATATCATGACTTCATTCTTTCTCTCCTTAACGTTCACCCCTCAATCCTCTCCCTGACTATATCATGACTTCATTCCTTCTCTCCGTTCACCCCTCAATCCTCTCCCTGACTATATCATGACTTCATTCCTCAATCCTCTCCCTGACTATATCATGACTTCATTCTTTCTCTCCTTAACGTTCACCCCTCAATCCTCTCCCTGACTATATCATGACTTCATTCTTTCTCTCCCTACGTTCACCCCTCAATCCTCTCCCTGACTATATCATGACTTCATTCTTTCTCTCCCTACGTTCACCCCTCAATCCTGTCCCTGACTATATCATGACTTCATTCTTTCTCTCCTTAACGTTCACCCCTCAATCCTGTCCCTGACTATATCATGACTTCATTCTTTCTCTCCCTACGTTCACCTCTCAATCCTCTC
>CM065748.1:30341799-30346799 GCA_033310375.1 Conus canariensis | reverse complement strand
GTGTGTCTGTCTCCACTGTTTCTTTGTCCCTGTTTTGATCTCTCTTTCTCTCTCTCACTCACCCCTCGCTATGTCTTCCCCTCGTCTGTCTCCCTCCACCTTTTCTCTTCTCTCCCTCCTTCCCTCACTCTTCTTCCTCTTTCCCCCATCCTCCTAGTTGTCGATGTCTCTCCTCCCCACCACTCTCTCTCTCTCTCTCTCTCTCTCTCTCTCTCTCCTCTCTCTCTCTCTTCATAACCCCTCACTTCTCCCTCACATCCCTGTACAATTCTCCAGAGGCCACACTGAAAGTGGAATCGATTGTGGAAGTGGTAGAACGAGCATAATGCAGAGTCCGGGGCCTGTTGCCAAACGTAAGCCTGTTATTCCTTGGGCCCGGCGATCTGGATACCTTTTAATCTGGATGTCTTCCGAGCGTCTTCTCTCAAAGAGTAGCTGGTTTCTGTCTCTCTCTCTCTCTCTCTCTCTCTCTCTCTCTCTCTCTCCTTTATCTCTTTGAATCTCTCTCTCTCTCTCTCTCTCTCTCTCTCTCTCTCTCTCTCTCTCTCTCTCTCCTTCCAACTCCTTTAACTCTTTAACGCTTTGTTTACGAGATGGAAAGCAATTTTGCATTACAGCTACTCTTCCTCTCCTACCCACGCATTTTCCATACAAAAGAACCTCTGCTTATTGTGGACCATGTCGCTGGAATTCTCTTTCAACTTAAAAAAAAAAAAAAAAAAAAAAAAAAAAAACTTGCTCGCTCGAACACTCCAGGAAGCATCTACGCCTATCTTTCATCTCCAAATAATTTTATGTTTTGTCATTCAGAAAATGGTATCTCCTACTTGCAAACTGATCTGATAGACTGGTGAATAGCTTTGAATATAACGTCTGGAAAAAGCACTCCATTTAATAAGAACATCTCTCCCCCCTGTCTGTCCGTCTGCCTGTCTGTTAGCCCCTCTTCTTTTGTCTGTTCCTGTTTACCCTCAACATATTCTGTCTGCTTGAGACTTCATCTCTTCATCACTCCGTGACTACTCATGAGTAATTGCAATGCTTACACGTTGATTCATCAGCGTGGATGATGAGTATTTCATTAGTTCACATGTAACATAGATTGCAAGATCAGGCCTCGGCTTAAAGTCTTCATCCTCAGGTATTACAGATCAATTGCTCAATCTGTCCCTACACCCCTTCCCCTCTTTCTCAGGAGGATGGGGGTGGGAAGGGGGGGGGTTGTGGTGAAGTAACATCCGGACGAAAACACGTCTCATCCTGACCCTCCTCCCCCCCAAAAAGTGATGTCCTGAAAAAATAAACCAAAGGCGAAAACAATCCAGGACGTGGTAGCTTCAACTATTGACATCCTTACTGCGGGTTTTGAAATGGGGCGGCTGCCGGAGGACGCTGAAACATCTCTCTCCATTCTGTCATGTTAGTCGCTCACCCTCGCGACATCCTCCACCAAGATCGAAGTGATAAGCGACTCGTTTGTTCGTCCTTTGTTTCCATTGTTGTGAAATGTTGCTTGTCCTACCTGATAAAGACCCAGCAGGTCGAAACGCGTTGTGTCGGTTTGGCATATAGTTTGTTCCTTCGTTTTCCTCTCCTTGAATCCCCTCATTTAATTAATTAATCGATTCATCCATCAGCTTTTAATCATGCGCAGTGAAGTCCCCTGAACCTTTGCGGATGTGGTGTAGCATGTATGGACTAGTCCGCACGCCGTGACACGTCCTTGATGAAACTGAAACTGGAACTTGGTTTGGCAGCTCAGTGATTCCTTCGGGCGGATAAGACCTGGCCGCGCTGAGCGCGCCATTCTGTTTGATTCCTCTTGTTCCCAGATTAAAAAAAAAACAAAACAAAAAAACCTGTAAATAAGAAAAAGGAATGAATGCATTAATGAAAGAGAGAAGACATCAAAGGCCAAACGGGCACACAGACTCATCACAAGGGACAGCTTCTCAGCTTCTGTCAAGTGTGGACACTTTGCACAGTGTTCATTACCTTGTCGCCGGTTTAAAAAAACAAAACAAAACAGTTGGCATGTCAAATTGTAACCAGGCAGTAAGTATAAAAGGGTTTCCAGAATCAAAACAGACAAAGAAATCATCCACAAAGGCAGGAAAGAGAGGTGACGACAGTAGGAAAAAAGACAAACATTAACACAAACAAAAGAAAAATGAAAAAAAGAAAAATCAAAGAGGGTTGCAGAAAAGAGGAAGTTTCAGTGTGGGGAGCACACGCGTGTGCGAACGTAAATCAGTTCACTTGTGTGCATGTAAACATACGCGAATACACCTTCTCTCTCCATCTCTCTCTTTCTCTGTGCACGCGTGCGTGCGTGCGTGCGTGCGTGCGTGAGTGAGTGCGTGCGTGCGTGCGTGCGTGCGTGCGTGTGTGTGTTCTGCGCACGTGCGCGTGTGTGCGTGCGTGCGTGTGTGCGTGCGTTCATGCGTGCACGCGCGCATGTGTATGAACAGGAGTGAGCGCATTCAAACGAGTGCACGCGCAAGGCAAGGTATACTCATGTACGTCAATGCGCAGGGTGATCATGGAGGTTTTTTTGTGTGTGTGTACGGCTGTATTCTGCCCATCTTAGCAATTCAAAGTTTGCAGAGGCGCAGGGCACGATTCACCCCTAACTGCACCCCTTCCGCCCACTTTCCCAACGTATTGATTTCGGGTGTCCTCTCTCAATACTGCATGATAGCAAACGTTGCTTGCCTCATACACATACCACATTCCCTCCCACCCCCTACCCCCACCCAAACTCCACCGGTAATATCCCCGACTTCTCTCCGTCCCCCCCCCCCACCCCTACTCCTCCTCCCCACCAAGTCTTTCCCTCCAGAGTCTCATGCTACAAAGAAGAATCGATGGTGAAAGTAGTGGTGGGGGAAATACAGAGTCCAGGGCCTCTTACCAAGTACAGAGCTGTTCGTTTATTTTGCTTTGCTTCCCTGGACCAGGTAATTAAGATGTCTTCCAAGCGTTCGCCTCAGTGGGTTGTTGATTTTAGGTGTCTCTCTTTCTCTTTTGCCACCCCTCTCTTCCTCTCATCTCCCCATCCTCTTTTCTCTTCAACCAGCTGTTTTTTTTGTTGTTGTTTCTCCTCTCTTTCCTTGACTCTGCCCTCCGGAAGATCGGCCCTTATCTGTCTCCATTCCTCGGTTTTCGTACCTCTCTCACTCCATCTCTCGCCCTCTCTTCCCCCATCCCCCCATCCTCTTCTCTCTCTCTTGTTTTGTAATGACCCCGAGGCGATGTTGAAAGACTCATCGATTATGTAAGTAGTGCAACGAGCATAATGCAGAGTCAGGGGCCTCGTGCCAAAATGCACGGCTGGGTTTTTTTGTTTTGTTTTGTTTGGGTCTGGTCATCTGGCTTGCTTAATTTGGATGTTGTCGATAAACCTGTTCTTTCCTGTTTATGTTTGTCTGTCTCTGTCAGTGTGTGTGGTTTTGTGTGGGGGGGGGGGGGGTGGGGGGGGTGTGTGTGTGTGGGTGTGTGTGTGTGTGCGCGCGTGAGAGAGAAAGAGAGCGAGAGAAAGAGAGATAGAGAGAAAGAAAGAGAGAGAGAGAAAGAAAGAGAGAGAGAGAGAGAGAGTGTGTGTGTGTGTGTGTGTGTGTGTGTGTGTGTGTGTGTGTGTGTGTGTGTGTGTGTGTGTGTGTGTGCGTGCGTGCGTGCGTGCGTGCGTGCGTGTGCCTGTATGTGGGTTGCCATCATTCTCTCTATATCATCTCCTCTTCCTCCCTCTCTCTCTCTCGTCACCCCCCCCCCCTTCTTCCCTTTTCTCTCACCCCCCTCCTCTTCCTCTCTCTTGCTTTTTTTTCATATTCTTCTTCCAGTCTCACCCACTCTCCTTGCATCTCCATTTCTTTCTCTCTTTCACCCCCTTCCCTCCCCTCCTGCCTGCCCCTTCTCCCTCTGCGCTTCTCTCTGTCCCCCGCCCCCACCTCACCCCCTCTCTTTATACAGTTCAGCCCGAGGGCATGTTGAACAGAGACCTGACTGTGAAGTGTTGGACCGAGGGCATGTTGAACATAGACCTGACTGTGAAGTGTTGGACCGAGGGCATGTTGAACATAGACCTGACTGTGAAGTGTTGGACCGAGGGCATGTTGAACAGAGACCTGACTGTGAAGTGTTGGACCGAGCATAATCAAGTGTCAGCGGCCCTCTTGACAAAGGCGGGGCTGTTTTCCTTTCCATGGGCCCCGTCATCTGGATAGTTAAACCTGGATGTTTCCCGTGCGTCTCATTGGTGTGTGTGTGTGTGTGTGTGTGTGTGTGCGCGCGCGCGAGAGAGAGAGAGAGAGAGAGAGAGAGGGACAGAGGTCTATCCATGACTGTGATGACTTTCCTTTTCACATGGAAATAAAGGAAAGATTTTTTTTTTCTTCAAAGACTGTCGATTTTCATATTTACACCGCAGTTATCACACGTCAGAAGTATATTTCTAGACAGTTTTCTGCACGCGCACGCACACACTCTACATCTATCTATCTATGTATATATACACATCTCTCTCTCTCTCTCTCTCTCTCTCTCTCTATATATATATATATATATATATACACACGCATATATAATACACACACACATATGTATATATATATATATATATATATATATATATATAGAGAGAGAGAGAGAGAGAGAGAGAGAGAGTCTACATCCACGCTTGGCCTGTGTTGACATACATGATAACAAGAAAAATCAGAGAAAGTCTTTGCCTGATCTGATTCACATGACGTGAACGCACAACATCACGGCATGTATCTTAGAAAGGATGCAAGAACAGTGAGTTTTCTTTTCGTCTTTCGTAGAAGGCGCATCAACTACTAGCTGGAATCTCCACGCGTATGTTCCCACTTAGCTGTTCTCACCCTGAATTTCAAAATGGAGAAAAGGGCCAACACAAGAATAAGCACACCGGCTCTCCTCTCTCTCTGTGTGTCTCTCCCTCATTTGTTTAGTTAATTTAACATTAAGCTAAAAATACTTGA
>CM065748.1:30331799-30336799 GCA_033310375.1 Conus canariensis | reverse complement strand
TATAACAATGCCTTCAAGTGTTCTTCTGTTACCCTCGCTCTCCTCTCCGTCTCTTTCTGCATCTCTCCCTCCCTCTCTCTCTCTCTCTCTCTCTCTCTGTTACCGTAGGTATAACAATGCCTTCAAGTGTTCTTCTGTTACCCTCGCTCTCCTCTCCGTCTCTTTCTGCATCTCTCCCTCCCTCTCTCTCTCTCTCTCTCTCTCTCTGTTACCGTAGGTATAACAATGCCTTCAAGTGTTCTTCTGTTACCCTCGCTCTCCTCTCCGTCTCTTTCTGCATCTCTCCCTCCCTCTCTCTCTCTCTCTCTCTCTCTCTGTTACCGTAGGTATAACAATGCCTTCAAGTGTTCTTCTGTTACCCTCGCTCTCCTCTCCGTCTCTTTCTGCATCTCTCCCTCCCTCTCTCTCTCTCTCTCTCTCTCTCTGTTACCGTAGGTATAACAATGCCTTCAAGTGTTCTTCTGTTACCCTCGCTCTCCTCTCCGTCTCTTTCTGCATCTCTCCCTCCCTCTCCTCTCTCTCTCTCTCTCTCTCTCTCTCTGTTACCGTAGGTATAACAATGCCTTCAAGTGTTCTTCTGTTACCCTCGCTCTCCTCTCCGTCTCTTTCTGCATCTCTCCCTCCCTCTCCCTCTCTCTCCCTCTCTCTCTCTCTCTCTCTCTCCCTCCTCTCTCTCTCTCTCTTCTCTCTCTCTCCTCTCTCTCTCTCTCTTGTTACCGTAGGTATAACAATGCCTTCAAGTGTTCTTCTCTGTTCCCTCGGTCTCTGTCTGTCTGTCTGTCTGTCTGTCTGTCTGTCTGTCTGTCTGTCTGTCTCTCTCTCTCTCTCCTTCTCTCTCCACTGACATTACATTATCCTGGCATGACCGATATCTGTTTGTTTGTTTGTTTTTTGCCCCCCCCCCCCTCCCTCCCTCCCCCAGGTACACTCTACAAAGGGCGAGAACCGGATGCTAGTCGATTATCCTCGTCAATTAAGCACAAAGTTTAGAACTCCTCTCTCTCTTTCTCTTCTCTCTCTCTCTCTCTCTCTCTTCTCTCTCTCTCTCTCTCCCCTCTCTTCAACAGACCGACACTTTCTCAACCTTAACCCATTTCCTGCCCCACCACCTCCCCACCCTCTTCCGCTGATCTCTCCTATTTACAAAGCCCCCACCCCACCCCCCAGAGGAGTGAGAAAGCGAGAAGGGGGTGGAGAGGTGGGGGGGGGGAGGGAAAGGAAGGGAAGGGACAGGCAAGGGGTGGGGAGAGGGTGTAGGGTTTGGGTGGGGGTGGTGGTGGTGGTGAGGAGGGGTCAGGTCAATGGCTAACGTCCAAGCTAAAGGAGTTTGGCAGGCAGGGGCGGCCATTAGGCCAGGCGGCAGCCCCGGGGTAGCGATAATTAGGTTTGTGATCCCCCTTGATTATCTGATCACGCTGCGCTCCCAGGCCTGTTGCTAAGTCAGCGCAAGACACGGAGAGGGAGGAACGGGGAGGAGGGGGGGGGGAAGAGAGAGAGAGAGAGAGAGACAGAGAGACAGAGACAGAGAGAGAGAGAGAGGCGGGGAAAGGGTGAGAGATGGGGAGAGGGAGAGAGAGAGGGAGAGCGAGCGAGCGAGAGAGAGAGAGAGAGAGAGAGAGAGAGAGAGAGAGAGAGAGTGTGAGCGAGGGAGCGAGCGAGCGAGCGAGCGAGAGAGAGAGAGAGAGAGAGAGAGAGAGAGAGAGACAGAGACAGAGAGAGGCGGGGAAAGGGTGAGAGATGGGGAGAGGGAGAGAGAGAGAGAGAGAGAGAGAGTGTGTGTGTGTGTGTGTGTGTGTGTGAGCGAGGGAGCGAGCGAGCGAGAGAGAGCGAGAGAGAGAGAGAGAGAGAGAGAGAGAGAGAGAGAGAGAGAGAGAACGGTAAAACGGGATGGGAATGAGCAAAGGAAGAAAGGAAGAGAGAACTCAGAAAACCTTCATTCGATCAGGTATTGAGATTATAGGCACAGGCCTAGCCTATGCTTCCAATCTGTCTTTGCTAAGCCAAGTTACGCGATGAGAGAAACGGCGAAACGCAGAGAGAGAGAGAGAGAGAGAGAGAGAGAGAGAGAGAGAGAGAGAGAGAGAGAGAGAGAGAGAGAGAGAGAACAAAATGGAATGAAGGTAAGAGGAGACGAAAAACGAAGAGTGCGAGGGAGGAGGGGGAGATGTGGGGGAGGGGGCGTGAGGCGGGTGAAATGAGGGAGAACTCTGACGGTTTGCTCATACATGGAGTATTGTCCCTTTTGAAGAAGTATGCAGCAAATTACAACAGTGTCCGAATTTTGCTGAAAACCTAATAAGACCGGAAGGATTCCGTTCCCACGAGATCCTAACAGATCGAAACCGATAATGCCTGAAGAAAGTAAACTGACAAATTTCTCACAATGCTTCCGTTCTGGGATGCCACAAGCAGACTTTACCGAAACTGGCAGGGAACTTTGAAGAACTTTGTAGGTACATACTGCGCTGTTAGACTAGAAAAAGTACAGCAGCATCAAACGAAATGCAGTAGGTTCTCGTTTCCATTTTGACACAGTGGACAAGTCAAATGCGTCTCAGCATCGTCATCGTAACGATAACAGTGCGTTGCAGCGCCAGAAATTCCCAGTCTAAATTTTGTCATAAAAAAACCTCGAAGTGTTTTTGTCTAAATCCGTTCGCAGACAAAGCCTACTATCGTGCAAGTTTGTACTGTACATGGCGAATCTGTCACTATTTTCAACATGGGAGTCCCTTTGCTGTCATCTGCATGCAACCAAACTGTCTCTGTATTCACATGAAAACAATTCATGGTCTCGGACGTCACTATTCATCTGTACACTTACATCATTGAAATCCAGATTGTTTTGCCTCTTCCATCTGGAAAGCAGTGTTGCTCAGTCTGGGCTTTGTGCGGCAATCTATAATCCTTCATTTTTGTTCCTTTCAACAATTATCGTGCACGGCACCACACAGGGTTTGTATGAAAAGGATAGCCATTAATTTCTCTATGGACAAAATCACTGGGTGTTCGTCGTTCATTCCTAAAGATTTCTTCAAAGCAAACGGTGTTCTGTTTCACAATGGCGGGCTGAATTATTGAGTGTTCAAAGTTCTGCACCTACTTACCTACAGTTTGAATCTGGAGATCGAACAATTTCAACAGTAAATCTAAACAAGTACTATTTTTTGTTGTTGTTAAATACGCAGCTTTCTCATCATGCACATCAGAGCTTTCTTCGCTTTCCTTGCCATGCCAATGCACGTCAAGGTGAAACGTGTTTCACTGAAAACAATATACGTAAGTATCTCTAAGCATTAAGTACAGGCATCTGAGCATTATTATATGTCCACTTTTCTCTTGCTTTTAAGCAGCCATTTTTTTTTTCTAAACAGAATTATATTTCAGCATTATTTATTTTCCAGGTACAGAAACTGCTCCTGGCAGACTTCTAACTACGTTTGTAAACCAATAATTGTCACTGATCACAGAACGACACCGTATGCTAGTAATAAAAGCACGACATCATCTGCTATTAATGCAGCAACTTTCTCAAAATGATAAATTGTAAACATTGCATCATGGTTACCATGTTGAATGATTTCTATGGCAAGTTTGACAAAGGCAGAAAACAAAATTGGGCTGCACACATCACCTTGCTTAACACCATAAGTAAAATAGTTTATATCCGCAGCGTTTTTTTAACTTTTATATTAGTATACATACCTCTAGTGCATAACATAAATCACAAAATGTAACATATGTAATGGAACTGAAGAAAACATTTCCCAATTAATTGTATTAAAAGTCTTCGTAAAACCAATGAATGCGACTTTCTTTGTCAAAGGAAGACTACATCTAATAAAGTGTACATATAATCCATAGTCAAATAGCTGAGTGTAAACCCTGCTTCATATTCTCCAGTAATGTTATCTTATTTTTGTAGACTATGATTCATGACTGTAAAATAAATCTTACTACTATTAAAGTTTACCGAAACGCTCCAGTAATTGTTAATGTTGTTGACACCTGTTTTTCCTTTTCCTTTTCTCTTCCTTCCTTCCTTCATTCTTTTTTTATACCAAAGGTGGCAGATTATTTTCTAAGTATGCTGGAACATAACATATCTTTCTGTTTGAAAATATCGCACACTTTCAGTTTGCATTTTTGAAAACTTTCCAGGTATTTGATAGGGGCCCAGCAGCTTTTCTCTTCTCCATCTTTCTGATCGCTAATAAAACTTCTTCCCTTGAAATCGGTCTATCAACAATCATCACTGTCAACATTTCATTTGCCTTCATCTGCTTCACGTTCTCTTTCAAAGGTAAATTTCCTAAGTGTTGAAAGCAGTCATCAACAGTGATATTAAAAACTTTGTTTTCTTCTACATCAAAGTTTATTCACATTTTCCAAAAAAGAAAAAAAAAAAGATTTTGGTTTGTTTGTTCTTTTTCCAAAGAAGACAATTTATCAAACGACGCATCCTGGGGTTTTTTTTTCCACGTTTAAACAAATATTTACATTCTCTGCATGCTACGCGGAAAGCGTCTGTATCTTCAAGATTTCCCCTTCGACGGGCTGTTTCCTTAAGACTTTTATACTTTTTTTTCCTTTCCTTTTCCTTTTTTTTCTCTTTCTTTCTTTTTTCAAAGAAGATAATTTATCAAACGACGCATCCTAGCGTTGTTTCTTCACGCTTGAGCTGGGAAAGCGCGTGTATCTTGAAGACATATATTCCTTTTTTTTCCTTTTCCTTTTTTGTTTTTTCTTACCTTTTTCTTTCTTTCTTTCTTTTTCTTTTTTTTTCTTCTTGTTGTTGTCTTGCTTTTTTGATCATACCACTCACCTGCTTTCTTCTCATCACTCTTTAACCATGCATTAAGCACTTCGTTTAACACAGTCATTAACAGTGAAATGTTAGAATCGATTCAACGTTGCTGTGAATTGCAACGTTCCCCGAGATTCCTTAAAAAATTCTTCCGAGTCAATGAACAACACCACCCGCGCTGCATTTATCATTC
>CM065748.1:30314299-30324299 GCA_033310375.1 Conus canariensis | reverse complement strand
CAGCCACTGCTGACCTCCCTTGGGAAGAGCTTTACAGCATACACACACAGCCACTGCTGACCTCCCCTTGGGAAGAGCTTTACAGCATACACAGCCACTGCTGACCTCCCCTTGGGAAGAGCTTTACAGCATACACAGCCACTCGATGGCCGATATGCTGCTAGTGAAGGGTTTAACATTTATAATACATTTCCCTGGTTTTATGTTCTCATTTTCTTCCTCTCCCTCCTGCCCCCCCCCCTCCCGCCCCCCCCCCCCCCCCTCCCTCTTTTTTTTCTTCCTAAATTTAAGTCTTTGCCAAGTCATTAATGTAATGATGGAGGAATTGTCAGCCTGCACATGTTTCCCCCCACCTACTAAATTGTTCTGCATAATCTATCCATCTATCCATCTCTGTGTGTGTGTGTGTGTGTGTGTGTGTGTGTGTGTGTGTGTGTGTGTGTGAGGGAGAGAGGGAGAGAGAGAGAGAGAGAGAGAGAGAGAGAGAGAGAGAGAGAGAGAGAGAGAGAGAGAGGAGCATTGCACGGCTTTGCATTAGAACATCACATTGCTGTTGCTTAAATTAGAAATACACTCATCCATGGTTACAGGTCACTTACAAGATCACTAGATGGGAGCCCCCCTCTCCCGCCCCCTCCCTACCTCTCTCTCTCTACATATATGCATATCGATCACTCCCTCGTTCCCTCTGTCCCTCCCACTACTCCATCCACCTGCCTCTCTACATACCCCCCACCCCTCCCTCTCTCTCTTCCCACTTTCTCACTGTCTTTCTCTCACTGTCTTTCTCTCTCTATCTCTCTTCCCCACCTGCCCCCCCCCCCTCTCTCTCTAGTTCTCCTGAACAAAGCAGTTGAATGCACTAACAAAGGACTAAGAAGTGAAAGAAAAATATTGGACGAAGAACACTTCCACTAGATGGAAGAAAAACAAACAAACAAACCAAACAACAACAACAACAACAACAACAAAAAGAAAAACCAAGCAAGCCAGAAAGTGGTGCTTGCAGAGGATGGCGGGTAGACAGGGGGTAGGGGAAGAGGGGTGAAGGGGAGTTGCTGGTGGGGGTGGAGGGAGAGGGGTATACAGGGGTAGGGGAAGAGGGGTGAAGGGGAGTTGCTGGTGGGGTGGAGGGAGAGGGGTATACAGGGGTAGGAAGAGGGTGAAGGGGAGTTGCTGGTGGGGGTGGGGGAGAGGGGGTATACAGGGTAGGAGGGTGAAGGGAATTGCTGGTGGGGTGGAGGGAGAGGGGTATACAGGGGTTAGGGAAAGGTGAAGGGATTGCTGGTGGGGTGGAGGAGAGGGGTATACAGGGGGTAGGGGAAGAGGGGTGAAGGGGAGTTGCTGGTGGGGGTGGAGGGAGAGGGGGTATACAGGGGGTAGGGGAAGAGGGGTGAAGGGGAGTTGCTGGTGGGGGTGGAGGGAGAGGGGGTATACAGGGGTAGGGGAAGAGGGGTGAAGGGGAGTTGCTGGTGGGGTGGGGGGAGAGGGGGTATACAGGGGGTAGGGGAAGAGGGGTTAAGTTGGGAGGGTTGTAGGTGGGGTTGGGGGGGGGGAGAGGGGGGTATACAGGGGGTAGGGGAAGAGGGGTGAAGGGGAGTTGCTGGTGGGGGTGGGGGGGAGGGGGGAAGGGGTAGGGGAAGGGTAAGATGGGGGGTGGGGGGGGAAAGGGGGTGGGAAGGGGAGTTGGGTGGGTGTGGGGGGGGGGGGGGGGGGGGGGAGAGGGGGGTATACAGGGGGTAGGGGAAGAGGGGTGAAGGGGAGTTGCTGGTGGGGGTGGGGGGGGAGAGGGGGGTATACAGGGGGTAGGGGAAGAGGGGTGAAGGGGAGTTGCTGGTGGGGGTGGGGGTGGGGGGTGAGAGGGGGGTATACAGGGGTGGGGGAAAGGTAGGAGGTGGGGGTAGAGGGGTAAGGGGGGGGGTGAAGGGAGTTGCTGGTGGGGGTGGAGGGAGGGGGGTATACAGGGGGTGGGGGAAGAGGGGTGAAGAGGAGCTGCTGGTAGGGGGGGGGGGGGGGGGTAATAAGGGTTGTGAGGAGCAGAACCAGGAGGAACCATCGATTCCAGAGGTTAGGGAGAATTCAGTTTGTTTGCTTGAATGTGATAGAAGAGAGAGAGATTCGGATTCGGATTCGGATTCGGATGATTTATTCACATAGGCCGAGGCCCCTTATGAAGGGGTATGGAAATAGTACATTGGAAACAAATGTATGCGACATGCAACAAAGTATATCAAATTAAGACAAATTATTTATAACTTTTAAGAGGTAGCCATTTCTCTAATTTTAAATGCCTTATACAAAAATAACGAAAATTTTTTAACATCTATTGTTGACGTTGACGACATCAATAGGGTCAGTCTAAATAGCGAAGGCTGTCTATAGAATTTCGGCTTAATCAGTTCATTTCTAATGTCCATGAGGGCTGGACAACAAAGAACAAAATGCATCTCATTTTCTTGTGACACTTTACAGAGAGGACAAAGCATATCATTGTCATCAACATCGGTTTTGTATCTAAATTTATGTATTGCTAAATCCGATATTCCAAGTCTAAATTTTGCCATTATGTATTTAAAGTGCCTATCCATTTCTAAAGTTATATAAGGTTTCAGATCATGGGAATTACTAAACTGTCTGTAAAAATCAAACCTTTTACTATTATGCATATGATGTAACCATTTTTGCCAACGGCAGTCAACTAATCGTTGACGAAAGCAACTTATAAACTGTTTAACATTTCCAACACCTTGATTCAGCCATACAAAACCAAAACCGTATTCAAAAAGACACATACGAACTTTACTAGCCCAGTTATTTTTTCCTCTAGAATCAAGATCATAAAGCATATTATAAGCTTTACGAGGTATTCTGTATTCTTCCATATGGAGTAAATTAAGCCAGTATCGGATGCATTTAATGGCAGAAACAATATATATAGGAAACCTATTCGTTTCACCATACACAAGATCATTAGGCGTCCGCCTATCTACACCTAGAAATTTTTTTAAAGCGAAAAGATGCACAGATTCACAATGGATTGCAGCGTTATCTAATCCCCATAATTCCGATCCATACTGTGCAATTGGCTGCACTTGACTATCAAATAGCTTGCAAAACACATGAAAGGAGGTATTGTTGAAAACATGTAACTTTTTCATAATACAAAATAAAACATTTTTGGCCTTGCTAGCAAGATCCTTGCAGGCACTAACAAAACTCAGACGAGTAGAGAAAAGTATACCCAAATATCTGTAGGCATTCACAACAGGCATGGGAGCATTATTATATAGCCATCGTTCTCTTGCACTCAAATGACCACCCTTACGAAACACAATAATGTTACTTTTAGATAAATTAACTTTCAGCTGGAGAGATAAAGCTGAGCGGTGTAAGCTATTCAGTTGTGTCTGTAAACCAATGATTGTTTCTGATATCAAAATCACGTCATCAGCCAGTAACAGAATAAACAATTCAAAAGCATCAGAAGTCAACAAACCCCCGTGTCTCCCGTTATTAATTACCTCAATGGCTAGCTCGTTGATGAACAGTGAAAATAAAACTGGACTACAGGCATCGCCCTGTTTAACCCCGGCTGAACAATTGATATAATCTGTGAATTTAGCTCCACATCGAACTTTAGCTTTCACCTCATTGTACATACTTCTAATACATTTGTAAAGTTTACCTTTAATACCGTTTTTACTCATAATTGGCCAAAGAAGGTTTCTATTAATGGAATCGAAAGCTTTTTCAAAATCGATGAAAGCTACATATAATTTTCGATTAAAAGAGAACTGTTTTTGAACTAAAGCCAACAAGGTGAACATGTGGTCAACAGTCGAATAACCCTTTTTAAACCCAGCTTGATAATCACACGTAATATTTTTATCCTCAATCCATTCTTGCAGTCTGTTATTAATTATCATCCCAAACATTTTACTACTAATATTACTAAGAGAAATACCCCTGTAACTGTTTGGATCATTAGCATCACCTTTTTTAAAAATTGGCACAATTATTGATTCTGTCCAGCTATCTGGGAACACACCATCATTAAATAATTTGTTGAATAATTTTAGACAGAACTGCACAACATGGGTAGAAGAATTTTTAAATAGCTCTCCAATGATTCCATCAGGTCCGGCTGCCTTGCGATTTTTTAGTTTTTTAATTGCTAGTAATACTTCCTCTTCACTAATGGAGCGATTCATATAACCATCAGAGTCATCTTCGAACACCTCTTGATCTAACTGAATATCATCGTTGGATTGTAACAATGCTTGAAAATGCTGAAACCACACATCTATTGTAATGTTATTTCTAGGCTGTTTTCTTTGTGGTGATATCCTGTGGACAACATCCCAAAACTCTTTCTGAGACTTTATAGATGTAACAAGCTTATCTATTATCGATTTATTGAACTCATTCTCTTTTCTCTTTAGTAAATGCTTATATTCACGCCTAGCTATCACATATGCAGCTCTGTCTGTGTCTTCCAGCAAACGGCGACTAATTCTCAACAGCCTCCTGGTCTTTCTTTTCTCAACAAGACATTCTTGGTCATACCAGTCTTTTGACGCTCTTTCTTTCATAACGTGCACACGTTTTTTCATACATTCAGCGCTTTCAATTAAACATTCGTTAAACATATTTAGAGCATTGTTAATATCAGAATCAATTAAACTTATGGCAATATCAAGTTTTCTACTCGAATTTTCATTATCTAATGTCTCACTAAACAACGAGGAGCATTCATCATTCCAAACCATTTTTTCTAAGGTATAATCTTGCATCTCTTCACCAATTTCTGCCAGTTGAATGCACTAACAAAGGACTAAGAAGTGAAAGAAAAATATTGGACGAAGAACACTTCCACTAGATGGAAGAAAAACAAACAAACAAACCAAACAACAACAACAACAACAAAAAGAAAAACCAAGCAAGCCAGAAAGTGGTGCTTGCAGAGGATGGCGGGTAGACAGGGGGTAGGGGAAGAGGGGTGAAGGGGAGTTGCTGGTGGGGGTGGAGGGAGAGGGGGTATACAGGGGGTAGGGGAAGAGGGGTGAAGGGGAGTTGCTGGTGGGGGTGGAGGGAGAGGGGGTATACAGGGGGTAGGGGAAGAGGGGTGAAGGGGAGTTGCTGGTGGGGGTGGAGGGAGAGGGGGTATACAGGGGGTAGGGGAAGAGGGGTGAAGGGGAGTTGCTGGTGGGGGTGGGGGGGGAGAGGGGGGTATACAGGGGGTAGGGAAGAGGGGTGAAGGGGAGTTGCTGGTGGGGGTGGGGGTGGGGGGGGGTGAGAGGGGGGTATACAGGGGGTAGGGGAAGAGGGGTGAAGGGGAGTTGCTGGTGGGGGTGGAGGGAGAGGGGGGTATACAGGGGTGGGGGAAGAGGGGTGAAGAGGAGCTGCTGGTAGGGGGGGGGGGGGGTAATAAGGGTTGTGAGGAGCAGAACCAGGAGGAACCATCGATTCCAGAGGTTAGGGAGAATTCAGTTTGTTTGCTTGAATGTGATAGAAGAGAGAGAGAGAGAGAGAGAGAGAGAGAGAGAGAGAGAGAGAGAGAGAGAGAGAGAGAGAGAGAGAGAGACTTCAGACTTCAGATGGTTTATTGTTCAGACGTTGTGTCCATACAATCGAGTGAGTTATTATGAATATCATTGTGGAGCTTTTCTGTGACGTCGTTACACACATAATACTTTAGAACTCTCTCTCTCTCTCTCTCTCTCTCTCTCTCTCTCTCTCTCTCTCTCAAGTAAACAAGAATGGAACACGCGAGTGCGCAAGCGCTCACACAAAAATAAACGCACGCGAGCAAGCACACACGTACACAATCAAAAAATTTACGCAAGTTAACGGGAGATGACGCATGAAAGAATAGTAGGCCAGCAGCCCGTAAGCAATACGTGACAACAAATCAAACAATGAATTTATCCACAGTCGCACGTGAAAAGACGGTGATCCAACATGTTACTGCGGAGTTTGAATGCATAAAAAATAAACTTGGCCAGATTCACTGTTGATGTTGGAATAGTGGTATTGAGAATGGATAATTTCTGCGTTCTGTAGAACAACAAATTGAAACCTGACAGATATATCTTACGTAGGTCGTCATAAATCGGGCAGAAGAACAAAAAAATGGGTTTCATCTTCTTGAGAGGCTAGACAAAAAGGACATTGTAACACGTCGATATCTTCTGATTTGTATCTATATGCGTTACACTTCAGATCTGTTATTCCCAAACGAAATTTAGTGAATATGTTTCTAACGTAATGTGAATTAATAACATCGAAATATTGTTCACGCTCCAATAAGCTTTTAAAACTACAGTAAAGTTCGTATCGGTTGCTGTCAGAGAGTTTTGACGACCAATTTTGTTTAGCACAATCAATCAATCGTTGTTTAAATTCCTTCAGGAAACTTTCTCTGTTTCCGACACCCTGTGAACACCATACATGTCCAAAACCATTTACACACAACATTCTTCTGACTTTAGTGGCCCACGTTTCCTTTCCTTTATCGTCCATTTCTTTAAGCATTTGGTAAGCCATGTTAGAAAATCTGTTTTCAGGTAATGCACAAAGTCTAAGCCAATAAGAAATACACCGTACTGAAGCTTGAACAAAGAGAGGAAATCGACCAAGTTCACCATACACCATTAGATTTGGTGTACGGAGAGCTACATTCAGCAACCGTTTACATGCAAATAAATGTACTTTTTCTATCTCTTCTACTTCATCAGTACCCCAAATTTCTGACGCATACAACAGTATTGGTACAATCTGGGCATCAAAAAGCTGAAAGAATATTTTTGGGTCAGTACAATTGATTCTCCACATGGTTCTAAATATGTCTACAACACATTTCTTTGCTTTTGTAATCATGTCTTCAACAGACAATTTGCGGCTCAGGCGAGTAGTAAAGTTGAGGCCGAGGTATTTGTAAACGTTTACTACTTCAACATCTTGGGTTCCATAATTCCATTTTTTCATGTTTGATAAGTAGCCCCCATTTCTGAACACCATTATTTTTGTTTTACTGAGGTTCACTTTCAGTCCGAGTTCTGCCGATATTACAAATAAGTTGTTTAGTTGAGTTTGAAGACCACACGGGCTGGATGAAAACAAAGCAATATCATCAGCAAACATTAGCAAAAATAACTCAGTAGTGTCAGGTCTAAGCTGGAAGCCATGTTTACCGTTATTGATTATATAAGCAGCTAATTCGTTAATAATAAAAGAAAATAGTGTTGGAGAAGCCAAACAGCCCTGCTTAAGTCCTTGAAGGCATTCAAAATAGTCGGTATAAACCAGATCATCTCTTACGCAAAATTTCACAGAGTTGTACATTGCTTGGAGCGCTGAAAGCAGTTTACCACCGATTCCGATCTTTAGTAAAATATTCCACAGTACGTGTCTCTTGACCGTGTCGAACGCTTTCTGAAAGTCGACAAAGGCTACATAAATTTTTCTGTTCAGAGCGAGATATTTCTGAACTAAGGCATTTAATGTGAAAATATGATCGATTGTTGAATAATCTTTGCGAAAACCAGCCTGTGTTTCAGATATAATATTGTATGTATTCGACCATTCTGACAACCTCTTATTCAATATATAAGTATACAGTTTGCTGAGGCAAGACAAAAGAGCAATACCACGATAATTATCGGGATTGTTAATGTCTCCTTTTTTATGGAGTGGAAATATGATAGCTTTAGACCATTCACTGGGATACGTACCCTTGGAAAACAATGCATTAAAATACTTTGTCAAAAAAGGGACAATCGCATCCTGTGAGACTTTTAAAACTTCATTTATTAACCCATCAGGTCCGGCTGCTTTTCCTGATTTTGAATGTTTTATAGCTTCTTTTACCTCTAATTCTGATATATAAATATTTAGGCAATCAAACAAGTTGTCAGCTTCGTTACCCTCTGGCTCAAAAATATCGTGAACGTGTTGTTCAGCATTGTCATTTAAGAGATTAGAAAAGTGACGAAACCAGTCTTCTTTTGGTATGTTATTTTTTAGTCTGGTTTTACGTTTCCATTTCTTTATTTCTTTCCAGAATGCCTGCGAATTATGTCGATTGTTGACAAGTCTATCTACAGCTTCCTTTTTGAATTCTTTTTCCTTAGTTGTAAGAGTAGTTTTATACTTTTTCCTTTCCTGTACGTATGATGATCTGTGTTCTAGTTTCTTGTTTCTATTAAAGATTCTTAACGCTTTTCTTGCGTTCTCCTTTAACAGGCGACAATCTTTGTCGAACCAAGGCTTACTTTGTTTAGAAGTGGGGACAACACCTTTAGGGTTATTGGGACAAATCCGCTTAGTCATACACATTGCTGCATTTTTAATAGCACACGTAAAAGTGTCCAAAGCATCATCGATTGATCGTTCAATCTGAGCAGTGGCTTCTGCTATATGGTCAGAAAACGCAGGAGAAAAACAGGATTCATTGAGTCTATGTACTTCATCAGGGTTCCATATTATCTTATCAACAGAACAAAGAGAGCTGTCACATAAGTTATCTGCATCATTTTCTGTAAGCAAACGATTTACTGAAAGCACAAGGGGCATATGTACTGATTCCACTCTCTCTTCTACAACGAAATTTGTACATAAAGAAGCAAAGTCCGGAGAAGCAATAAAGTAATCATTTACACTTGCGCCACCAGGAGAAACAAAAGTAAATTGCTTTGATGCATCAGGGTAACAGAAGCCGTTTAAAATCAAAAGTTCATAGCAGGCACACAAATCTAGAAGATGTCTACCAAAGGCATTAAGAACCAAGTCTTCTGTCTGACGGTTATCAACAAATAATGCAGTGTTGTCATTCAACGTGTTTTCCAGCTCAGAATGGAATACATCAGAATTGGGTTGAAGGTTAGCTGTTCTGCTGTTAAAATCTCCGCACAGTAGAAAAAGGGCATCCCCAAATTGTTCAAGAACATCTGCAAGGCACTGTTCTATTTCAAACAAGTGACATTTATGTTGCACATAATTATAGAACGGAGAATCGATGGGGGGTACGTAGCAAGCTACAAGAAAAACATCACTGACAGTTCCAAGGAGTGATTTATCTAATTTTAGAACAAGAACGTGGTCGTATGAAACATCAACACGCGATACAAATTTTTCATATTCTTTACGTATCAAAGTGATAATACCACCACTACTCCTACCTCGACGAGAAAGTTTCACAGCAGGAGAGGAAAACCATGAAAAAGCTGACCAGCAATCTGGAGGGGAAAACGAACTGTTGAGAAAAGTTTCAAATAAACACACAAAGTCAAACTTATTAACGTAATTTAAGAAATCCGGGTCGGAAAATTTGTTCCAAAAGCCGTCAATGTTCCAGGACAAAAAAGAAAGTGAAGGGCTTACAGTATGTTGGACTGTGTTCAAACCCTGGGTTAGGCCGACACATCATGCCTGGTTCGATTTTGCTGAAGCTGCATCGTTGGGGGAGCTGGGTGGGCGCCTTCGTTTTGGGGGTCGGGGTGACGCGTGTTGGTGGCTCGAGGACGGCCCACTAGTGTTCGCACTGTTGCCACGGACAGGTGACCTGCTTCCGAGGTTACGATTACCGACTGACCCCCCTCTTGGATGACTGGAGGCCCCGTTGTGGTGGCGCGAGTTGTCGGTGCTGCCGTTGCCGGAACGTTGCTGCAGAGGGCCCGCGACCACCAGCTTGTTGCCCTTGTAATAAGCATGTAGTCCTTTCTCGCGTTGCTTTCTTATCTGCTCCGACTGTCGCGTTGTCAAGTCGCCTGCAACCTGAATTCCCTTTTGCTTTAGCACCATACGTCCCTTCGTCAAGACGTCCATCTTGTCTTGCCAACGCAAGAATTTGACAATCATTAGGCGGGGTTTGGGGTTAGGATTACGGTTGGCAGCCACTGACGCAAAGTTTGGTTTCTGACCCACTCTGTGAGCGCGCACAATGTCATCCACCGACCATGTTTTTCCTGGCACAGTATCCTTCAAAAATTCCACCACTTTG
>CM065748.1:30304299-30309299 GCA_033310375.1 Conus canariensis | reverse complement strand
GGGGGGGGGGGGGGGGGGGGGGGGGGGGGGGGGGGGGGGGGGGCTTGTTCTGATCCAGCAACGGACGTGGGGCAGACCCCGCCCGCTAGGCTCTGTGCCTGACGTCTGCACTGGCTGATCGGCCAGGTGGATATTTCCTTATATTTGAAAGCGTGGGGGTTGGGGTGGGCGAGGGGAAGGGGTGGGGGTGGGGGGGGGGTGGGGGGGGGGGGCAATGTTTTCCATGAAAGAATAAAACCGATCAAGCGAAAACACACGGAGCCGCAATTTTCTCATCGTCCGATCCGCCCTGCGCGAAGCATAGCCAGAGGTGGACTCTGTTCAAATGGTTTCTCCGCAGACTTGAAACTTTTTAAGTTACCTCCGTCAAAACACACACACACACACACACACAACACACACACACACACACACACACACACACACACCCGCGCGCGCACGCACGCACACACACACACACGAACACACACACGCACACACACACACACACACACACACACAAACACACACACACACGCACGCACGCACACACCTTGACCTACATTTCAACCCACGTTTGTGGGTTTGTCTGTTCGTCCGTCTGAAAGCAGGTTACGCAAAAACCTACTCGGCGGGCTTCAACGGAACTCAATGAGAAGATGAAATGTGGCCTAACGACGATGCTATTAAACATGTCGGTGCGGATCCGGATCAAAAGCCGGATCCGGGATCGGTTCGACCACATCACGCGGAAACGAACGACCCGATGTTCACGAAACGTGGTGGAAACGGGGGCCCTTGGCCCGAGGACGATCCCATGACAGTTTGGTTCAAGTCTGTAGCGCGGACCAGGGTCAAAGGGCGGGTGCAGTATCCGGTTCCAGTATCCATTTCAGTTTTCGTTCCTGTATTCGATCCAGCGCCTGTCTGGGAAAGACCTGCAGTCCCTCGAGAGCCCTTCTAGTTGACAACAAGTTTCTTTTTATCATTATTATTTTCCTTCTTTCTTCCTCCTCCTCCTTCTCCTCCTCCTCCTTCTTCTTCTTCTTCTCCTCCTTTTTTTTTCTTGTTTCTTCTTTACTCCTTCTCTTCCTTCTGCTACTCCTTGTTCTTGATTTTATTCTTCTATGTTTCTTTTTCTTCTTCTTCTACTTTTTCTTCTTCGTCGTCGAAGACTTCTTCGTTTTCTCCTCCTCCTCCTCCTCCTTCTTCTTCTTCTCTTCTCCTCCTCCTTTCTTAATAGCTGATTGTTGACAGCGCCCTTACCTTCCCACACCTTGGCTAGTGAAGTATGTATAATGTTCAAAGTTTGATCAGAAATAAAGTCTTTTTTCTTTGTAAAGTAAGCGCGCAAAATTAACACCCCCCTCCACTCTTTCCATGCACACACACACACACACACACACACACACACACACACACACACACACACACACACACGTACGCACGAACACGCTCACTTGCACACACACACACACACACACACACACCACACACACACACACACACACACACACACACACACTTTCTCTCTCACTCACTCATTCGTGTCTTGAACATAAGCCAAACATCTTTTTCAGTCAACTCCCGACATACTCGCCATCAACCAGCAGATGTTCTCCCAGATCACCCAGTCGGGGGAGGTGAGCGCCCAAGGGACAGAACCACAACCGACCAGAGATACGCCCCATCCTCCTTATTGACCGCCCCTTGCAAGTGGCCTCCCCCTAATTCCCCCCGCCTGCTCCCCCCCCCCCCTCCCCCCCCCCCACCCCACCCCCACCCCCACCCCTCAGTTGTCTGGGAGTCGTCTGTGAACGCCTGAATGATGCAGCGACCGGCTCCGGCTTGTCTAGGCCATTCACTGTCTTGAGGGACTACACACTCTAATATCCCCCCCCCCCCCCCCCCCCCCCACCTACCCCCGTCCATTCCATGAGGCAGAGCCAAGAACCGTTTTCGAGGTAATTCAACGTCAGGGAGACGGCATCCAGTGTGGGGAGTGACCAGTCAGGACTTCGTTTTATTCCCCCCCCCCCCCCCCCCCCCCTGTTTCCCCCCTTCCCCTCTCCCTTTTCTCTTACTCCCCCTTCCCCAACACGTTTTCCTCATTTCCCCCCATTTTTGCTTTCTTCCTTTTCCTTGACCCTCCCCCTCCCTTCCCCTGCTTTAAACAAATATATATATATATATATATATATATATATATATATATATTCCCTCCTTTTCCTATATTTTCCTTCCTTTCCCCACCTTTTCCCCATGTTTCCCCTTTCCCCCAATCTTTTCCTCCTTTTCCTGACCTTTTCTCTATCATTTCCCCATTTTTCCTGACCCTTTCCCCTATCATTTCCCCATTCTCCTGACCCTTTCACCTATCATTTCCCCAACCTTTTCTCTATCATTTCCCCATTTTCCTGACCCTTTCCCCTATCATTTCCCCATTTTCCTGACCCTTTCCCCTATCATTTTCCCCATTTTCCTGACCCTTTCCCCTATCATTTCCCCATTTCCTGACCCTTTCCCCTATCATTTCCCCATTTTCCTGACCCTTTCCCCTATCATTTCCCCATTTTCCTGACCCTTTCACCTATCTTTTCCCCATTTTCCTGACCTTTTCCCCTATCTTTTCCTCATTTTTCCTGACTTTTCCCCTATCATTTCCCCATTTTCCGGACCTTTTCTCTATCATTTCCCCACTCTCCTGACCTTTTCCCCTATCTTTTCCCCATTTCCTTGACCTTTTCCCGTATCTTTTCCACATTTTCCAGACTTTTTCTCTACCACTTCCCCATTTCCCTGACCTTTTCCCCTATCATTTCTCCCATTTTCCTGACCTTTTCCCCTATCATTTCCCCACTTTCCTGACCTTTTCTCTATCATTTCCCCATTTCCCTGACCCTTTCCCTATCATTTCCCCATTTCCCTGACCTTTTCCCCTATCATTTCCCCACTTTCCTGACCCTTTCCCCTATCTTTTCCCCATTTTCCTGACCCTTTCCCCTATCTTTTCCCCATTTTCTTGACCCTTTCCCTATCATTTCCCCAGCCTTCTCTCATCATTTCCCCATTTCCCTGACCCTTTCCCCTATCTTTTCCCCATTTTCCTGACCCTTTCCCCTATCATTTCCCCATTTCCCTGACCTTTTCTCTATTATTTCCCTGACCCTTTCCCCTATCTTTTCCCCATTTCCTGACCCTTTCCCCTATCATTTCCCCATTTTCCTGACCTTTCCCCTCATCTTTCCCCATTTCCCTGACCCTTTCCCTTATCTTTCCACATTTTCCTGACATTTTCCCCTATCATTACCCCATTTTTCTGACCTTTTCCCCTATCTTTTACCCATTTTCCTGACCCTTTCCCCTATCATTTCCCCACTTTCCTGACCCTTTCCCCATCATGTTCCCATTTTCCTGACCTTTTCCCCTATCTTATCCCCATTTTTCTTACCTTTTCCCCTATCTTTTTCCCATTTTCCTGACCTTTCCCCATATCTTTTCCCCATTTCCCTGACCCTTTCCCTTATCTTTCCCATTTTCCTGACCTTTTCCCCTATCATTCCCCCATTTTCCTGACCTTTTCCCCTATCTTTTCCCCATTTTCCTTACCTTTTCCCCTATCTTTTCCTCATTTCCCTGACCCTTTCCCTTATCTTCCCCATTTTCCTGGCTTTTCCCCTATCATTTCCCCATCTTCCTGACCTTTTTCCCATTTTCCTGACCTTTTCCCCTATCTTTCCCCCATTTTCCTGACCCTTTCCCCTATCATTTCCCCACTTTCCTGACCCTTTCCCCTATCATTTCCCCACTTTCCTGACCTTTTCCCTATCTTTCCCCATTTTCCTGACCTTTTCCCCATTTCCCTGACCTTTCCCCCTATCTTTTCCCCATTTTCATGACCTTTTCCTCTATCTTTTCCCCATTTTCATGACCTTTTCCCCTATCTTTTCCCCATTTTCCTGACCCTTCCCCTATCATTTCCCCATTTCCCTGACCCTTTCCTGTATCTTTTCCCCATTTTCCTGACCTTTTCTCTATCATTTCCCCATTTCCCTGACCCTTTCCCCTATCTTTTCCCGACCCTTTCCCCTATCATTTCCCCATTTCCCTGACCCTTTCCCCTATCATTTCCCCATTTCCCTGACCCTTTCCCCTATCATTTCCCCATTTCCCTGACCCTTTCCCCTGTCTTTTTCTCCTTTTTCCTTCTTTGCCCCTCTCTCTTCCTTCTCCCTCCCCACCACCACCACTTTCTTCAGATCTCTTCCTCTTTTTATTTGTCATTTTCATATTTCGTTTCCTTTTTTGTCTTGTTCCCCCCCCCCCCCCCCCCCCCCCCCCTCTTTTCGCTAACTTTTCCTCAAATTAGGTACTCTTTCCTGTTTTTACTACCTTCTCCCTCCTTTACCTTCTTTTCATCTTTTAACTTCTTTTCCCTATTTCCCTTTATCTATTCCCCCCCCCCCATCTTTTTCTCTCTTTTCCCCCCCTGGCTTTTTCTACCACCACCACCCCTCCCCTTATGTTTTCCCTTAGTTGCAACAGCCTTTATTACTACTTCCTATCCTATCTTTGTCCTCTTTTTGCCTACCCTTTTCTTCCATTTCCTGTCTTTCCTCCGTTTTCCAACCTTTTCTCCTTTTCTTTATGATTTCCTCCACTTTCCTTTCTTTCCCCCTTACCTTTTCCTCCTTTTTTTTTCGACATTCTCCTCCCCCCCCCCCCCCCTTTTTCTTCCTATCTCTTTCTTCATTTCCCTACACTTTCCTCCATTTCTCTATCTTTTTCTCCTTCACCCTCCCTCTTCCTCTCTCTTTTTTTTTTTTACCTACCTTTTTCTTCTTTGTTTCACCTTCGCCATTTCTCTATTCTTTTTCTTCATTTCCTCCTTGTCCGTAGCTTTTCTTTCACTTTGTCTTTTCTTTTGTTTTCCTTCCTTTTTTCTACATCTCTTCCATCTTCTTCACCCTAATCTTTCCCTCTTTTATCCCATCATTCCCCCCCCCCCTCCCCCATTTCCC
>CM065748.1:30284299-30294299 GCA_033310375.1 Conus canariensis | reverse complement strand
AAAATTGGAAATGAACAGTGACTGATGAATAGTGACCATTGTCATAGGTGAAATCAACACTATCACACACACACACACACACACACACACACACACACACACACACACACAAAAGGGGTTTTGAATAAATATATAAATAATGATAATAAAGCTTATTAGATGATGGCCATTTGATAACAACAGTACTACAGGATGATAATCATTCTTGTTACTGAAATTTAAAAAAAAAATGGGAACCTAGATGGGTGATGGTCATTTGATAACAACAGTGCTACAGGATGATAATCCTTGTTGTTACTGGAATCATAACTGCGATTAAAGGTACTGTGGGATGCTGATCATTGTCACAGGTGAAATGATGTGGTGGCAGTAGTATAATGATGCTGGTTGAGGGGGGGGGGGGGGATCAATGACTGATGGGTGATGATCATTAGAGATCAACAGTACTGTAGGATGGTCTTCTTCCTTGTTCACTTAGGTAAGAACCCTGGAGGTATTGACGAAGGCTGCTGTATGGCGAAGGCCTTCCAGTGGTCAATAGGGCTTTCCCTTCATCAGTGTGTTGGCAGGCTTGGTCGTTGGGCTGAACTGCATGGATGATTTGAAGACTTGCCATTGTGGAATATAGTGGACATGTGATGTCTCAGTCTGGAGTGCCCTGTCCTCAGTCTCACAACGGTCTGATCTGGGCATCCAGTAGTGTCCATCCCTCTTGTTGAAGTAGGATGCTGCTCAAGCCATCTGCCTTTTTGGTTTTACTTGATAATACTTTTGATTTTTTCAAAGGAGACTTCCTGTTCTAGTTGGGGCTGCTGTTCTCCTTCCTTTGCCAAATGGTCAGCTTCCTCATTACTATATATATTGCAGTATGAAGGTGATCACTGGATGACAGTATTTCCAGTGACTGATGGATGGTGAACATTTGGGATCAGCAGTACTATAGGGTGAGAGTCATTGTCATGTAGGTGGAATAATGTAGCATTGGTACAATAGTGCCAGTTGGGGGAATAAAGGAAGATATCAATGACTGGTGGGTGATGATCATTGTCATAAGTGAGATACTGTGGGATGATGGTCATTGTGATAAGTGAAATAATGTGGTGGCATTAGTATGATACTGCCGGTTCAGGAAGAGGGTGGATGGGGTGGTGGTGGTGGTGGTGGTGGGGGGGGGGGGGATTCGATGACTGATAGGTGATTATCATGGATCATTCGAGATCAACAGTACTGTAGGATGATGATCATTGTTATATAAATTGGATAATGTTGTGGCATTGGTGTAATAATGCCGGTTGGGGGAATGAAGGAGGTAAACAATGATTGATGGATGATGATTATTGTCATGGTGTGAGTGTGATTCACAGTAGTGTGGGATGATGGTCATTTACAAAAGTGGAATAGTGTACTGGCCTTAGTATGTTAATGCCAATTGGGGGAATAGAAGAAATGATCAATGACTGATGGATGATGATCATTATCATAAGTGAGATCTACAGTACTACAGGATGATGATCATTGTCATAAGTGAGATAATGTGGTGGCATTGGTGTGATAGTGCCGGTTGGGGGTGGAAAAAGGAAAATGATTGATGATTGATGGATTAGTTTGAATCATTCCAGCTCTTTTCCTTTCCCACGACCTCTCCTCCATCCCTTTCTCTCTATACCCCCTCCCCCAATTTCCCCATCCCACCTTATTCTTATGCACACCCCATGTACATATATTGCATATCTATAACACCACATGTAGAGCATAATATATCCCAAACACCATCTCCACCATCCAGGTATGCATACTCATAGACACATACACATGTGAACAATCTATATGCATGATTATATATATATATATATATATATATATATATATATATATATATATCTACACACACACACACAATTTTTTCCCCTCATACACACCCTAAAGTGCCCCCTTCCAAGAATAAGACTCCTCATCTACCACTCTCACTTTCTTTTACACACTCTCAAGTGCCCCCTTCCAAACATATGACGCATCTACCACTCTCTCTTTTTCTCTATCTCTGCTTCTGTTCGTCTTTTCCCTCTATCTGCATCTCTTTTTCCTCGAGGTGAAATGGGATTGGACACTGAATTTTCCCTTTTCCCATTACACACACACACATGCACACACACGTGTGCGCGCGGGCACGCATACGTAACTGTAAACACACACACAATAGGCAACTTATTTAAAGAGTACGGTAAAGGATGGTATTAGTACGCTTCAGAAAACAAATAAAATGACAGAATGACATTCAAGACTATCTGAAGAGCTGTATATTCATAATTCACCTCTAATGAGGAAGTTTTCACTGGCAAATTACGGACACGCGATCGGAAGCGGCCATTTTGATTTTCCCGCCGCGGGTCTACAAAGTCATGAAAAATTAAGGAAACAAAATAAGGCCAGCAAATTTTTGGATAAATATATGAATTTTCATATACGATATATCATTGTCCAACGTGTTATCATTAGAAAATAATTTTAGCTCACATTCATTGTGCTTGATAATATTCACTGCGGGCACCTCGCTAGAAAATCGTCTGCAATTTTGGCTCATCTTTTTTATTTATTTCTCAAAATAAAAAACGATTTTGAAGTGGCTTCAAATCTTAAATCAATTATAACATTGTAAAGAACAATATACCAAAGTATTGTGCTTGTTGCACGAAGTGCACAATTCTGGTTAATTCTACAGCATAGAACCCCCGCTATCAGCTTCAAATCATGCGTAGTGTGGTCTCAAAACTTAGCGGATGTAGTGTAGCGTTTATGGACTAGTCCGCACGCAGTGACGCCTCCTTGATGAAACTGAAACTGTATGTGTTTGCGTATGCATGCGTGCGTGTGTGCCTGCGCGCGCGTTATTGTGTGTGCAAGCGCGCGCGCGCGTGTGTGCGTGTGCGTGTGTGTGTGTGCAAGCGCGCGCGCGCGCGCGTGTGTGTGCGTGTATGCGTGCGTACGTGCGTGCGTGTGTGTATGTGTGTGCGCACCTGTGTGTGTGTGTGTGTGTGTGTGTGTGTGTGTGTGTGTGTGTAAAACAGCCAAGTGTATGTAAGAGCGAGGGTATGTGTATGCTGGTATGCACACATGTATATATTCATGAATGTAGACAACGTGATGCCTAAGGTAATTACAGGTTACTACAATTAAGCTTGACAGTAAGTGGCAGTTAGAGAGACATCACTTCTGCACAGGCTCTTGCACTAAGGCACTGAAGTTTTAAGGAAAACAGAGATCGGTGAGGAGAGAGAGACAGAGAGAGAGAGAGACAGAGAGAGAGGAGAGAGAGAGAGAGAGAGAGAGAGATGGGGTGGAGCATGCAGATGGGAGATAGAGAGACTTGCACAGTGAAAGCATACCGAGTCCGTGCAACCCGTGTTGTCAGTTTCCACGGTGACATATGACGTCACGGTACACTCGGCGATTCGTCCTTGACATTGATCATGGTGAGAAGAACGGTGCCGCCATTGTCTGTGTGTGGACAACTCTTTCAACTGGAAACGTTTCCTTCTTTGAAAGTTTTTTGGTACTTTTTTTTTTTTTTTGAAAGAGGTATGTTGCTGAGTTTATGTATATATATATATATATAATTTTTTTCCCCTTTTTTAACTGGGTATTCAAGGCATCAACTACTGCGTAAGACCGGTAAAAATGTCAGTGCAGGAGCTGTTGTGGCAAAGTGGTTAGCATCGCGCACTCCCGCCTTGGAAGTGGTGGGTTCAATTCCCATCAGAGCCGTTCACTTGTGTGATTTTTATGTCCCGACCAGCTCATACCTAGAGATTTTTTCTTTTTTTCTTTTTTCTTTTTTTTTTTTTTGGGGGGGGGGGGGGGGGAGGGGCGGTGCGGGCGGCGGGCTACTTAGTTAGACTAGGTGTTTACATTATTAGATGTATAGTAATCGAATAGATGGCTAGACAGACAGACAGACAGCTAACTCAAGAGAAATGAATTTAACAGATAGCCAGCGAAATAGCTAAACTGAATACATTGCATGACAAACGGAGAGATAGATAGGCATAGACAGATGGATTGACATGTAAACAGATATACAGACGAAGAGAGAGAGGGGGGGGGGGGGGGGGGGGGGGGCAGAGGCTGGAGACACAGAGCGAAAACATACCGAGTCTGAGCAGCCCATGGTGTCAGTTTCCTAGGTAACCAGTGACGTCACGGCACAATCGGCGAATCGTCCTTGGTGTGTATCACTGAGAGAAGAACATGGCCACTATTGTTCGTGACGCCTCTTTCAACCGCGGGAATTTCCCTTTGTGTAGGTTTTTTCTTCTTCTTCTTTTTAATAGGTTTCTTCCTTACACGTTGGTGTTGTTGTTATTGTTATTTCAACAAAGATATCACTTTTTTATGTCTGTTGACGTGGCATCACCTTATCCTGTCTTTTCTATTTTTGATTTCTTTCTTTCCTTCTTTTCTTTGTAGGCTGTGTTGTGAACTGCTTTCTCCTTTCAATCAGCACTGGTATTCGGATTCACAACAGTTCTTAATGTCTTTCCCATAGGATTAAATCAAGTTTTTTCCCCTTTATTCTTTAAGTATTCAAAAATGAAGCAGCTGACGAAAGCGATTCAAACACAGAATTACAGAATACATTGAACGTCAGAGGAATTCCTATGACATCAAACGAAACAAAATGATGGTCTGAAGTACAGGAAAACAAGAAACGCTGAGAGCAGAAATGTTTCGATGACAAACTGATGACAACTTTTTTTTTTTCCCGGAAATGCACAGTAAAATTAAAACAGTTTGAAAAGGACCAATGCCAAATTGTTCTCTAATCAGAGCTCAAATCAGCGTCAAAAGGACCAACGCCAGATTGTTCTCCAATGAGCCGTCAAAACAGTTTCAAAAGGACCAACGCCAGATTGTTTTCTAACCAGACCTCTGTACACTCAATCACTGCCCACATACACTCAGCCATTCAAAGCCAATAACTTGGGTAATGGAGCACAAGGGGGTCCGTCAGTAGTCAAAAGCACGCCCTGATTGCTGCCCAGCTCAATCCCGCACGGCACGATTGATGGATGTGGGTCAGGGGGGGCGAACAAATCCCACCAAAGACAAAACGGGCGAAGAGAACAATATCTGTCTCCCCAAATCACACGGGCACGAGCATCGATCGACCCCTTTCTGAGGGATCCGGCATCACTGACCAGGCTGAAAGAGCGGCGGGAGGCAAGAGTGGTCCATGACGCGGCGGCTTGTGGTCTGGGTAGAAGCCTCGCGCTGTTTTCCGTCCAGACCAACAAGGTAGCCAAGGGCGACAGGCCGCAATCGGTCATCACGTGTAATCAGACCTAATGATTATGAGCTGTAACCCTCCTCTACACTCCAATTTCCACACTGCCCATCCCAGTCTCACTCCCTCCCCCCCCCCCTCCCTCCCCCCACCCCCCTTCTCACCCCTGCCCCCCTTCCTGCTCTACGGTTATGCCTGAGGGAAGAGTTAATATCAGGCTATCGATGTCCTTAATTTTCTTCTGTTCTTTTAACAATCGGCTATTGGCCGTGGGATCGGCCGAACAAGCCGCGAAAAAAGCCGTCTGTTCGATCCACCTGAGGTAGCAGGAAACTGGGTGCCGTTTCGTCCATATCGAACGTAGCGGAGGGTAGTGAAAGTGCGGTCTTGGAAACACTATTTCGCTCCTGAAACTGGGATCTCCAGTTCTTGGTCAACAGGAGGTTCCTGACCTCCCTGTACGTGAAGACAAGTCCCTTCGCCTCATGAAATGAAAAGAACACGGTGCACAGTTATTGTGTAAAATGTATGATTTTAAAGCAAAGTGATTACATTATAAAAAAATAAATAATCAATACTTTTTACGATATAAATCTAATTGTCACTGAGCAAAAAATAGAACACATGAGACGAACTGTCCATATTTCATTTAAACATTTGTAAAGACATTTTGCGAACAATATCACAAAAGCGTTCTTTACAGTGGAGTGTACACTACGTTAGTTGTCTTTTCTTCTGTGTGTGTTTATTTTTTCTTCTCGATATCTCTTGTAATTAATGTCCTCTTGATTACTTGTGGGAGCACACGAGAGTTGGGATGTTTTTGTTCTCCTTTGAGATGAAGTCGGGTTTAGTTTCTTAAATAACGTTGGTTCTATTTCTTTGTATATGTCAAATACTTTTAAAGAAAACGTGGTTCTTGAGAAAATACACGTTGATAGTTCTCACTGAATCATCATTGAATCAATGTGAACCACTACGTTATGCATATCTCCGTACTATCAAATTGTGAAAGGATGCAAACAAAATGAGGGAGTATGTTCATGCATGTTCGTTTTACGTACTGAAATCATCGCTATACAAACTAAAAATGTCACTGTCTCCAAAAGAAATCAACTCGCTTTTATTCGTCAGTGTGCTTTTCTCTATATTTAATTGCTTTGTGTTGAAGCATTTGAAATGTTTCGATGTCTCTATTTAACTCAGTTGATTCTGTCATCGATTATATGTATGTGACATTGATTCTCTCTCTCTCTCTCTCTCTCTCTCTCTCTCTCTCTCTCTCTCTCTCTCTCTCTCTCTCTCATTGTCTATCTGTCTGTTTTTTTAAAATTAAAATGTCTTGAAATCTGTGACAATTAAAAAACAAAACAAAACAAAAACAATGCATATAAAGCTACACACGAACATTAATTCTAAAATACAACATTGTGTTCTGTTTAATGAGTGTTTATATACTTTTACCATATAAACAAAGTTTCACTATTTTCCCAAAAGTGTATAGTTTTCACACATACACAAAAAACCCAAACTGTGTGATGCGAACTCGCATATTTAACTTTGCACAATTTTCAAAACCTACTGTTCGTAACCTCATTATTTTCACAACTAACGTTTTAAAAGAATCGCTTCCTCAGAACTTTCAAATCCGAATGTGGCCATTTTCCGCAATGTGTCACACCATTAAGGTCCATCTAGAATTTTGTGACAGTTCAGTGAAACTATTCTTTAAATTATCATGAAAGCAATGATAGTGATCTACATATCTGCGTTATTTGTTTGTTTTTGTTTTTCTTTTTGTAATCTGGAACATATTTGATACAGCAAAATTGCTAACAAAATAAAATGAAAAATTCAATGAAAGGGAAATGAAAAAGAATAGAAAGGAAGAAAGTAATGAAGAAAGAAGGAACGATGACGACAGAAAGGAACAAAGAGAAGAACAGAACAAAGAAAGAGAGACAGACATAACATACAGACAGATGAAATAATCAGGCAAAAGGCAATTGAAAACAGCATGATTTTTTTCTCTTCGGTATATATATATATATATATATATAATATATTATATATATATATATATATATATTACAAAGTTCTGTTTAGTCGTGCTCAAATGTACTGTGTGTCTGGATGGGCGTGGGCGTGTGTGTGTGTGTGTGTGTGTGTGTGTGTGTTGTGTGTGTGTGTGTGTGTGTGTTAATGAATATATATATATATATATATACACATATATATACATATATACATAATATACATAAATGTGTGTATGTATGTGTGTGTTAGTGTGTGTGGATATATGTATGTATATATGTATATAATTATATCTATCTATATGTATATATCTATCTATCTATCTATATATATATATATATATATATATATATATATTGTGTGTGTGTGTGTGTGTGTGTGTGTGTGTGTGTGTGTGTGTGTGTGTTCGCGCGCGCGCGCGTGCGTGAGTGCGTACATGTGTCTGTATGGAACGAACATGTTACGAACATGGACAAGGTCTGTTAGAATTCGACCCCCTTTTCAAGCGTATAAATTACACGTGCACTGGCGCCAATAATTGATCATTGTACAACTTCATCGCAAGACATGTCACAACAAAGATGAATTAACGTGCCCAACTGCTACCTCTGGGTATTCCTTATTTTCCATGTAAAGTACACCGTCGAAATCCAGCAGACTCTCTCTCTCTCTCTCTCACACACACACACACACACACACACACACACACACACACACACACACACACACACACACACACACATCCCACCCCTCTATCTCTGTGTCTCTGTAACGATGTTGGTTTAACACTTTTATCCCAAAGATTGGCAAAATCCAAAATAGATAATAGCAAGATAAAGAAAGGTACCAGTACATACGAATTGCTGAAATCCTACATGAACAGGCACTCTGTTAATTTTCTGGCAGTTCTCTCCCTCCATGTAAAGACCTGGTATGATACACACAGCACACGGTGCTCGCGATCCACACATCGTTCTCTCAATTACCAATAGCCCCATCAGCCAGGGAGTCGGAGCCGCATCCTCAGAGACGTAATGTATTAAGAGGATGACACTCGTCTCTGAGGTTCCCGTCTGTCCATGTCTTGACTAGAAACGTCGATTTGTGTTTGTTCACTTCTCGTGTTGTTGTTGGTGTGTAAACGTCAATTTGTGTTTGTTCATTTCTCCTGTTGTTGTTGCTGTGTAAACGTCGATTTGTGTTTGTTCACTTCTCCTGTTGTTGTTGCTGTGTAAACGTCGATTTGTGTTTGTTCACTTCTCCTGTTGTTGTTGGTGTGTAAACGTCGATTTGTGTTTGTTCACTTCTCCTGTTGTTGTTGGTGTGCAAACGTCGATTGGTGTTTGTTCACTTCTCCTGTTGTTGTTGCTGTGTAGATGTAGATTGGGTATAATGGGCAAGCTTAGAACACCCTTTTTGGGGAATGTTTCCTTGTGTGTTCTGTGTGCTCTGTGTTGTCATTCCTGTCAGGCCATTCGGTGTCTTAAGCAGCGGCATTCGTTCGGAGTTATGGGCCTGCAATTATTATTTCATCACGGGAGCAAGAGTTACCCTACTTGTTTGTCACTTTCCATTCAGGTCAAGGTCCACTGCGGGCCGTTACAGCACAATCAGCTGCCCCGTCCGTCGGAAGTTCCGTGCCGTTAACTTCCTCTGTTATTGTGCTACTCTCTTTTGACTTTTTCTCCCTCCCCCCTCCCCCTCCCCCCCCCCCCCCCCTCTCTCTCTCTCTCTCTCTCTCTCTCTCAATCTTTGTCTTTCGTTACTGTCGTCAACTGTTCTGCTTTGTCCCGAGTTTCTTCTGCATTCTCTCTTTGTTCTGGAAAATTTCTTTTACAGTTAAAAAATAAAAATCCTGACCACAGATTATGACGTGACAGCTGGTTTGATGTAGCCTGGCCACTGGAGAGTGACAATTGTATGCACGCTCCTGAGTGGACAATAGCTGTCCATTCTGCAGTGTGTTGTTGTCAATACTATGTTATTCTTATTGTTGCAGTGTGTTATCAATGCTATGTCATTTTTGCAGTGTGTTATCAATGCTATATTATTTTTGCAGTGTTATCAATGCTATGTTGTTGTTTTTTTTAATTGTTGCAGTGTGTTATCAATGCTATGTTATTCTTATTGTTGCAGTGTGTTATCGATGCTATGTTATTCTTATTGTTGCAGTGTGTTACCGATGCTATGTTATTCCTATTGTTGCAGTGTGTTACCGATGCTATGTTATTCCTATTGTTGCAGTGTGTTATCAATGCTATGTTATTTTTTATTGTTGCAGTGTGTTACCGATGCTATGTTATTCTTATTGTTGCAGTGTGTTATCGATGCTATGTTATTCTTATTGTTGCAGTGTGTTACCGATGCTATGTTATTCTTATTGTTGCAGTGTGTTACCGATGCTATGTTATTCCTATTGTTGCAGTGTGTTATCAATGCTATGTTATTCCTATTGTTGCAGTGTTATCGATGCTGTTATTTTTATTGTTGCAGTGTGTTATCAATGCTATGTTATTCCTATTGTTGCAGTGTGTTATCAATGCTATGTTATTCTTATTGTTGCAGTGTCTCATCAATGCTATGTTATTTCTATTGTTGCAGTGTGTTGTTATCAATGCGATGTTATTCTTATTGTTGCAGTGTGTTATCAATGCTATGCTATTCTTATTGCTGCAGTGTGTTATC
>CM065748.1:30259299-30271799 GCA_033310375.1 Conus canariensis | reverse complement strand
TCTGTCTCCCCACTATCTTATCTGTTTCTCTCCCCTTGTCAGTCTGTCTCCCCACTATCTTATCTGTTTCTCTCCCCTTGTCAGTCTGTCTCCCCACTATCTTATCTGTTTCTTCTTTCCCCTGTCAGTCTTGTTCCTTCCCCACTATCTTATCTGTTTCTCTCCCCTTGTCAGTCTGTCTCCCCACTATCTTATCTGTTTCTCTCCCCTTGTCAGTCTGTCTCCCCACTATCTTATCTGTTTCTCTCCCCTTGTCAGTCTGTCTCCCCACTATCTTATCTGTTTCTCTCCCCTTGTCAGTCTGTCTCCCCACTATCTTATCTGTTTCTCTCCCCTTGTCAGTCTGTCTCCCCACTATCTTATCTGTTTCTCTCCCCTTGTCAGTCTGTCTCCCCACTATCTTATCTGTTTCTCTCCCCTTGTCAGTCTGTCTCCCCACTATCTTATCTGTTTCTCTCCCCTTGTCAGTCTGTCTCCCCACTATCTTATCTGTTTCTCTCCCCTTGTCATCTGTCTCCCCACTATCTTATCTGTTTCTCTCCCCTTGTCAATCTGTCTCCCCACTATCTTATCTGTTTCTCTCCCCTTGTCAATCTGTCTCCCCACTATCTTATCTGTTTTCTCCCCTTGTCAATCTGTCTCCCCACTATCTTATCTGTTTTCTCCCCTTGTCAATCTGTCTCCCCACTATCTTATCTGTTTCTCTCCCCTTGTCAATCTGTCTCCCCACTATCTTATCTGTTTCTCTCCCCTTGTCAATCTGTCTCCCCACTATCTTATCTGTTTCTCTCCCCTTGTCAGTCTGTCTCCCCACTATCTTATCTGTTTCTCTCCCCTTGTCAGTCTGTCTCCCCACTATCTTATCTGTTTTCTCCCCTTGTCAGTCTGTCTCCCCACTATCTTATCTGTTTGTCTCCCCTTGTCAGTCTGTCTCCCCACTATCTTATCTGTTTGTCTCCCCTTGTCAGTCTGTCTCCCCACTATCTTATCTGTTTGTCTCCCCTTGTCATCTGTCTCCCCACTATCTTATCTGTTTGTCTCCCCTTGTCAGTCTGTCTCCCCACTATCTTATCTGTTTCTCTCCCCTTGTCAATCTGTCTCCCCACTATCTTATCTGTTTGTCTCCCCTTGTCAGTCTGTCTCCCCACTATCTTATCTGTTTTCTCCCCTTGTCAGTCTGTCTCCCCACTATCTTATCTGTTTCTCTCCCCTTGTCAGTCTGTCTCCCCACTATCTTATCTGTTTGTCTCCCCTTGTCAGTCTGTCTCCCCACTATCTTATCTGTTTCTCTCCCCTTGTCAGTCTGTCTCCCCACTATCTTATCTGTTTCTCTCCCCTTGTCAATCTGTCTCCCCACTATCTTATCTGTTTGTCTCCCCTTGTCAGTCTCCCCATTCCCTCTCCCTCTCCATCCCCCCCCCTCTCTCTACCTCATCCTTCTCCCTCTCGTTCCCTCCTAGCTCTCTTTCTTTCTCTCCTTCTCTCTTTCTCCTATCCCCCCCTCCCCTTCTCTCTCTCTCTCTCTCTCTCTCGCTCTTTCTCTTCCTTTTTTTTGTTTAGCAACTCCTCGCTCTAACCCACCCACCCACCCCTCTCTCTCTCCAATCCCCTAGCCTCCTCACTGTCACATGATCTATTCCTGTCTCCGAGGCAGGGGATGAAGAAAGGGTTGGAGTGGGAATGGGATAGGGGAAAGGGGGCAGTGGGATGAGGTGGGGGAGGAAGACAGGAGGAGGGGGGAGGGGTGTGTGAGAAGGCGGTCCCTGCCGAATTCTTTTTTTTTCTTTTTTTTTCCATCGTCTTCTCCTCTCTTTGAACGCCACCGAAGACGGAAAAGGTCTCAGAAGAGGCCTCCTTTAGACTTCAAAGCTGTGCGGCGTCTTCCGTACGTCGCTCTGTTCTCTTGAGGATCTGTCGCCCTCTGTCACCCCCTCCTCTCTCTCTCTCTTTCTATCTCTCCCTTTCTCTCTCTCTCTCTCTCTCTCTCTGCCGATTTCTCTCTCTGTCTGTCTCTCTCGCTCTCTCTCTACCGCCTCCACCCACCCCTCCACCCCTTCCCACTTCTCCACATTCCCCCCATCCCCTTCTTTTCCCCGCTCATAATGAACGAACACTTGGTGAACTGGATAATTAACTTGCTTCAGAGAGAGAGAGAGAGAGAGAGAGAGAGAGAGAGAGAGAGAGAAGAGAGAGAGAGACAGACAGACAGACGACAGACAGGCAGAGAGAGAATGATAACGATTCCTTATTTTCCAATGGTAATGTGTTGGCTTAGTTCGCCATTTTTCATACTTGCTAGTACTACTCTACTAATCCAGTGCTGTTATGATACAACGTACGCATCAAAATATGGTTATACAAGAGAGAGAGAGAGAGAGAGAGAGAGAGAGAGAGAGAGAGAGAGAGAGAGAGAGAGAGAGAGAGAGAGCATCAGACGGCACAGAACAAGTTCGGCCCTGGAGGCTGAAAGACGTCAAAAAGAGATGGGCAACTTCAAACACTACAGAGACGCGTTTCACAGACGCAAGGTGGCGAGAGTTCTCGCTTGCCTGGCGAGTATTAGCTTTTCAGGGCACACCCCAGCGGCCAGCGGGGCTGGGAAACAGGCGAAAATTCCCCAGATTGCCTTTCGGGTTCGCTCGCACGCGAGGAGGCAACATGGCCGACAGTCGTGGCCACACGTCACAGTTAGGATTTCGCTCACAATCACCGTATAATCCACGTAAGCAGGTGAAATGTAGCGTCAAGCCAAAAAAATGATGTTAAACTGATAAAGGGATCAAATGAGCAACTCCCTACCAATGCTGTCACTTGCTGTTCGGGATTTCTCCCGATGAAACTATTCACAAATTCTAAAAAAAAAACAACAAAAAAACCCCACATGAGCTGTCCCCTTACTTGACCTCTCACGTCAGGCCTCACTCGTGACCCTATCTTTGCGCGAGTTGTGTTCCCCCAAATAGTCCCACTCCTTGCATTTCTGTCTGTCTGCCTGGAACCACCTGGCCTGTACCTTGATCGGCATATGTGAAGAAACGAAGGCAGATCAACTTTCAGACACATTAAGCATTCTTCAAACAATGTAATTGCGCCCGTCTATAAATAAATACTCGACTCCTGAAGCAAGGCTTTGGTGAATTATTTTTTTTTGTGTGTGCAGCCTGTATTGTCCTTTGGTTGGAGCACGTAAAGTAGTAACGTTCTCTCATTGGTGCAGAAAATGATCAAGACATGGCCCCTTCAGCAAGAACTACCTGAAGAAGCAGTCATATTTTGAGTCCTAATACGTCTTGCGACTGTTGAGAACTTGAAGAAACAGTCGCATTTTGAATCTGAATATGTCTTGCGTCCGTTAAACACTTGAAGAAATAGTCACATTTTGAATCATTTTGAGTCTTGTGTCCGTAAAAAGATGGAAGAAATAGTCACATTTTGAATCATTTTGAGTCTTGCGTCCCTAAAAAGATGGAAGAAATAGTCACATTTTGAGTCTGAATACGTCGTGCGTCCGTTAAGAACTTGAAGAAATAGTCACATTTCGAATCTGAATATCTCTTGCGTCCGTTAAAAACTTGAATAAACAGTCACATTTTGAATCTGAATGTGTTGCGTCTGTTAAAAACTTGAATACATAGTCACATTTTGAATCTGAATGTCCCGCGTCCGTTAAAAACTTGAAGAAATCGTCACATTTTTAATTTGAATATGTCTGACGTCTATTAAAAACCTGAAGAAATAGTCATATTTTGAATCTGAACATGTCGAACTTGAAGAAATAGTCACTTTTTGAATCTGAATAAGTCTTGCCTCCGATAAAATCTTGGAGAAATAGTCACACTTTGAATCTGAATATGTCTTGCGTGTGTTAAGAACTTGAAGAAATAGTCACGTTTTGAATATGAGTATGTCTCTCGTCCGTCCCCTTTGCTCCTCTCGCCTCTTCCCTCCCTCGCCGATCAGATACGCCATCAATCTCGCGACTTCTCACATCTATGCAGCTCGGCTCTGGTCTGAGGACACTCCATCGCCCCCCTCTCTCTCTCTCTCCTCCTTCCGCCCTCTACACCCCTCTTCCCTTTCTCCCCGCTCCGCCTCCACTTCTACAGCCCTCTGGGTATCTCTCTGACCCCCACCCATCCCCTCCCCCATTCCTCACGCTTCAGTCTTCACGCCTACACATCTCCAAACACCACGGTTAAAAACAAAACAAAAACAACAACAAAAAAAGTCGAGTCTGCTCATATCTGGGAATAAATTACTCCGCCTTGACAAGGTGATCTCAGATGTGCTGACAGAGAGAGAGAGAGAGAGAGAGAGAGAGAGAGAGAGAGAGAGAGAGAGAGAGAGAGAGAGAGAGAGATTGATAGAGATGGAGAGACAGAGACAGATATAGACAGACAGAGCGAGAGAGATAGAGTGAGAGAGAGAGAGAGATAAAGAGAGAGATAGAGAGAGATAGAGAGAGAGAGACAGACAGACAGATAGAGAGACAGACAGACAGAGAGACAGAGAGTGAGACATAGAGAGAAAAAGAGAGAGACAGATAGATATATACATAAATAGGGAGAGAGAGAGAGATAGAGATAGAAAGTGGGAGAGAGAAAGAGATATGTATGTATATATATATAATATATATATATATAAAGAGAGAGAGAGAGAGAGAGAGAGAGAGAGAGAGAGAGAGAGAGAGAGAGAGAGTGATGGACAGAGAGCCGAAGAGAAACATTGTGACGAGTCGTGGTGGAGGGTGTGGCCCTCTAGGGACTCAGAGTGTGTTCCCTATTCATAGAGCAGTTTTTTTTTTCATATCAAACTTTATACCCCTCTCTTACCAGTGACAGAGGGAGCAAGTTTCTGGTGCTAGTTATCGAAAGAATACATTTTTTTTTCTAGATTTTTCTCGGGGCTGTTAAAATACTCAAGAATGGCCAAGGCCTAATTTACCCACAGGCGTGTGCGCTTACAAAGAGTGCTTGTAGTCCGAGCGATAGAATTAAGAAATTGGGGGCACACAAGAAATGAACTATGAACAATACATAGCAATTTTAACACACACCGATCTTCAGTTTTGTATACAAGATCCCCCCCCCCCCAAAAAAAAAAAAACAACAACAACAAACAAACAAAAAAAAAACAGATTCAGTCTGGTTTCATTCACCCAGCTGGCATGCTCTCATTTCACCTCTTCGTCAAGAGAGTTGAACAACAACACTGATCCCGGTTGGAGTCCAGTGATTCACGAGGATTCAAACAGAGAGCCGACAGAGAAATGGAAGTGGGGGGGGGGGGGGGGGGGGGGGGGGGGGGATGAAGCTCGACATCGTCTCCACGTCGTCTTACGTGACATAAAATGCCGAAGAGAGAGAGAGAGAGAGAGAGAGAGAGAGAGAGAGTGAGTGAGAGAGAGAGAGAGTGAGTGAGAGAGAGAGAGAGAGTGAGAGAGAAAGACAAAGAGAAAGAGAGAGAGAGAGAGACAGAGAGAGACAGAGAGAGAGAAACAGAGAGAGAGAGAGAGGGAGAGGAAGAGGGAGAGAGACGGATCAGAACAGACAGACAGACAGACAGACACACACACACACACACACTCACACACACACACACACACACTCACCACACACACACACACACACACACACACACACACACACACACTCACTCACCTCCTTAAAGGACTGGTTGTTGTAGTAGCGGTCATCCAGGGCTTCTCCATGCACCGCGGGATCATGTCCTGTCACTGAAACACACACACACACGCCAACACACATGTCAATGCTGAACGCACTCACCAACACACTTCTGACTACAGACGCACGCACACATGGCGACGTATATTTGACGACAGGCACAACATGTCAACACGCTACATACTTTTTTTTTGCGTTTTTTTTTTCGATGCTGATTGATGAGAATGAGGATGATGATGATGATGCTACGGATTTCCATTCTGGTCTGAGACTGCATGACAGGGCTGTACTCTACGCCTACCTTCATACGGTATCCCGGCGTCAACCATCCCCGAGAGAAACACGCACCTGCAGTGTTGGTCAGGAAATTCGAACAACGCTTTCAACGACGCATCCATTTAGTGAATGAAACTCGACTGTGTGGTCCCAGTCTTCCCAATTGAGCCCGTAGCAAACTCAACCCTAGGCAGGAGCCGGTCGAGAAGAAAAAACCTACATGGCTCCGATGGGAATCGAACCCACAACTTCCCAGCCAGGAGTCCGCAACGCTAACCACTTCGCCACGGCGGCTGGTTGTTACATACATTTTGACCACGCTGCACCCACGCCAGCACACGTATAACCATTAACACACGCACAACTGATGACCACACTATCACCTATCCCGGAGTCCTGAAGACAGTTGGGGCGCCACAGAAGACTTCGCAACCAGCTTCCTCCACTCCTCCCAGTTCTCAGGCTCACGCTCTTAGGCAGCTGCTGAGTGTGAGGCCAGCCCATTCACCGATGTCGTCCTCCCATCTCTGTATCTATCTTCCTCTCCATCTGCCTCCTCGCACTGTTCCATGCACAATGGTTTTGGCAAGTCCTGTTGATCTTGATACATAGCTATACCATCTCATTTTCTTTCTTTTTCCTGTGGACAACAGGTCTTCGTATGGTCCAGTGGCTTGCCTTACTCTGGTCTGGACCTCTAAGTTGATGTGGTCTTTGCATGAGATGCCAAGGATCTTGCGGAAGCATCCCAGTCTCTAATGCCTGAATCCTTCTCTGAAGTTCAGCTGCCAGACTCCGTGTCTCACAGGCATAGAGAAATATGGCAAGGACCACACACAGACAAATAAGCAGCACGTCTATAGTCACAGAACGCTAACATCATCAGAATGTAAATAGCTAACACAAGCATACAACAAACCTGTGTCCATTGAACATGCGCGCAAACACATACATACGCATGCACATACAGGCGCGCGCGCGCGCGCGCGCGCACGCACGCACGCACGCACACACACACACACACACACACACACACACACACACACACACACACACACACACACACACACACCACACACACACGCGCGCGCGCGCGCGCGCGCGCGCGCGCAGAAACTCTCTTAATTGTGTTTGTGAACACAGAACTGCCTAATCTGTTTTACTGCACCAGGTTAAGTGATCGATGATTTATTTTAAATAGTGGCTTTACTCCTCCCCCCCCCCCACTCCCTTCCACCATCCCTTCCCCCCTCCCGTTCGTCCGTCTGTCTGTCTGTCTGTCTCTCTCTCTCCCTGTCTCTCTCTCTCTCTTTCATCCCCCATACCATCTTCCACCCGCCTTCTACCCTTCCTCTCTCACTCCGTGTCAGGGAGGGCCATGTCATCCGAAAGCTATGGTAGCACATGAGCTTCAAAAGCCGGTAAGAGCCGTTTTGCTAATGCCCTTCAGGAAAACGGGGGTTAAAGCTATCATCCCCCCGATGACCACAGCGTCTTGTCCTTCGGACGACAGCCGTTTTGCCAGTTTCTCTCCCCCCCCCCCCCCCCCCCCCCCCCCCGAAGATCACTCGCATTTCTTTTTTTTCACCCTGTTCTTTTTTTCCCCCACAAGGAAAACAGTAACTATCGATGTTAGCTCCAAGAGTCTCGGCTGTTTTCCTTATTTTCACGGGAAAATAGTTATTATCATTAAGAGAAAATAAAAACAAAGACACGAAAAAAAAAAAAAGAAAAAAAAAAAACGAAAAAAAGAAAAAAAAAAAAAAAAAAGAAAAGGAAAAAGAAAAAGAAAACAGAAAAAAACAATCGTGATCTCTCGAAAAATACTTGTGATCCTCAAGATATTATCTGTTTTTCCCTCTTTCCGCTATATGCCGACCATATTACCAGACCGCAGGCGCTTAATGGTCAGCAGCGATTATCATTGTTTACCCCTATTAACGATGCTTACTTCGTGATAATACCGCAAAAAAAAAAAAAAAAAAAAAACCGAGGTTAATCATTATTATCCCCAAGAAAATAAGGTAAACAAAGGGAATTAAGGGAAAACAGTTCTTATCCTCAAGAAAACAAGGGAAAGTTATCATCCTCAGGAAAACAGGGAAAACAGTTATTGTCCTCAAGAAAACAGGGAAAACATATAACCCTAAAAAAACAAACATGGAAAACAGTTATTATCCTCAAGAAAACAGGGAAAACAGTTCTTCTTTTCAAGAAAATAATTGTTATCTTCAAGGAAACGGGAAAATAGTTGTTATCCTCAAGAAAACAGAGAAAACGGTAATTATCCTCAAGAAAACTGGGAAAACAGTTATCATCCTCAAGAAAAGACGGAAAAGTTACTATCCTCAAGAAAACAATTGTTCTCCTCAAGAACACAGGGAAAACAGTTATTATCCTCAAGAAAACAGGGCAAACAGTCATTATCCTCAAGAAAGCAGGGAAAATAGTCATTATCCTCAAGAAAACATGGAAAACACTTGTTATCCTTAAGAAAACTGGGAAACAGTTATGCTTCCTAAGAAATTAGTTGTGATCCTCAGGATAATAAGCCTTTTCCCTCTTTTTCGCTGTTCTCCTCGGACACCACACTAGTATTCCTAAGGAAAACAGCTATCATCGCCTTTCGACGCTCGCATGCTCCCATAAAAAAAAAGCTTCGATCTTCAAAGCTTCCAGGAAATCGAATACGTAGCTGGCAGCATCCTATCTGTGTCTATTCCAGCTTCCACACGGAAACTGGTAATAGAAGACTGCTGTCTGAAATAGGAAGGAGAGAACGGCAACACAAGACGGTCGGTCAGGGATGGGGCGATTGGGTGGGGGGAGTGGGGATGGGGAGGTTGGGGGGAGGATGGGAGTAAGAGGGATGGGGGGGGAGGGAGGGGGGGTAAGCGAAGAGCTTGGGGTGTGTGGGACTGGTTGGAAGGTAACAGACAACAACAGACCTGGGGGTGTAAGAGTGGTTTAAGATGAGGTGACTGACGGTCGGAGAGAAGGAAGGAAGGAAAGAAGGGAAGAAAGAAGAAACACAGGAAGGAAAGAAAAAACATAGGAAGGAAAGAAAAAACGTAGGAAGGAAAGAAGACGCAGAGAGGGGAAGACAGAATGTCGAGAGTAACGAATGAAATGTAGCAAAGAAAAAGAAACAACGAAAAGAAGAATTAAGGAAGTATAGAAGAAACAGGGAAGGAAAGAAAAAAAATAGTAGAAGGAAGGAGAAAAGCGGACAGTAAAGAATAAGGAAGGAATGAAGAAATAAGAAAGAAAAGAAAGAGATGAGGAAGGAAAGAAGACAGGCCGGAAGGTAAGAAGACATGAAGAAAGAAAGGAAGAAAGAAGTAAGGATAGAAACAATGAGAAAAGAAAGAAAGAAATATGGAAGAAAAGAAGAAAAATAGGAAGGAGAGAAGAAATAAGGAACGAAGGAAGAGACAAATAAGGCAGGAAAGAAGAAAGAAGCGCACGCAGGGCTCTTGACTAGCAAACACCAAAGAGGCTCAGTGGGCAGACCAACGAGCTCGGTGTCAGAAGACCGTGAGTTCACATCCCGGGTCACCTAACAGAACATGGAACTTGTCATTTTCGCTGTCACAGTTGAACATGCTGCCTTTCGGGTGATATCACTGTGGTGATAGTTTTCTCCTTTCCCCTCCCCTCCCCCTCCTCGCGCACACATGCATGCACACACGCGCGCACGCGCGCACGCGCGCGCACACACACACACACACACTTTTACACACACACACACTTACACACACTTACACACACACACACACCACACACACACACACACACACACACACACACACACACACACACACACACTCGTGGGGCGGTGGTTTGACGTTTTAGTATACCCCCTCAGCTCCAGTTTCATCCCGGACCTCCAGTTTTACCCCTGAGCTCCGGGGTTACCTCCCAACTCCAGTTTTACCCCTAGACTCCTGTCTTACCCCCTTAACTCCGGTTTTACCCATCTTTCTCCGGATTTACCCCCCCCCCCCCTCCCCACCTCAGTTGCACCTATCCATTCCGGCTTTACGCCAAACTCCAGTTTCATCGCTGTGCTCCAGGTTAATCACTCGACTCCAGTTTCACGCCTCAACTCCAGCGTTACCGCTCTGTTCAGTTTGTTCCCCCGAACTCCAGTTGTGCTTCACAACTCTGTTTTTTAACTCTTCAAATCCAGCTTTACCCCTCCACTCCAGTCCCCCCCCGCCCCCCCCCCCCCCCCCCCCCCGCCCAGCTCCACTTTTACTCCTCAACTCCTTTACCCCTTAACTCCAGCTCTCCCCCCCTCCCGCCCCCGCAACTTCAGCTTTACCCCTCAACTCCAGTTTTACCCATCGACTCCAGATTCACCCTCAACTCTATTTTCACACTCCGCTCTTTTTGTACGTTCACCTCTAGTTTTAACCATCAACTCCAATCTTACCTCTTAACTCCAGTTTTACCCATCAACTCTAATCTTACCTCTTAACTCCAGTTTTTACCCATCAACTCCAACTTTACCTCTTAACTCCAGTTTTAACTATCAACTCCAATCTTACCTCTTAACTCCAGTTTTAACCATCAACTCTAATTTTACCTCTTAACTCCAGTTTTGCCCATCAACTCCAATCTTACCTCTTAACTCCAGTTTTACCCATAAACTCCAGCGTTATCTCTTAACTCCAGTTTTACCCATCAACTCCACTCTTACCTCTTAACTCCAGTTTTAACCGTCAACTCCAATCTTACCTCTTAACTCCAGTTTTAAACCGCCAACTCCATCTTTATTCCTGAACTCCTGCTTTATCTCTACGCCACTTTGTCCTCAGCTGCAGTGTAACCTCTCAACTCTGGTATCACCCGTCCTCTCCAGTATCCCCCCTCCTCTCCAGTTTTACCCCTCGACTCCAGCTTTTTTCGCTTTGAACTCTTAGAGTTACCCCTCAGCTCCACTTTTACTCCTCAATTCCAGCTTCACCCCCTCAACTCTAGTGTTGCACCCCCCAACTTTCGTGTTGCCCCTTAATTAACACTAGCTTTACCCCTTATGTCTGATGTTACCCCGCACCCGGCTCCCCATCCCTATCCCTATCCCCCACCCACCTCCGCTGACTCCCTCCACTCCAGTTTTGTACCTCTTAGTTCTCAGTTTTTACTCGCTCAATTCCAGTTTTACCCCTCAACCCCAGTGTCACTCTCCAGTTTTATGTTTCCAAACCGTAGTTTTACCTTGAACTCCACTTTTACCCTTTAACCCCTCTCTTACTCCTCAGCTCCAGTTTTGTTGCAAGCTCTCATTCATTTCCTAAGGCGATCTTTGAACCTGATGCAGTAACGTAAAAAAAAGGGTGGGTGGGGTGGGATGAGGGGAGGGGGGTGGATGGGAGAGGGGTGGGGGAGGGGGGAGGGGAGCAAGCATGCAGTGGAAATTCGTGAGCTTCGATTAGTCTTTTGAATCCCGATCATTCACGTTGAAACACAGAGTGCGAGGCCACAGGCAGGAGCTGCAGCTGGAAAACAAAAGCTTTAATGCTGGGCCCTAAACTGTTGGAACACGCAGGTACGCACGCACGCACGCGTGCGCGCGCACACGCTTGCACACACACACACACACACACACACACACACACACACACACACACACACACACACACACACACACAGAGAAACTGCTACGTATAGAGGAGACTGTCACCAGTGGGGGAAAAAAAAATCAACCAGCCGCCGTGGCGAAGTGGTTAGCGTCGCGGACTCCCGGCTGGGAGGTCGTGGGTTCGAATCCCGTCAGAGTCATGTGGGTTTTTCTGCCCCGACTGGCTCCTACTCAGAGTTGAGTTTGCTGCGGACTCAGTTGGGAAGACTGGGACCACACAGTCGAGTTTCATCCACTTAATGGATGCGTTTCTGAGAGTGTTGCTCAAATTTCCTGACCAACACTGCAGGTGCCTGTATCTCTCGGGCCTGGTTGACGCCGGAATATATTATGAAAGGAAGCGCAGAGTACAGCCCTGTCATGTAGTCTCAGACCGAAATGGAAATCCGTAGCATCATCTTAATCATCCTCATTCTCATTGATCAGCATAAAAAAATGTCTCAAGTTCTGTGGCCCTTCAAGCCCTGCTCTCATGGTGACCTCAATTTCGATGTCCTCTCCACGTCTGTGGCCTTGGTTTGGTTCCGGCGGGGGGCTGGTATCGGCGAGTCCATAGGGGCTGTCGTTGGACGGACGTGGTGGCGCCCTCTGGAGGGAGAGCTCACTCACGCCGGCTCCGCGACCAAGCAATTATTGTCGTCAGTAGGGTGTCCTGCGTATGTTAGATCAGAACAGGCGCCACTGAACACCACCGAAGTGACTCGGCAGCAGTGCAGTGTCTCCTCCGGTGGGTTGCCTCTTGACGACTTGACATTGACTCCTCCCTGTGGATGGCCGGTGCCTGGGCTGCGGCGGGGCCAACCGGGCTGTGGCTGTGGACGGGGTGTCGGAATGAGCGGTGTGAGTGCACTGCCTCAGAGGTGGCGCAGAGGTTGGGACAGCAAAAAAACAAA
>CM065748.1:30249318-30254199 GCA_033310375.1 Conus canariensis | reverse complement strand
TTTTTTTTTTTTACAAAGAAACCTTGCAAATTACCTTGTACAGTTACATTTAGCGAACCGCTTGAAGTTGGAGAAATCTCATCTCAATAACAAAAAAAGAAAAAGAAAAAAAAAAAAAGAGGCCCAATCAAAATGAAAGTGGGTATACTACTTCTGTTTGGGACATTGAGCTCTGTAAATAAGTCGTTTGATGTATACATCAGCGTAGAGAATTAAGTTGGGGGGAACACTTTTCTTCTGTTGTTGTTGTTTGTTTGTTTGTTTGTTTTTGTAGTGTCAGCAGCAGCAGTATCGGGATAGTAGCAGGAGTAGTAGTAGTGGTGGTAGTAGTAATAGTAATCCTAGCAGAAGATGTAGCATTAGTAGCAACTGCAGCAGCTGTAGTAGTAGCAACAGCAGCTGTGGTAGTAGCAACAGCAGCTGTAGCAGTAGTAGCAGCAGCTGTGGTAGTGGCAGCAGTGTGGTAACACCTCAGTGGTGATGTCAATCATACCGGTAGTACTGTAGTAACAGTGAGGCGGTAGTATCGGCAATAGCAGTCGTGGTCTATAACAGAGTCAGCGACAGAAGAAGAAACACTGGTAGCAGTAACAAGCAACAGCAAGCTAGTGATAGCAGAAGCAATGGAGATTGCCATACCAGCAGTGGTGACAGTGGCAACAGCAGCAACAACAGCAGTAGCGATAATGTCCACAGACAGCAGACAGAAACATAAACAGGAGCTGTAGACAGCAACAAAGAAATACTGGTAGCAACAGCGAGCAGCAGGAAAAAGTCATACTAAGAGTAATAGGAAGTAGCAATTACCAAGAACAGGAATATTGTCAACCACAGCAAGAAACAATAGTGCGAACAGCGATAATTCTAGCAGCCGCAACACCCAAGAGCTAATAAAAAACAGTGATTTTGGTAGCAGCAGCGGCCAAACAGCACACAGAAACAATGATGCTAGAAGCAGCAGTGCCAAACACCAAATAAAAGCAATCATGTCAAAAACAGCAGCGTCAAACAGTTATTCTACTCGCAACAGCGAAACATGGCAAAATAAAAACAGATGTTCTACAAGCAGCAGCGCCTAAAAGCAAACGAAAAGACATTTTGCAAGCAGCAGCGCAAAGAAAACAACAACAACAAAACCCACAGAAAGTAATCCCTAAAGAAGCAACTCCAAACAGCACATGAAAACAATTATTCTACGAACACCAGCGCCAAACAGCAAATGAAAACAATTATTCTACGAACACCAGCGCCAAACAGCAAATGAAAACAATTATTCTACGAACACCAGCGCCAAACAGCAAATGAAAACAATTATTCTACGAACACCAGCGCCAAACAGCAAATGAAAACAATTATTCTACGAACACCAGCACCAAACAGCAAATGAAAACAATTATTCTACGAACACCAGCGCCAAACAGCAAATGAAAATAATTATTCTACGAACACCAGCGCCAAACAGCAAATGAAAACAATTATTCTACGAACACCAGCGCCAAACAGCAAACGAAAACAATTATTCTACGAACACCAGCGCCAAACAGCAAATGAAGAACGGTCACTACCGAAGCAGCAACGCCAATCAACGAATACTTAAAACAAAGTTAATCTACGGGCAGCAACCGCTAAACCGCAAAACAGTTATTACTCAAAAGAGCAGCAGCGCCAAACAGCAAAATAAAAGCACGTTATTCGTCAAATAGCAGCGCCAAATGCTCAACAAACCCAGAGGTAATTCTAGAAACAGCAGCGGCTTACGGCAAACAAAAGCATCAATTTTAGTAGCGTCAGAGCGAAAATAGCCATTGAAAAACAGTAATACCAGTTGGCAACAGCACGAAGCAGCAGAAACACCACAGTCATACGAGCGAGAGGGGGCCGAAAGGAAATCGCAGAGAGGAATAGGAGCAGCAATAGCCAGCCATCGCTGCAAGCTGATGTTTGTCACTTGGTTGTTCCTTTGTTTGCTTTGAAACCGCACACTACTGGTGATGTTCCACGCATTACGAAAAGCTGAAGGATGGAGTCGGGTTGCAATGTGTGTGTGTGTGTGTGTGTGTGTGTGTGTGTGTGTGTGTGTGTGTGTGTGTGTGTGTGTGTGTGAGAGAGAGAGAGAGAGAGAGAGAGAGAGAGAGAGAGAGAGAGAGAGAGAGAGAGAGAGAGGAATAAAAGAGTTTAATCAGTTTAGAAACCCGATACCAGAATAATAGTCGATTTTCGAAAAATATTTTGAAAAGGGTAGAAGAGTTCCGGAACCCCTGTAATCTCTAATTCCTCCCCCCACCCCCTCCATTGCTATTGTCCCCCTTCCTTTCCGAAGACAAACATACACGCACGCGCGCGCACAGACACATATACAGACACGTGTGCACGCTCGGACACATACCCTCGTTCACTCACTTCTCTCTCTCTCTCTCTCTCTCTCTCTCTCTCTCTCTCTCTCTCCACACACACACACACACACACACACACACATATATATATATATATATATATTATATATATATATATTTCATACACATACTTCTCTTCTCTCTGTCTCTCCGTCTCTGTCTGTCTGTCTGTCTGTCTGTCTGTCTCTCTCTCTCTCTCTCTCTCTCTCTCTCTCACACACACACACACACACACACACACACACACACACACACACACACACACACACACACACACTTTTAACTGGAACCCGTACTGTCGCCAGGTTAACCAAAGGAGATTCATTTCAAAGGTCAAGGCTGTTATTGTGTCTGAATCGCACCACTTTTTCCCCTTCATTTCGTATACGCAGCGCTATAAATTCATCTTCACGCCCTCCCTTCACCCTTTCCCCGCCCATCCGCCTCTTAGACACCTCTTATCCTCTTCCCCCAACACACACACACACACTCTCACTCTCTCTCTCTCTCTCTCTCTGTATGTGAGCGAATGTGCGCATGTGCATTTGTGTTCGTGCGTTTTTGTATGTACACGAACACGAACACCCAGTAAAGGAAGTACGGGAAAAACAAGCAGCGACAGCACACATCTAACAAAGGGAAAAGACAGTCCACTAGAAAGAACCATGGTTGCCCCCCTCCCCCCCCCCCCCCCCCCCCCCCCCCCAGGTCACCCACGCTGGACGCAGGGGCAGCTCATCGTTAGCGTCCCTGGCACGGCCAACACTTCCCTCACCAGAGGCCAACGCTTCGTTATCAACACACGTGGTGCAGAAAAGGCACGTTCCACCTGTGCGCTCAACCTATTCCCTCCACGGTTGGAAATTGCGTCCCTTTTGAGACACTGGATTAATATTAGCGTTTCGTATTGGTTTTCTTTTTTTTCCCTCATTTTAAAACATTATTATTTTTATTACTATTATTGTTATTGTTATTATTAATATCATTATTATTACTGTTATGATTATTATTACTTCAGAAGTTTCTTTAAATCTTTGACGGTATTTTTATCAGCTTATTTTGTTCGCAGTTTGTCAATGTCGTCACACCTATCTACCCAGAGATTTCATAATTGTAAGATCTCTCTGTTGCTTCTACAAAGTAAACGCAATGTTACATCCAAAAAGAAAATCTTTCTACTCTCTCCTATGGTCAGGGAGACAGGGACACAGACAGACAGACAGACAGACATACACAGACACACACACGACAGAGAGAGAGAGAGAGAGAGAGAGAGAGACAGACAGACAGACAGACAGACAGACAGACAGACAGGACAGACAGAGTTGGATAGACATAGGCAGACAGAGACAGGCACAAAGAAATACACAGACAAATGGAGAAGATCAAAAACAGTCCTTCACTACGCACGCTTCAGACTGCAATTCAGGCGGAAGGTCCACCTCCTTTTTATATCATACGATCAACGGGGGATAACCATTCTGGGACAGGAGATGCGGCCGGTGTGGGGATAGGGTGAGGGGGGGGGGGGGTGAGACGGGGCTTGGAGGGTTAAGGGTGAGGGAAGGGTGGGGGGGGGGAGGGGCAGAAGGTGAAGATCACGCTTTTTATAGTGATGATAGATCATCAGCATCAAACGCAATAATTACCATCTCCTTGGCTATCATCAACATTTCATGCTACGCACGATAACAACGACGACAACGACGGTGACAATGATGAATTTTTTTTTTTTTTTTTTTTTTTTGGCCATCTTCAAAGTTGCGTATTACAGATGGCGACGATCCCGATGACGATGATAACGATGACAAGAAAGAGAGCGGTTCCTAACCACCACCATCACCACCACCGCCGCCGCCATCATCATCATCATCGTTACTGTCGTACTCGTCTTTGTCGTTGTCGTCGTTGTCATCGCAGTCGTTGTCATCACCCTTGCTATCACTGACGCAATTATTACCATCATCTTCGTCGCCGTCGTCACCACCACCCCCATCATCATCATCATCAGCAGCAGCAGCAGCAGCGTCGTCGTTGTCGTCGTAGTGGTCCACAACATCAATCAAAACAAACGTTGATGGTGACTACGAAGCGCGGAGACAAGAGGACAGAAGAGGAAGGCCACACGACTGTGGCTGCACACCAAAAATGAATGCACCAAGGCCTTGCTTAAGGAGTCGAATATTTATAGACTGGCGCAATTAGCTTGTTTTGAAAATCTGTATTGTGTCTGAAAGTTGGCTCTCCTCGTTGTTGTTTTTTCATGGGGTCATCAACGTACAAGCCAGATGGTTCTAAGCAGACAGATTAAAATCAAAGGAACGGGACTATTTGGGAGACCATGACTTGGCGCAAAGATAGGGTCACGGGTGAGTGCAAAAGGTCAGGGCCTGAAAATGCGACGTCAACTAAGGGGAAGGTAATGTCTTTGAAGACTGTACGTGATGTCATCGATGGAAATCCCCTAAAACAAGGGAAACAACTGGCG
>CM065748.1:30226818-30246818 GCA_033310375.1 Conus canariensis | reverse complement strand
GAGAGAGAGAGTGAGTGAGTGTGTGTGTGTGTGTGTGTGTGTGTGTGTGTGTGTGTGTGTGTGTGTGTGTGTGGGAGGAGGAGGTTGTGAAAGGCGGGGATGGAAGTGGGGGAGAAGGTTGGGGGGGGGGGGAGGGGGAGGAGAGCGATACTTGTTACAGTCTGCACACAAAAGTTCTGATTGCCACCATTGGCAACCTGAACACGCTGCTTTGTGCACTGGGAGGGAAGTAGGGGGAGGGGGAAAGAGGCTTGGGAGAGGGGCATGTAGAGGGTGGAGGGGTGGGGGTGGGGGGTGGGAGGCAATAAGGTAACAGTGTGCATGTATGAAGGCTGATTTGCCAGTTTACGCAGGCCACATACGCGGATACGCTGATAAAAACGCTTAAAGTACGATGTGCATGCAAAGCGCTAATTTTTTTCTGGGGGGGGGAGGGGGGGGGGAGGGGGGGGGCGGAGACGGAGCTAACGCATGCTTGGAAATCTTTAGAAGATTCTGATGTGTAGAATTCTCTCTCTCTCTCTCTCTCTCTCTCTCTCTCTCTCTCTCTCTCTCTCTCTCTCTCTACCTGCTTCCCTGTCTCCCTATCTGCCCCCCTCCCTCCCTTCCCAGCTACTTACCTATCTACCTGCCTACCTCACTCCCTAATCGATTTCTAATATCTGTGTGTGTGTGTGTGTGTGTGTGTGTGTGTGTGTGTGTGTGTGTGTGTGTGTGTGTGAGAGAGAGAGAGAGAGAGAGAGAGAGAGAGAGATCCATACCAACGGCCGAATTGGCCTTCTCTTCCGAAAGTTGGTGATGGGAATATACGAGAGTGACGTCACACGTGCGTTCACACACGGAACCTCGGTTTCCTAGTCTCATTCCAATGACTTCTTGAACAATGAGAGTTAGGACCTTCTTCTTCTGCGTACGCAGGCTGATACTCCTGCGGACACTCCCCGTACAGACAGGCAGGTATTAATCCCATCTGCTCAACAAAGGGAGTGGAGTTTTGTGTGTATGACCGTTTTTTATCCTGCCATTAAGGCAGCCATACTCCAACTTCGGGGAAGGTGCATGCTATGTGTAACGTGTCATCCATACCAACGGCCAAACTGACCTTCTCTTCCGAAAGTTGGTGATGGGACTTCACGTGTGTGCAAGATGTTATGCGTGCGTTCCCACACGGAACCTCGGTTTATAGTCTCATTCGAAGGACTGTATGGGAAATGGAGTCAGAACCAATGTTAACTTCGAGGGAAAAATCCCCCTGTACCGAAACGGCTCGGCGGAGATTCGAACCCGCAACCCAGGATTACGAGTCCGGCGCTCTACCACTGAGCTATTCCGGCCCCCAGAGTTAGGACCAATATCAATTCCGAGGGAAACACACACACACACACACACACACACACACACACACACACACACACACACACCACACGAACCGAAACGCCCCAGCGGAGATTCGAACCCACAACCGCAAGATCACCAGGATTACGTTTCCTATGCTCTACCATAGAGGCTGGACACTAATAATAGTAACACGAAAGAGCCAACCGGAGTGTACACGTTTACATGAACCACGCCAAAGAATTAATGAAGAAGGATGACAAGGATAATGGAGAGGGGGAAGGGGGGAGGGGCTGAGAAGGCCCTGTAGGAGGGAGGGTGAAGAAAGAACGGGGAAAAGGGGGAGGGTAGAGGGTGAGAGAGAGAGAGGGGGGGGGGAGAGAGAGGAGAGGTAGAGAGAGAGAGAGAGAGAGAGAGAGGCAGACAGATAGACAGGCAGGCAGGCAGAGAGAGGGAGGGAGAGTGGGAGAGACAGCGAGCGAGCGAGCGAGAGAGAGAGAGAGAGAGAGAGAGAGAGAGAGAATGAGAGACAGACAGAGATAAAGAAAGAGAGACAGAGACAAGGAGACAGAGAGACAAACAGAGAAGGAGAGAGAGGAGGGGGGGGGGGGGATGAGGTTGCGTGTGTGTCCTTTCAGCCCCCACGGATTTTGGCCCCTGGAGTTTTCACGGTCAATGGTTAAGAGTGGCACCAGGAAGCAGAAGCTGGTGCCGCCTCCTTGGACCTCCCCCCCCCCCCCCCCCCCCCCCCCCCCCCCGAAACTTTGGTACCCTGGACAATATTTGCGGTACGTCTCTCGGGGAAATATGAGAGAGAGAGAGAGAGAGAGAGAGAGAGAGAGAGAGAGAGAGAGAGAGAGAGAGAGAGAGAGAGAAACGGATGGTTTCATGCGTCAGGTTTTCGGCCCATCAACACATCAGGAGGTGAGATGCGGGTACGGGGGCGGAGTGAGGCATCGAGATCAAAATAAACATGAACAACATTTGATGCCTATAGTACTGGACATGCGACATGGAAGCCAGATCGCTGTGCATCACTTTGATCATGAGGGGGACAAGCGGAAATGTTCATGCTGTCCATCATGAATTCTCTGTGGTTTAGAATGACAGCGTTTCCAGGGGTGGTCAGTCTGGATTTCCTTTTGCACCAGCTGTTGAATCGTCATCCAGCTGGAAGCTCCGCTGCACTTGGTCACTGTCTTTCGATGTTTCATGCCAATACTTCAATATTTCTGTACACTTGTCGTATGATTGTCCGGAAGCTTGTTGTTTAAAAGTATCAGCTGGGCGGTTGACCCAGTCACCATGTTCATGACCACAGCGCTGCACTGGCGTGGACACAGTGTCGGTTTGTGCCGAAGACTTGACAGAGGGTCGGTCAAAACACCCCTGTCTTTCTCTGCAACCACATCGATGACATGAACGCGACTGCCACCCTCGTGTTCCAGTGTCAGATCAGTTTGAGAAACAAATACTGGCCGACACCGACAGCACTGGAGGCCAAGCTGTACGGCACCCTGGAGGAGCTGCGGCGGACGACTGCCTTCATCCAGGACACTGGGCTGGACATCTAAAGAGAGGCGAACGAGGAAGAAGATCAGTCTGACACACCGTCACTGTCTCTGGGTCAGTGACACACAACGTGTTCTGCTGAAGCGGGTGGGCAGGTCGTGTCGCCTGTACATTCATCGCTACATATTCAGTACTGTGAGGGAATGTGTCCACTCCCGTGTTGTAAATTAAACTGGGGGGTGTTGGAAGAAACAGGCCTTAAGGGAGAGAACTATAAAATAGGCATTCTGGCTCACCCACCTCCGCCAGCTCCAACCGGCTAAAGCCGGTTTCGCTGTTGCTCCGCCGGCTTACCCAGAATGCCTATTTTATAGTTCTCTAATAGTAAACACTTTACAAACATACATAATGTGTAGGATTATCTGTTTTTAACACTAATTTAGAAAACTTTTGAGACTTAAGTTTTTTCTTGATCAATAACATCATTTTCCCGCATACATTCATCAAATGTGAAATAAATTTCTGCAAAACTCTTCACATCTGGCCGCATTACTGATCACCTCTGGATCTCACTTGAGACCCTATGGCGCCCTAGGGCCCCAAGCCAGACCCAGAGGGTCACATATAACACGGCCAGATGTGAAGGGTTTTGGGAATATGCCTCCAACAGTAGTATACTTTTATACTTGTTTGCCTGCTTTCTATTTGTCTAATTTGGGCAATCCCCTCACCCCCATTTTAGTGGTCCTTCCCATAGCCGCACCAGGGCGACCATTTTAGGTTTACGGGCGTTTATAGCCGCGCCAGTGACCATATTCTGGGTTTACGGGCGTTTATAGCCGCGCCAGTGACCCAATACGAAAGTAGGAAGGATCACTTGAGGGCAGGGAAGAGGGCAAATTTAGACTTTTCAATGCCATGACAACCAAGTATTTAAAACTACTGCAGGCATATCCCCAATGTTGTTAACTTCACGATTTATATATATTACTGTACACAAACAAACGCTTTACAATTACATGGTGTCTACTTGTAAAGTTGTTTTTATTTGCCTAGAGTAAAGTTGTTTTTAAAGTTGTTAAAACAACACCAAAAGCTAAATAACAAAGTGCATCTTACCTTACTTTTTAGTCACTACTTTTTAATAAATATTTGTTTTAAATGCTTTTAGATTTAAATATAAAAATGCTGCTTTTAATACATAAAATTGGGAAAAGATTATTTTGAGGTGGGGAATTTAGCCGCCTAAATTTATACAATGACGTCTAACGCCTGTACTAAACGACGCCGGTGGGGAATTTAGCCGGCTAAATTTATACAATGCCGCGTGGGCGGCCCGGCGCCCTTATGTGTAACTTGACACGAACCCGGAAACAGTGCGGCGCTTCGACTCGGCTATTGTGCAGTTGAGTAAGCCGTGGCCAGACATGTCTGACCTAGATACTACATAAAGGCAGAAGGGAGTTGTCTCCCCGGAAAAGAATGTAACAATTAATTGTGAAAAAAAATCGTCATTAAGTTGTTCTAGGTTCTTATTCAAGTCGGCATCACGTTCTTATTTAAGTTCTTAACAAGTTTTTATTCAAGTTCTTAACAAGTCAACATCAAGTTCTTAACAAGTTCTTATTCAAGTACTTATTCAAGTTCTTAACAAGTCGTCATCAAGTCGTCATTAAGTTCTTATCAAGTCGTCATTAAGTTCTTATCAAGTTCTTATTTAAGTTTTATCAAGTCGTCATCAAGTCGTTATTAAGTTCTTATTCAAGTCACTTATAATTATTTATTAAGTTCTTGAAATATTATTCCATCTGAAATGGATCAAAATGATCTTTTGTTGTTGGCGGTTCTGGCATGCTTTTTTGTTCGGCTTCTGTATTTAGTGGCTGAGATTTTTTTGACTGCTTTGGTTTTTGCTGGCGTTGTTTATATGTTTTATAAACGTAATAACCACCCCCACCAACAGCAATGACGCCAAAAATGCTAACTCTTTTAATCCAAATAATCCATGTCGACTTTGGTGTTGTAGGTCTTGAATCAACTTGTGTATTTACAGCTGGCATTGAAACAACTGTTGGCGGTGTTATGTTTTCATTATGAGTTATATTCTGTGATTGCAACATTAATTTTTTTTGTTTGTTCCACTCTGCTAATTTTTTTCCTGCTGCAACACGCCCAGGATGAGGAGGCTTTTTACTGGTCACTTTCTCCATCAATGTTTTCTGCTGATTTTCTGGCTCGGTCATTTTGAAGGGAAACAAAATCTATATGATTAAAAGTAATTAATCCCATGATTAATGGCGACAATAATGTTCCAAATCTGTAATATAGATCACATCCTAGAGACTCTAATGACTTTGTTAAAACTGGATCCTGCGTTAAATCATACATAAAATCTTGTTCAGAATCAATGGGAGCAAATCTACTAACTAGTTTAGTGTACAAACTAAGAACCGTTTGCCCAACACTTTTTACCATTCTTGACCCCAGTTGCGCTTCATACCTGTTGTGATACTTTACAATGTCTTGCGTTGACATCTGTTGAATCTGTTCTATGCTGAATTCATTTCCGAGGTACTGTTTTGTTTTTCCACACGCCGCCAAAGAATACAGCCTTTCCTTTTGACGCATAATAGCTTGGTCATCAACTTGATCATTTGTAAGTTCAGGAAGTAAATCATCGCAGTTCATGTTTTATTAATGAATAAATATTATTTTATTTTTTAAAAATGAGCACCGAAAAAACTATTACTAACCTTGTATACCATTCTGCTGTTATTGGAGGCCTAAGTGTAGGATACACGATGCTTGGTAAAAGCTTGTTAAGAATAAAACCAGCAGATCTTGGCAAGCTAGATTTTGAAGACTCAGCAAAGTTGATTGCTGTCATTACAGCTTCATTTGCTACGAAAGACTTTCTAGTTAAGCAAGGAATAATTCCAGACAGTATCAATATGTAAAATTAAAAAAATACATTTATAAAAATGGCTTCACTCGTAATGATGATTGGTGGCGCTGTGGTTAATGCGCTTGCTTTTAGCGGAAGTAATTACGCGTTTAGTAAACTACAAAATAACGATGAGAGAAAAAGACATAACAGAGCTATGGAGCAACTAGCTGCTGCACAAGACACCTATGAAAAGCAAAGAATGGAGCAGTTAGATTTTATTAACGACAGACTTAAACAACAGGGACATGCAGCTTACACATTTAAAGATGTTGATCAAGCAATAAAAGAATATTATCTTGTAACAGGCAAGCCAATCGAGACATTGCCTCCACCAAAATTCAGCGATTTTTATCAACCATCAGAAAAACAAAAGATGCAAGAAATATTGTTTATTGTCTTTGGCATGACCGCTGTGTATTTTGTTGCACAAAGTATTGGCTGAATAAAAATGTACAAAATCTATTATTCTCCAAAAGGATATTGGAAGGGAATAACAGCAATTAAAAAGCTTAGCCAAGCAGCGGGAGTCAGTGAACAAACAGCAAAGGAATGGTTATCTAAACAAGCTATTTGGCAAATTTATCTACCAGCGCCTAAACAAATACAGAGACCACACTTTGTGAATATAACTCCAAACGACACCCATCAAATGGATCTTCTATATTTACCCCATGATACGATTAGACGAAAAAGATTTAAGTACGCACTTACAGTCATTGACATAGCTTCAAGATACAAAGATGCGGAACCATTAACACAAAAGAGTGCTTCTGCTGTTGCTGTCGCTATACAACTGATATATCAACGAGGCCCCTTAACTTATCCTCGCATGATTCAAGTCGATGATGGAAAAGAATTTAAAGGTCAAGTGAATCAATTATTGTTAAAACATAGAGTTACCATTAAAAGAGGCATTCCAGGTGTTCACAGATCACAGGGTTTGGTTGAAAACTTTAACAAACAGTTATCTGAAAGACTTTTCTCCTACCAGTATCACAGAGAGCTGATTGACAATTCTCGCAACACAGAATGGGTAAAAAGACTGCCCTCAGTTTTGCGCGCAATGAATAATGAAGAATTTAAAGGTTTAAAACCAGTACAAGCAATCAAAACCAAACGAATAAATGTTGCTATTGAAGACTCATCCAGTAAACTATTACCATTTGGTTTGAAAGTAAGGTACCTTTATTCGCCGGGAGAAGCAGAAGGGGACACTCGCATCAGGGCAACAGATCCAGTTTGGAGTGTTGATCCATATGAGATAAAAAAAATTGTGAAAATGAATCCACCCGTGTATTATTTACGAGAAACTGACACAACAAAACGGCCGGCCCCTCAAAGATCTTTTGTGAAGGAAGAACTGCAGATAATCCCTCCAGACACAGTTCCAGTCGCTTAATTATTTTTTAATTTAAATTAAAATGGCGGCAAGAATGGAAAAGGAAGAATCCTTACGTAAAATGGCACTGGAAGCAAGAATGGTGAAGGAAGAGTCCTTAGAAATAATGCGAGAAATATTTGATTATAATCTTGCTATTAGACTAATATTTAAGAAGATTGATTATGCCATGCTAGACAAAACCTCAAATTTTGATTGGGAATATATTAAAAAAATTCGAGCGCATTTAGCAGTAATGAAAAATAATTTGGTTGAATTGGGTGATGATATAGTTAAGCTTAACGAACTGTTTTAATCTACGCAAATACATTTGGGTTTAAAATGGAAGCTCAAAGGGAAATGGCAGAAATGACAAAGGAAAAGTCTTTAAAATTAATGCAAGATTTATTTGAGTATCAGTATATCATTAAAGAAGTATTTGAGAAGATTGACAATCCTTGGCTAGAACAATCGCCAGACAATCGCTTTAAACCCCAAAGCTTTTATTTTGATTTATGGGTATGGGAACATGAATATTGCGAAATGACAAAAAAAATTAAAGCACATCTAGCATTAATAAATAATATTAATTTTGCTAAATTAGATGATGATATAATTGAACGTGCGATTGCTGAAAAATATAAGCCCATATGATTATACTATTCTCCAATGCCCGATTGCATATGAAAACTCTGGATTAACAAACACACGTTTTGTGTTTGTTCTATCTAATGACTTCTTTGTTACAACAGTTGTGTTGATCTCATGTAGATTAGATCGTAGTTTTACGTTGTCATGATGAAAAGTCTTATTGTCAAACAATGCTTCTTTATAGTTGTCATGGGATATGCTTGACTGCACAGCGCTGCGAGATATTCCCTTTGCTTTTTTAACAACTTTTTTTTGGCTTGAAAGACTGTACATTTTCGACCTCAAACCAACAAACTCCTTGATCACACCACCAGATAATTCATCCTTCATCTTACCTAAAACCTTCTTGTTAATATCTGAATGCAAAGGCGAATCTTTAGGGTAATCAGATGTGTCGTACCATCCCGCATGCCCTTTAGCTACTTCTAATTCCATGTCTTTATAGATATCTTCAGTAGGGATGTCGATTACAAAGGAATCTGTATCTGTGTAAAGTACTTTGGACTCAGGATACAAGGGCTTAAAGTAGTCGTAAAGAAATTCTAACATCAAAAGCTTCGACAGCTCTAAAACAGTAAACCCAATAAAAACGGGCTTATCCAATTTGACTTTCTTTTTTTTCATCATTATGCCAAAAAGCTGATCATGAAATCTTCTGAAGTCCTGATAATTAGGTTTAGAAGTTAGCTTAATTGCATCGTTCTCTCTGGTGACCAATCTAACATCTTTACGCTTGTGCGGATTCTCCATAGTCTTTCCAAAACAGCTGTTGTTCATCAACTTGAAAAAGTCTTTTTCTGAAGCATCTGTGGATTTAGTTCTGAGATCAGTGTTCTTCATTATGTATGGTTTCATGAACTGTTCTTGATCAAAAGCAATTATACGATGAACAGCTGTCAACTTCAAACCATGTCTTAAATAAAATTGTAGAAGCCTGTAATGGCAGACATAATTTTTTTTGTCACGAAGATTAGGCACAAGTTTAGGTGGTTCTGTCATTGACACTTTTAGACTTTCTGCCGCTAATGGATAGTCATTATGGTAATCATGAAGTTCATGAGGATATTCTAAATCAACTTCTAGAATGAGACCTCTTTTACGATCAGCTTCTAGAGTAGGTAGCCATTTTAAAAACTTTTGAATGTCTTTGAGTCCTGTGTACATTTTAAAGTTGCGTAATGGAAGTGATTGCGCCATTGCCCATCCATACAGATTGTTTGCATCTAAATACATGAGATAGTTAGACCTTTTACTTGGATCATAGTTGTCCAAGTATTTGTTGTTTGCTTTACAGTAATGGTGCGACGCCATACTGATTCCCCCACGCAATCCGTTTTCAATCATCTGAAGCATTGGCAGGTCAGACAATAAATCAATTTGTACTCCAGTAAATTTTAAGAAAGCGTCCCAGCTCATCCCCGGGCGCAGAAATGTAATGCGCGGGATCCAAGCTGTAATGTTTCATGCAGGTCTTTCTGTAATTTTCAAAGACGTCCGCCAACAAACAGGTATCCGCCATTAAATAGGAATCATGATAGTCTCCCATTGTTTTACACTCTAACTTCTGCCACGCATCTTGAGCATGCTGGTAATCAGAATCACTGATGTCCTTTCCTCTGAGACTAGAAAAGAACGCGCCTTTAGGCGGAAGTGTATCTTCGTCAAACCTTTCCCAACTGTTCATGTACTCATAAGGGTAAACGCCCTTTCTAACAAGAGTTGGGTCAAAATATTCTTCTGTTATTGGGCAGGACTTTAAGGACATAGCCAGTGACTCTAATGAACCCATCATGTGTTGCATAGAGTCGTAGAAAGACATGTTATTTAAAGTGAAACACATGTACTTTTCTGATGACTGCGCAATGCATGACACCCTGAAGTCGCTGGTTACTGCTTGCATTATAAGGTGAGAGTCGTAACCTCGCAAGTTGTGAAAGAATATAGGCAGCTTCCATGTCTTTGGTTCAAACTTTAGTTGAAGATTGCATTTGTTATGTGCTGCTCCTCTAAACTTTCCACTAATGTGATCATGGTCTCTTACTGTTGGATTCTCTGCGGTGGCAACCAAGGCCGCCCCACAAATCCAACAGTGAGTGGCTGAGTCATACTGTTGTTGGTCTTCAGGCGTCATTATGATTTCAGATAAGTTTAGATTATTAGAACAGGCATTACGCACTTGCTGCATGCGTTTTAAGAAGTATTTTGCAGCATTTGGTCCTCTGTATAATTCTGGCTTTGAATGGGCGCCATCCGACCTAACAATGATGAAGGCAAATGAGCAAATCTGATGATTACTCATTAAGACTGTTTTAGGAAGTTTCTGTGGGGTTGGTCCTTCATAAGGAACAATGAGTGATTCGAAGTCTGCGTAAACAACATATGGACTAGTTTGCAACCGTTTCCAGTTCTTAAAACTAACTTTACTGCCTTCTCCGGGCGTAATTAGTTCTGTATCACAGTCAACTGGGCTAATACAATGTTTTATATGTTCGCTCGCAGCTTGAACGGACGGAATTCTTGTTAAACATTTTCTACAAAATTCTTGTTTGCTATGTTGTTTTGTAGTATGCACTAGTAATCTACTCATTGTGCGTATTAGAGTGTAGTGCAACCCATTAAGGCTTTGCATCAGGAGTAAGTCTACATGAGTTTTGGTTGGTTCGCCTATTGTTGGACTGTTCTTTGACACTCTAATTGGCAGAAGGTTGGTTTCTTCAGACCATGTGTAGACATTAACAGTTATTGGTGGATTTTGTTTTTCAAACTGATCAATTTTGTCTACAGCCATAGGAAATTCAAGGCCGTTAAAGTTAAGATCATTGGCCCACTGTAAATAGTTAGATACTCTCTCTGCATTTTTGGCAACGTGATGCAGCCTAGCAAGAACGCACCACATAAAACATTTGTCATCTGAATTTTTTATGTTCAAAACTGCTTTCTTTGCAACTAATGTTGGAGGCAGTGGAATGTAAGCCTTGCCAACAATCGGCTCATACTTAGCCTGTTTTAATCTGATGTCTAGGACTTCGCCCTCTGACCAGCCAGAGCCTCTCATTTTAGCTTCTTCAGCGGCCACATCAAACTGTGTAAGCAGCTGGTCTGCCCAACCAGGTGTTAAGTCAGAGGAAAGAATAGTCTGCTGTTTAGTTGAGACCCAGACTTCTAGATTTTCTTCATTTATTGTTATATAGTCGATTAAAACAACTAACCTTACTTTAACTGGAGGGTTTATTGTTAGTTTACTTGGAACTTGAGAAATAGCATGTACAACGCTTGCCTGCACGTTTGTTGGATCAATAACTTCTAAAACGACCTCATTTAAAGCTTTTGACAAACGCTCTTCCTCTTCCATTGCATCTAACCAAGAGTCAAAACTGTCATATATCTTATCCATGTTGAGCTTCTTTTCTAACTCAAAATATTTATTTAAATTAAAAAAAAAATACTTAATCAGAATCAATATCAACGGTCTTTTTGTGCTTGGACTCATAAACTAAAGTATAAATGCCCTTTGGGGTTGTTAATGTGAGCTGTTTAGAACAGAGTTTAATGTTTCGTTTACTTTTTTTAAACATTCCTTTTTATCTGGTCGGTGTCTGGTTGTTGAGAAAAAGTTGCCCTTGCCTTTCTTTGAAGATCAAACTTTTGTCTTTTGTAGTCCTCAAAATCAGCCTGTAGGCGACTAAATTCTTCATCCGTGATGTTCGAGTCAGCAAGTGCTTTATCAATTATCAGTTTGAAGGAACTAAGTTTAGCTGTTATTAGTTGAACCATAGCTGTGTGCTTTTGGAGTTTAGCTTTTATTTTTTTGCTGACAGCACTTACAGCCAATGAACACAGGCCAAGAGTTAAAGACAAACCACCTAGAGGTATAGCTGCCGGTGCACCTACGCCTGTTGCTAAGAGACCTACACTTGTTCCTGCTGTTAAAGCACTAGTGATCGATGCTCCAGTATTAACATATGTAACAGCATTAAAGACAGCAGAATACCTTCGTTTGGTTTTGCTGTATTTTGAAAGGTCCTGCTCTAGTTGGGTTTGCATTTGTGTTATGTTTGTTAATCTGAAAGTTTTTATGTCTACAGCAACAGAGTTCTCTTCTTTGGGCACTTTTGGATAAACCTGAACAGACATGCTTTTTTAAAATAAAAATAATTTAGTATTGGATATCTTTTAATCTGTTATCTTGAATATTCAGCTGCGCATCATATATTAAAAACAAATGTACATTAAGTGGTTTATCACTCTCTTTTTCTTTATCAATTTGAATGTTTATTACGTCTTTAACTGTTCTCCCACTCCCATGCAACTGATTATCTTCTGTTGACCTTAGGTCAATCCATAAACCGTATTTCGTTGTTAAATATTCATCAAGTCTAACACTGTGAAGGTGTAGATCTTTAGACACAAGGTCTACTGTTGGATTTCTACACCTCCCGCCTCCAAACAATTTTCTTATTTCATCAAAATGATGATAAGGTTTAAGCCCACTACCGTAGACTTGGTTAGGACTACCCTCAATTGAACATTGTACTTTCGTTATTTTAGGATTGATAAACTTTTCACTTTGTCTTTTGAATGGTTCTTCATCTTCACACAGCAATAAAATACCTTTAAGGGATCTTGCTGCGGCGCTAAAACTAAAGTTCCATATAGTGTCTGCCCTGCTTTTAGGATATTTAGTATGATGAATCACTCTTTCGTAATATATTGCTAATTTTGACTGATATTGTTGCTCAATCAGCCTTGCTAAGTTAGGGTTGCTAACAATGTCAAACTCTAACGAGATGTCAAAAATGCTGTACTTTGCGTTAGAGTCTGTAGATTTAATGACACGTTTGTATTCATTAAAAGTTAGTTCATATGACAATCTGTCTTTTAATGCTCCTTGAAAGTATGGCGCATGCGCTTTTAACAACTCAAAATCTAAGGGTATGGAAAAGCGATTTCCATAAGCAAAACTTACAGCTTCATACTTGTTGCCGGCTTTAGCATCTTCGGCGTCTATTCTGTGTTTTAGTGCTTCGTTATTTTCGATTCCTTGAAACGCAAGATCAGCCCTTTCATTATCGGTTAGCCATAGATCAGAATAGATTAGAAATATGTCTGCATTGTGTAAAGAAAATATTTCTTGCCCCTCAAGTTTTATAGAAATTTTCTTAACGATTGCCCGTCCCAGATTCTGAACTACTGTCCTGTTTGCGTCTGTTGCTGAATCAAGTTCTATTTTGAAAGTAAGCCGTGCAGATCCCGGCACAATCACTTCATCTGCTCCTAGGTCTGGAAATTTAACAGTAAGAATTTGATCTGAATCAATAGTAGATGGATTATTTGGAACAATAATATTCTGTTTATTTCCCTTCACGCCAAAGGGCTCTTTCAGTCTTCTATGCGGGTCAAGAATCGAGCCATATGCTTGTGACATTTTTTTATAAAACAAAATAAAAAGTTAATTATTTAAAAACATGGCAGGCATTGAAGATTATGATGTTTTTGATCCTGGAGACGACATGAGTGAAATGACTCCTTTGACACATCCATTACAATCATTGCGGCGTGAATTAACAGAAAGTAAGGTCAAATCATTTTATCAAAGTTTAGGCCAAGAACCTCCCGATTTTATAGACCCTAATGATTTTGAAACAAAAGATGACCATTTGTTTGTGAGAAACGACGAAGGACAACTTGTTCAGCTTACAACTAAACCAGACTCATCAAAGTTTTTAAAAAAGAGTACAATTAGACAAAGGCTCAGTGTGAGCGAACAAAATCGCCTTGGCATTACTAAACCAAAATTAGATAGGGAAGCAGTTGCTAAACTTCAAAACACACTACAAAAACTCCCAACAGAAAACCAAATTCAAAACATACCCCTTAAAGATTTAAACCCAACAGCAGACGAAATAATACAAGCAGAAACCAGTTTTTCAGAAGAAACAGCATTAAAAACTATGCACGATCCGCCGCTACCTATGAGAGAAATAACGGCCCTTGATCATGCTTTAAGAAGCATCAGGGGTGAGTTAACAAACAATTTAGCAAAACTGGGTGAACTAGATGAGCATATAAAAAGAGAAAAAGAAAAACTAGTTGAGGCTGATGACCACAACTTAGGACCTAGTGTTAAAGAAAGAATAACCCGAAGACTAAAAGATCTTGAACAAGAGAGATCAGCAAGACTAGAAGTGTTGTCTAATAACCGAGAACAATTACGAACTCAAGTGAGCAGAATAAGAGAAACTATCCAAAGAATTTTATATGAAGACACAACGTTAGCAGAACGAATAAGAACACTGTTTAGAGAGCAAGGTGTCACATTAGCAAGTGTTATAACAGCCTTAGGATTTGCAATAAGTACACTGGTGATGGCTATTACAGGCGGTGGTGGTGGGGGGGCAGTGCCACCAGGCCCGCCAACTCCGTCGTCAGATAAATCATGGGTAAAAAAACAACTCGATCACCTTGCAAACTTACTAAAAAAATTAGCCAGTAAAGCAATAGATTCTTTGCCTAGTATAATAGGAGGGATCGTTAGCTGGCTTTTGTCTGCCGCAAGTAAAGTAGTTGGCTTTATGGCTGAGCACTTATGGGCATTAGTTGTCTTAATAGTTGGGTTACTCTTTAGTAAGATAAAGACCAAGTAATCCTAGGGCAGTTAATCCAATAACAAGTGCCGTCTTTTCATATTCATGGTCATCACGCGCGTCTTCAATGGCCTTTGGGCTTTGGGCCTTGGGGATTGGATGACTTAATCTTGGGGGGTGTTTTTTTATTGTTTGTAATATTACTGGCTCAGAATTTATGTCGTTTTGTCCAACCTTCTGTTCATTTCCTGCAACAAGGATTTCATTGTTGTAGTTTATTATTGTTCCTACCTGGAGCCTGAGGTCAGAAGGTAGCATGTATAAACCAGTGCCGACAGCAAAGTCTACTTTCGATCTTGCAAATTGTAAAACATTTTGGTACCTTTTAATACTTGAAGGCAAATCAATTGCAGAATTAATGGCGTCCTCTAAATTTGCTAAATACTGTTTTTGGGCATCAAAGCCAGTAGAAGGATCAGTATTGTTAGATCTTGCCTGTGCTTGCGAACCTAGCAAACACCAAACATAAGTACGAATAGAGTCGTTTATTCGTTCTATTCCCGCTCTAGTTAGGCCCTTAGAAGTATCCAAAATAAATGTTGTCCATGCTGTTTTATGCTCTTGCTCTATGGACCCGAGGTGAACAGTTGTGCCTGAAGAGAAAGATGTGTAAGGAGGATTCCAATCATAGTTATACTTTCTGTGCACGCCCCAAAAATAAAGGGTGCCTAAACCATGATTAAGATCCAACTTTTGTCTAAAGTCTGTCTTTGGGTCAATATCAAATTCGTTACAGATCCTTTCAAAAGCCTTGTAATCTATTCTGTTGCTGAATGGATTAAACGTTTTGTCATTTGGTAATGGCGCTTGCAGTTCAGATAAAATACGTCTGAAGGTGTAATAAAAATGAAATCTATACACTGACCTCACCAAAGGATCAGGATGATTTAAATGATCAGCATACGACACTCCACACCCAGTTGATGCACAAAACACAGCAAAGTTTAACTGGTTCTGATAAAACTGCATCGGATGACTGAACCACACTTTCGCGATGTAGTCTTTTTTAATAGGAGGGTTAAGATATCTGTTTAATGGAGTACTAACCTTTACTTGAAAGGCGTCAGTCTGAGTCACAGAAATGTCAAGGCGTCAGTTGTTATATTTTTAAGATTGTAGTGCGGCCCAACAGAATATTTTGCATTAGTATATTTGAATGCACTCATTTTTAAATTGTTTTAAAAATGTTTGTAACAATAACAACTCAAGACAGTCCTTCGTTTTTAGAATATGCTATTGATAATGAAATGCGGAACCCAAAGGGTCGCACTCCATGAAATTTTTTACAAAGTCGTATGGTTTAATATAACTAATCCAAGAAAAATAATAAGATTAAAAAATTTGATAATATATTAAACTTAGTTAGCCAGTTAACCATACCTGATGGTTATTACGGGTTTTGCTCGCTGAAAGAAGCAATGAGTAACTTCGACATTACTCTCAAACTTAACAATGCAAATTTGAAAATAATGTTGACATTCAAACCTGAAGAAGAAGAAGTAAGTTACCTTTTTGATGGAGAGCTAGCTAAAATGTTAGGCTTTGCAACTGACAATTATGCCGTTCATGAATTTAGAGTTACATCAGACAAAACTACTTATGAGGGAGAAAACCCGCTCGATCTTGCATTACATTCATTACTCTATGTTCATTTGGACGAGCTGAGCACTGATGAAAACTTATATGATGGAAGGCCCTCAACTGTTTTAAGAGCTCTTCCATCAGGGAAAGCTGCATATTGCGATTATGAAATTATACAATTCCCTAATTTACAGTTTAAAAGATTAGCTTGTGGGAGGGTCAGATCATTTAATATAAAGATCACAGATAAAACAGGGAAAGTCGTGAAATGTGATAACCTGCACATTGTTTTAGAAATAAAATAATACGTTGTTTTAAAAAATGTCACGTGGGCCAGAAGAATCAGGAGTTACATTAGCGCCTGAGAGGTGTGTAACTTTAGAATTAAAAGACCTTGCAGACGTTGAGGACTTTGAACAAAACGGTGAGATAGGCACTTTGTATGGTTTTGAGTACACTAAAGATGGTTATTATAAGCGCAAAGAGGTTGACGACAACAAAAGGTTTCCTAAACTAGAACAACTACGCAATCTAGAAGCAAATAATACAGGTCAGTATGAATATAAAATAGTTCGAAAAACTGACAACAAATGGCACTTAGAACCATATTTAGAATGGGACATAAAATTTGAATTCTTAAGCCCATTTACATTTTTTGACCGTCAAAAAAGTTTCAGAAAAGCATTGAACTCTGGCCCTTTACATGTAAGTCTTATGCCAGAGGACAACAGTCGGAAAGAGATCGAAATAAAGCCGTTTGGGGACAAACAGTACATCCTCCACAGAAGAGAATCGGTTTTAAAGAAAGCTTCTACAAAATTACAGTTCATTCCACGCACAAAATTAGGAGACACGTTCACAATGATATTTAAAATTTCTGTCTTAAAAGATGAGGCGAGAAATGGAGCTCTGGGCGTCAGTGACAATCTTATGAAAGGAATTCTTATTAGCTGGCAAAACTTAGACGTTGACAAACTTAAAGTTACTGTCGTTGTTCTTTACAATGGCGAGGATATTAAGGTCATAACAACAAGCAACAAAATTGATATTAGTCTAAATAGAAACGATCTTACAGAACTGAACTGGATTAATCTTACACATTTGGGCCTTATAGGTTTTTATTATACTGAACAAGTTTTGACAGAGAGTATGATAAAAACAATAACTGGATTAGATTAAATTATGTTTTAAACTATGGAGCAGACGACTTTGGTGTCAATGCCGATGTTAAACTTTATGACAAAAACCCCTCATTGTTCATTGATTTGTGGACAGACTGGTTGTGGAAAAACAATATTTGTCCTCGACCTATTACAAACAGTTTATCGTTATAATTTTGATCATATTGTAATTTTCTGTCCAACACTCAAATGGAACAAAGCATATCACGACAGAAGGTTTATATGGACGGATGATGAAATCTATTTAGTTGATCCCAGCAATAAACTTAGCGAGTGCTTAGAACACTTTTATAGACAGTTTGAAGGAACTCAGACACTATTTATTATAGATGACTGTTCGGCAGAAAGAGACATAGTTAAAAAGAGAAACACTTTATCAAAACTAGCTTTCAGTGGAAGACATGCTGGGATAAGTGTGTGGATTTTGTGTCAAAAATATAACTCAGTTTTAAAAGACTTTAGAGAACAGTTAAAGACAGTGGTTTTATTCCACATGAAAGACAGAGACGCATTTGATGAATGTATGAAAGAAAATGATGTTATTGAAAACGATCAAGAAAAACGAAGGATTAAGCAAAAACTTAAGTCTCAAAAGTTTTCTAAATTAGTGTTAAAAACAGATAATCCTACACATTATGTATGTTTGTAAAGTGTTTACTATTAGAGAACTATAAAATAGGCATTCTGGGTAAGCCGGCGGAGCAACAGCGAAACCGGCTTCAGCCGGTTGGAGCTGGCGGAGGTGGAATGCCTTTATTTTATAGTTCTCTAAGGGGATGTAGTTACGCTTACCTTTCGCTGTTCTCTCCAACCTCTTTAGGCCTCGGCTCTCTTCCTATCCCGGGTAACTTGCAACGGGCACTTTCTCCGATACACAAACGTGTCACTGTGTGTCACAGGGGACTGGCGGGCAGTCGTCAGTACAGTCGAAGTACAACAACGAGTTGGTGTTCTCCATCTATGATTTTTAAAGATGATAAACACGTTTCTCGTAAAAACGTGTTCAGAGCACTCTCCAAACGCGACGGAAGCCCAACAACTGGCATGCTGAAGGAGTTATTTGTGCAACGCTCTGTACATTTGCGCTCTCTTTCGACTTACCTTCTTGCTGGTTGCCAAGCAAGGCGAGAGAGAGAGAGAGAGAGAGAGAGAGAGAGAGAGAGAGAGAGAGAGACAGACAGACAGACAGACAGACAGACAGACAGAGAGGAAAGTGAGCGGGGGTGGGAGGGGGGCCTACAGAAAGTGGGGAGGGGAGGAGAGGGTCGGTTAAAAACTGGGGCGATCTCAGGCTGACTGGCCGCCTTTTCAGTTGTAACAGGTTATGACTGAACAGTTTCCTGCCTTGTACTGGTTCGGTTGACAGAGAGGAAAACAGAATTACAGATAGACTGATTAGCAGACAAATAGATAGATAATAGACAGGCAGATGGTGAGGCAGATAGGCAAACACAAAAACATGTCATGTATGTATGTATGTATGTATGTATGTATGTATGTATGTATGTATGTGTGTGTGTGTGTGTATGTATATATAAATATATATAGATAGATAGATAGATTGATAGATAGATAGATAGACAGACATACAGAGAGAGAGAGAGAGAGAGGCACAGACAGATAGATATAGATAAATAGAGAGGCTGGTACGTAGGTGGTAGATAGATAGGTGGATAGATAGATAGATAGACAGGTAGATAGATAGGCAGGTAGGCAGGTAGACAGATGGATGAATAAATGGATGAATAGGCAGACAGAGAGAGAGAAAGAGTGAGAGAGGTGGATGGATGGGCAGACAGAGATCGATAGATTGATAGAGATGGACCGGCCGGAGATAGGTAAATGGGTACATGGATAGACTGAAAATTAGGCAGGCAGATTAGCAGATAGGCAAACAGGCAGGTAGGTAGATGGATGGACAGATAGATAGGTAGGTAGGTAGGTAGGTGGAAAGATGAATGGATGGGTGGACAGGTAGGCAGTCACAGATAGATAGAGAGGCAGACAGAGACTGACTGACAGAAAGAAAGATAAACAGAAATAGATACACAGACAGACAGACAGGCAGATAGATAGACAGACTGATAGAAAGACAAAAAATGAGATTTGTTCAGTGTTTATCATGACAGCGCGGCCGATCACACAGACCGTTCAGAGGACTGTCAAACTCACACTGGGAGGGGCGGGAGGGGGGGGGGGGGGGAGAGCACATACGAAACAAATCAGATCAGGAAGAAAAAAAAAAAGTAATCTGTGGCTAAACTAATTGACCAAATCACAAGAACAGGGTGGAAAACGTAGTAATCCAAGAGAACAGAGAAACCAAACGTTTCGGGCCTTACACCCTGACATTGAGATAGACAGACAGATCGACTGATCGACAGATTGGTATAGTCAGAGAGACAGGTAGACAGGCTAGACAGGCCACAAGACGCATACACTGAGATGCCAACGGGGCAGAAAAAAGACAAACAAATAATGCAAATAATCCAGTTTACCGTTTGGAAACCGATTGCTACGACAACGAGTAGACCACGTATTGAAACCAGTTACGAACATCAGTCGGGTTCGCGGGTACTTAAAAGTAGTCAATACAACCTTCCTGTGTCCGTAGGGTAAAAGTGAAGAGGGGGTGCCGGTCGGTGCAATCGGTGACACCGCGCGGAATCAGACCTCTATGACAAAGATCGATGTTCTGGGAATGAATAGTTAATGCTAACGAGCATTGTTTCACCTCCCCACCCCCTCACCCACCAACCTTTCCCCCTCCC
>CM065748.1:30210306-30226718 GCA_033310375.1 Conus canariensis | reverse complement strand
TTTTTTTATAAAACAAAATAAAAAGTTAATTATTTAAAAACATGGCAGGCATTGAAGATTATGATGTTTTTGATCCTGGAGACGACATGAGTGAAATGACTCCTTTGACACATCCATTACAATCATTGCGGCGTGAATTAACAGAAAGTAAGGTCAAATCATTTTATCAAAGTTTAGGCCAAGAACCTCCCGATTTTATAGACCCTAATGATTTTGAAACAAAAGATGACCATTTGTTTGTGAGAAACGACGAAGGACAACTTGTTCAGCTTACAACTAAACCAGACTCATCAAAGTTTTTAAAAAAGAGTACAATTAGACAAAGGCTCAGTGTGAGCGAACAAAATCGCCTTGGCATTACTAAACCAAAATTAGATAGGGAAGCAGTTGCTAAACTTCAAAACACACTACAAAAACTCCCAACAGAAAACCAAATTCAAAACATACCCCTTAAAGATTTAAACCCAACAGCAGACGAAATAATACAAGCAGAAACCAGTTTTTCAGAAGAAACAGCATTAAAAACTATGCACGATCCGCCGCTACCTATGAGAGAAATAACGGCCCTTGATCATGCTTTAAGAAGCATCAGGGGTGAGTTAACAAACAATTTAGCAAAACTGGGTGAACTAGATGAGCATATAAAAAGAGAAAAAGAAAAACTAGTTGAGGCTGATGACCACAACTTAGGACCTAGTGTTAAAGAAAGAATAACCCGAAGACTAAAAGATCTTGAACAAGAGAGATCAGCAAGACTAGAAGTGTTGTCTAATAACCGAGAACAATTACGAACTCAAGTGAGCAGAATAAGAGAAACTATCCAAAGAATTTTATATGAAGACACAACGTTAGCAGAACGAATAAGAACACTGTTTAGAGAGCAAGGTGTCACATTAGCAAGTGTTATAACAGCCTTAGGATTTGCAATAAGTACACTGGTGATGGCTATTACAGGCGGTGGTGGTGGGGGGGCAGTGCCACCAGGCCCGCCAACTCCGTCGTCAGATAAATCATGGGTAAAAAAACAACTCGATCACCTTGCAAACTTACTAAAAAAATTAGCCAGTAAAGCAATAGATTCTTTGCCTAGTATAATAGGAGGGATCGTTAGCTGGCTTTTGTCTGCCGCAAGTAAAGTAGTTGGCTTTATGGCTGAGCACTTATGGGCATTAGTTGTCTTAATAGTTGGGTTACTCTTTAGTAAGATAAAGACCAAGTAATCCTAGGGCAGTTAATCCAATAACAAGTGCCGTCTTTTCATATTCATGGTCATCACGCGCGTCTTCAATGGCCTTTGGGCTTTGGGCCTTGGGGATTGGATGACTTAATCTTGGGGGGTGTTTTTTTATTGTTTGTAATATTACTGGCTCAGAATTTATGTCGTTTTGTCCAACCTTCTGTTCATTTCCTGCAACAAGGATTTCATTGTTGTAGTTTATTATTGTTCCTACCTGGAGCCTGAGGTCAGAAGGTAGCATGTATAAACCAGTGCCGACAGCAAAGTCTACTTTCGATCTTGCAAATTGTAAAACATTTTGGTACCTTTTAATACTTGAAGGCAAATCAATTGCAGAATTAATGGCGTCCTCTAAATTTGCTAAATACTGTTTTTGGGCATCAAAGCCAGTAGAAGGATCAGTTATGTTAGATCTTGCCTGTGCTTGCGAACCTAGCAAACACCAAACATAAGTACGAATAGAGTCGTTTATTCGTTCTATTCCCGCTCTAGTTAGGCCCTTAGAAGTATCCAAAATAAATGTTGTCCATGCTGTTTTATGCTCTTGCTCTATGGACCCGAGGTGAACAGTTGTGCCTGAAGAGAAAGATGTGTAAGGAGGATTCCAATCATAGTTATACTTTCTGTGCACGCCCCAAAAATAAAGGGTGCCTAAACCATGATTAAGATCCAACTTTTGTCTAAAGTCTGTCTTTGGGTCAATATCAAATTCGTTACAGATCCTTTCAAAAGCCTTGTAATCTATTCTGTTGCTGAATGGATTAAACGTTTTGTCATTTGGTAATGGCGCTTGCAGTTCAGATAAAATACGTCTGAAGGTGTAATAAAAATGAAATCTATACACTGACCTCACCAAAGGATCAGGATGATTTAAATGATCAGCATACGACACTCCACACCCAGTTGATGCACAAAACACAGCAAAGTTTAACTGGTTCTGATAAAACTGCATCGGATGACTGAACCACACTTTCGCGATGTAGTCTTTTTTAATAGGAGGGTTAAGATATCTGTTTAATGGAGTACTAACCTTTACTTGAAAGGCGTCAGTCTGAGTCACAGAAATGTCAAGGGCGTCAGTTGTTATATTTTTAAGATTGTAGTGCGGCCCAACAGAATATTTTGCATTAGTATATTTGAATGCACTCATTTTTAAATTGTTTTAAAAATGTTTGTAACAATAACAACTCAAGACAGTCCTTCGTTTTTAGAATATGCTATTGATAATGAATGCGGAACCCAAAGGGTCGCACTCCATGAAATTTTTTACAAAGTCGTATGGTTTAATATAACTAAATCCAAGAAAAATAATAAGATTAAAAAATTTGATAATATATTAAACTTAGTTAGCCAGTTAACCATACCTGATGGTTATTACGGGTTTTGCTCGCTGAAAGAAGCAATGAGTAACTTCGACATTACTCTCAAACTTAACAATGCAAATTTGAAAATAATGTTGACATTCAAACCTGAAGAAGAAGAAGTAAGTTACCTTTTTGATGGAGAGCTAGCTAAAATGTTAGGCTTTGCAACTGACAATTATGCCGTTCATGAATTTAGAGTTACATCAGACAAAACTACTTATGAGGGAGAAAACCCGCTCGATCTTGCATTACATTCATTACTCTATGTTCATTTGGACGAGCTGAGCACTGATGAAAACTTATATGATGGAAGGCCCTCAACTGTTTTAAGAGCTCTTCCATCAGGGAAAGCTGCATATTGCGATTATGAAATTATACAATTCCCTAATTTACAGTTTAAAAGATTAGCTTGTGGGAGGGTCAGATCATTTAATATAAAGATCACAGATAAAACAGGGAAAGTCGTGAAATGTGATAACCTGCACATTGTTTTAGAAATAAAATAATACGTTGTTTTAAAAAATGTCACGTGGGCCAGAAGAATCAGGAGTTACATTAGCGCCTGAGAGGTGTGTAACTTTAGAATTAAAAGACCTTGCAGACGTTGAGGACTTTGAACAAAACGGTGAGATAGGCACTTTGTATGGTTTTGAGTACACTAAAGATGGTTATTATAAGCGCAAAGAGGTTGACGACAACAAAAGGTTTCCTAAACTAGAACAACTACGCAATCTAGAAGCAAATAATACAGGTCAGTATGAATATAAAATAGTTCGAAAAACTGACAACAAATGGCACTTAGAACCATATTTAGAATGGGACATAAAATTTGAATTCTTAAGCCCATTTACATTTTTTGACCGTCAAAAAAGTTTCAGAAAAGCATTGAACTCTGGCCCTTTACATGTAAGTCTTATGCCAGAGGACAACAGTCGGAAAGAGATCGAAATAAAGCCGTTTGGGGACAAACAGTACATCCTCCACAGAAGAGAATCGGTTTTAAAGAAAGCTTCTACAAAATTACAGTTCATTCCACGCACAAAATTAGGAGACACGTTCACAATGATATTTAAAATTTCTGTCTTAAAAGATGAGGCGAGAAATGGAGCTCTGGGCGTCAGTGACAATCTTATGAAAGGAATTCTTATTAGCTGGCAAAACTTAGACGTTGACAAACTTAAAGTTACTGTCGTTGTTCTTTACAATGGCGAGGATATTAAGGTCATAACAACAAGCAACAAAATTGATATTAGTCTAAATAGAAACGATCTTACAGAACTGAACTGGATTAATCTTACACATTTGGGCCTTATAGGTTTTTATTATACTGAACAAGTTTTGACAGAGAGTATGATAAAAACAATAACTGGATTAGATTAAATTATGTTTTAAAACTATGGAGCAGACGACTTTGGTGTCAATGCCGATGTTAAACTTTATGACAAAAACCCCTCATTGTTCATTGATTTGTGGACAGACTGGTTGTGGAAAAACAATATTTGTCCTCGACCTATTACAAACAGTTTATCGTTATAATTTTGATCATATTGTAATTTTCTGTCCAACACTCAAATGGAACAAAGCATATCACGACAGAAGGTTTATATGGACGGATGATGAAATCTATTTAGTTGATCCCAGCAATAAACTTAGCGAGTGCTTAGAACACTTTTATAGACAGTTTGAAGGAACTCAGACACTATTTATTATAGATGACTGTTCGGCAGAAAGAGACATAGTTAAAAAGAGAAACACTTTATCAAAACTAGCTTTCAGTGGAAGACATGCTGGGATAAGTGTGTGGATTTTGTGTCAAAAATATAACTCAGTTTTAAAAGACTTTAGAGAACAGTTAAAGACAGTGGTTTTATTCCACATGAAAGACAGAGACGCATTTGATGAATGTATGAAAGAAAATGATGTTATTGAAAACGATCAAGAAAAACGAAGGATTAAGCAAAAACTTAAGTCTCAAAAGTTTTCTAAATTAGTGTTAAAAACAGATAATCCTACACATTATGTATGTTTGTAAAGTGTTTACTATTAGAGAACTATAAAATAGGCATTCTGGGTAAGCCGGCGGAGCAACAGCGAAACCGGCTTCAGCCGGTTGGAGCTGGCGGAGGTGGAATGCCTATTTTATAGTTCTCTAAGGGGATGTAGTTACGCTTACCTTTCGCTGTTCTCTCCAACCTCTTTAGGCCTCGGCTCTCTTCCTATCCCGGGTAACTTGCAACGGGCACTTTCTCCGATACACAAACCGTGTCACTGTGTGTCACAGGGGACTGGCGGGCAGTCGTCAGTACAGTCGAAGTACAACAACGAGTTGGTGTTCTCCATCTATGATTTTTAAAGATGATAAACACGTTTCTCGTAAAAACGTGTTCAGAGCACTCTCCAAACGCGACGGAAGCCCAACAACTGGCATGCTGAAGGAGTTATTTCGTGCAACGCTCTGTACATTTGCGCTCTCTTTCGACTTACCTTCTTGCTGGTTGCCAAGCAAGGCGAGAGAGAGAGAGAGAGAGAGAGAGAGAGAGAGAGAGAGAGACAGACAGACAGACAGACAGACAGACAGACAGAGAGGAAAGTGAGCGGGGGTGGGAGGGGGGCCTACAGAAAGTGGGGAGGGGAGGAGAGGGTCGGTTAAAAACTGGGGCGATCTCAGGCTGACTGGCCGCCTTTTCAGTTGTAACAGGTTATGACTGAACAGTTTCCTGCCTTGTACTGGTTCGGTTGACAGAGAGGAAAACAGAATTACAGATAGACTGATTAGCAGACAAATAGATAGATAATAGACAGGCAGATGGTGAGGCAGATAGGCAAACACAAAAACATGTCATGTATGTATGTATGTATGTATGTATGTATGTATGTATGTATGTATGTGTGTGTGTGTGTGTATGTATATATAAATATATATAGATAGATAGATAGATTGATAGATAGATAGATAGACAGACATACAGAGAGAGAGAGAGAGAGAGGCACAGACAGATAGATATAGATAAATAGAGAGGCTGGTACGTAGGTGGTAGATAGATAGGTGGATAGATAGATAGATAGACAGGTAGATAGATAGGCAGGTAGGCAGGTAGACAGATGGATGAATAAATGGATGAATAGGCAGACAGAGAGAGAGAAAGAGTGAGAGAGGTGGATGGATGGGCAGACAGAGATCGATAGATTGATAGAGATGGACCGGCCGGAGATAGGTAAATGGGTACATGGATAGACTGAAAATTAGGCAGGCAGATTAGCAGATAGGCAAACAGGCAGGTAGGTAGATGGATGGACAGATAGATAGGTAGGTAGGTAGGTAGGTGGAAAGATGAATGGATGGGTGGACAGGTAGGCAGTCACAGATAGATAGAGAGGCAGACAGAGACTGACTGACAGAAAGAAAGATAAACAGAAATAGATACACAGACAGACAGACAGGCAGATAGATAGACAGACTGATAGAAAGACAAAAAATGAGATTTGTTCAGTGTTTATCATGACAGCGCGGCCGATCACACAGACCGTTCAGAGGACTGTCAAACTCACACTGGGAGGGGCGGGAGGGGGGGGGGGGGAGAGCACATACGAAACAAATCAGATCAGGAAGAAAAAAAAAAAGTAATCTGTGGCTAAACTAATTGACCAAATCACAAGAACAGGGTGGAAAACGTAGTAATCCAAGAGAACAGAGAAACCAAACGTTTCGGGCCTTACACCCTGACATTGAGATAGACAGACAGATCGACTGATCGACAGATTGGTATAGTCAGAGAGACAGGTAGACAGGCTAGACAGGCCACAAGACGCATACACTGAGATGCCAACGGGGCAGAAAAAAGACAAACAAATAATGCAAATAATCCAGTTTACCGTTTGGAAACCGATTGCTACGACAACGAGTAGACCACGTATTGAACCAGTTACGAACATCAGTCGGGTTCGCGGGTACTTAAAAGTAGTCAATACAACCTTCCTGTGTCCGTAGGGTAAAAGTGAAGAGGGGTGCCGGTCGGTGCAATCGGTGACACCGCGCGGAATCAGACCTCTATGACAAAGATCGATGTTCTGGGAATGAATAGTTAATGCTAACGAGCATTGTTTCACCTCCCCACCCCCTCACCCACCAACCTTTCCCCCTCCCCCCTCACTCACCATCCCATTCCGCTGTCGTGTCATTTCCTCCTCTCCCATCTCTCTCAACTGTCGTGCCATTTCCTCCTCTCCCATCTCTCTCAACTGTCGTGTCATTTCCTCCTCTCCCATCTCTCTCAACTGTCGTGTCATTTCCTCCTCTCCCATCTCTCTCAACTGTCGTGTCATTTCCTCCTCTCCCATCTCTCTCAACTGTCGTGTCATTTCCTCCTCTCCCATCTCTCTCAACTGTCGTGCCATTTCCTCCTCTCCCATCTCTCTCAACTGTCGTGTCATTTCCTCCTCTCCCATCTCTCTCAACTGTCGTGTCATTTCCTCCTCTCCCATCTCTCTCAACTGTCGTGTCATTTTCCTCCTCTCCATCTCTCTCAACTGTCGTGTCATTTCCTCCTCTCCCATCTCTCTCAACTGTCGTGTCATTTCCTCCTCTCCCATCTCTCTCAACTGTCGTGTCATTTCCTCCTCTCCCATCTCTCTCAACTGTCGTGTCATTTCCTCCTCTCCCATCTCTCTCAACTGTCGTGTCATTTCCTCCTCTCCCATCTCTCTCAACTGTCGTGTCATTTCCTCCTCTCCCATCTCTCTCAACTGTCGGTCTATCTTCTTTCCTTCCTCTTCTCTCTTTCTCTCCCCCCCCCCTTCCCCTCCCCTTTCCATCGTCCCTCCCTTATACCCCCTATGCGCCTGTCTGTCCCTCCCCTCCCCCGTTCCTCGTCCCCCCTCTCTCCTCCTTCTTTGTAGTTTGTAAATGATTTTCCTTTTCTTTTCTCTTTCTGTCTATCCGTCAGTTAGAACATCTGTCTGTCTGTCTGTCTCTCTCTGCGTGTATTGCGTCCCTCTCCCTTTCCATCTCTTTCAAAAGACAGACAGACAGAGAGAGAGAGAGAGAGAGAGAGAGAGAGAGAGAGAGAGAGAGAGAGAGAGAGAGAGAGAGAGAGAGAGAGAGAGGAGAAGAAGAAGAAGAAGAAGAAGAAGAAGAAGAAGAAGAAGAAAGACAATGATGATGATGATGATGATGATGATGATGATGAAGAAGAAGGTCTAGGAGAAGAAGAAAAAAAACTTAAACAACAACAACAACAACAACAGCAACAACACGAAGCCGTGAGAACTTCAGGCTGTCCCGTCCACCGTAGCGCGGCGCTGCCCTTCTGACTGTAGCTCTGTGTGGGAGACGTGCCAATATTCTTGGGGGCCTTTTCCTCAACTAAGCTGCCCTATCCACTGCGTGTTGACATGATCTGTTTAGACAGTGTCTCAACTTCGTCCTGGCCTATGATGATGATGATGATATAAGGATTCGCTAAGCAGCGCTCTGCTGTGCAGGGTCACGTTTGCGTCGCGCAAGCCGTTGTCTTGGAACGTTGTGTGTGTGTGTGTGTGTGCGTGTGTGTGTGTGTGTGTGTGTGTGTGTGTGTGTGTGTGTTGCGTGCGTGTGTGTGTGTGTGTGTGTGTGTGTGTGTGTGTGCGTGTGTGTGTGTGTGTGTGTGTGTGTGTGTGTGTGTGTGTGTGTGTGTGCGTGCGTGCGTGCGTGCGTGTGTGCGTGTGTGTGTGTCCCTTTCCCTTTTCACCTCTGTCATAAAGAGAGAGAGAGAGAGAGACACACAGAGAGAAAGAAGACGACGAAGACGAAGAAGAAGAAGAAGCAGAACCAGAAGAAGACGAAGAAGAAGACGAAGAAGATGATAATGATTATTGTTGTTGTTAATGATGATGATGATGACTACGAGGACGACGATGATGATGATGACGACGATGATGATAATCTTTTTCGAACTTAGCTCTTTTTTTTGTTCAGTCAACCCTCCGACAGCAGCACATCGCAGCTGGTAAAATTGTACCGTCATCCTGATCATCTTCTCGATCTCAGTTTTCGCAGTACTGCCTTCTCTACACTTAAACCCGTCTTCATCAAACAAAGAAACCGATGCCGTCAATGACAGGCCGACCGTGTTCCAGCTTTGTTTAACGTTGGAACGTGCAGCAGGCTAAGTCACCACCGTCCTCGGGGCTCCAGACATATGGGTCTTTGGCGCATCTGACCTGGCGACAGAAGGGGCACGGACGGACATCTTCCTGAAAAGTTCGCGTTTGAGAGACACGGTGATACAGGTATGCAGCGCAAATCCGTTCGTTTTCAAAGACGGCACGGGATTGGAAAAAAAAATCTACTGAGGCATGGTTTTAATAACATTCCATCATCTGCAGCCGACTCAGTGACTTGACTTGCTCTTGTGAAAGCAGGGTGCGAGCTGAGGTCAGGGGTGAAAGGTGAGAGAGCCAAGGAATCGAGACCACCATCCAGCCCGTGTTCTGACAGGGCGAAGGTTTACATGTTCATCTCTGTTCCTTCCACTCCTTTGGAGAAGCAGGTCAAAGGTTAGCATTCCTACTACCAGCTGGCCCTGTGAGGAGCACAATCCAATGATAATATCAATGCAGCAGTCGTCTGCTCTCCATGTTCGGAGCTCGATTACCGTGTGTCGCAGGGTTACAAAGAAGGTGCCCGTTGGCACGTGAGGAGCACAATCCAATGATAATATCAATGCAGCAGTCGCCTGCTCTCCATGTTTGGAGCTCGATTACCGTGTGTCGCAGGGTTACAAAGAAGGTGCCCGTTGGCACGTGAGGAGCACAATCCAATGATAATATCAATGCAGCAGTCGTCTGCTCTCCATGTTCGGAGCACGATTACCGTGTGTCGCAGGGTTACAAAGAAGGTGCCCGTTGGCACGTTCTCTCGTTTTTCCTATCATTTTTCTAACTTTACTCGCATTTTTTTTTTTATAAGATTACCCGTAAAACTGCTCTTCCACGTCTTGCCCAGAAGAGGGGGTTGGGGAGGGGGAGGTTATGGAGAAGGGTGAGGCCTCCATCTTTCCAATTTTTTCCCGCAGTGTCTTTTTTTCTAAACCGACACGCACTCGCAGTGCAAGCAAAGTCCAGGGACAAACAGCGCCCTGACCGATTCATGTACGTCACCGTCACTCCATTCAGCAGAGGGGAGAGAGACCAAGACGACGACCGTTAAAAGACGATATCACCGTCGTCAGTTGCTGCAGCAGCAGCAGCAGCAGCGTCATAGTCGTCCTCCTGCAGAGAGGAGACCAAGACATCGGACACGGCAACAGCAGCTCCATAGTTATCGTCATCATCGTCGTCGTCATCAATGCACGATCATTGGAGGGCTGAGAGGTCACATGACAACAGCCGTCTGTTGTGAGATGAAAGAGGCCATGATGACCGAACTGTCATTGTCTGAAGGTTTCCTTTGATGGATCAAAACTCCGGTTCGAAACCGGGCAAAATGCCTGGGTTACTTTGACCGGAATATTGTAACTATTTTCTAAACTATGTTTCGTGTCATACTCTTTGCCATTTTCAAGAGAGATAGGGAGTGGGGAAGGGAGGAATGGGACGGAGGTATGTCGTCTCATGATGACAAATAATGAAATAGAGGTAAGAGCCGTAAAGGTCGCGCAGAAAGCAAAAGACCGATGATATAAATCATCGAGGGAAAAAAAAGAGAACTGTTTTAATCTGAGTTATTTTTTCCTCAGCTAAAATAAGCAGCCGTTTATGTAAGGCTTAAAGACAATTCCAAGAATCCATGTGCATTTCTTTGCACACGGTTTGTGTTTGTTTTAGACATCCATTTTCGCTTATATTGAGGCGGCGCAAAATGCTGTACTGGGCGTGGATGGTCCCTCGTTGGAACAAGGGAGACCCAAGGTACAGAATAATAATTCCATTTTGACCAAATCACAGACCGATTCAGGAAAAAAAAAAGCTGTATGAGAATAAGAACTTCCATGTTTTCGTCTCCTGACACCATAGTGGGAGGGGGGGGGGGGGGTTAAGAGATGGAGCCCGTCTTTAGGTCGGCCCGTCAGACTCTTTGAGGACAAAAGTTCTGTTCGTTCGTTTTTTCAGAAACTATTTCATGGAGAAGACTGATGTTTGTCTCATGTATGTTGCCGGTAAATGACCTTGATTCAGCTCGGAAATTGTCCGTGGAGGTTTAGTTTTGGGAAGAGCTAAAGACACAAGCCATTAAATCATACACTACATTAAGTCATACACTACATTAAGTCATACACTACATTAAGTCATACACTCAAAAAGAGGCAGGAGAGCTGTGAACCGTCCACGGAAGAGCGTCTTCCTGTGGTCATGACCGATCAAGATGGAGAAGAACCTCCACAGTCCACAATATGCCGACGTAGCTGAAATAACCAACACTGCAGAAAGGAAGACAGGTGACCAATGCGTCCAAGCTGCACAACACACTCCACCAGGAGACAGACAGAAATCAGCTGCCAGCACCTGAAGCCTCTTCAGACCAGATCCAGAAGGGTCCAGGACCAACAGTTCACCATAACTCATCAGCTGCTGCTCTGGGACTGGGAGGCTTTCCCATTGGAACAGGCATCTTCTACAGAGGCCTTCACTGCAAGGGTATCTTTCGACCTTGTGACCCGGCCGCCTAAAATCTCACTTTAAGCCCCCCTCCCCTTCTTTGTATTTTTTTTATTTATTTATTTTTTTTTGCTGTCCCATCTTCTGTGCCATCTCAGTGGCATTGCACCCACGCCGCTCATTCCGACAATCCGTCCACAGCCACAGCCCGGTCAGTCCCACCGCAGCCCCGGCACCGGCAATCCACAGGGAGCAGTCAATGTCAAGTCGTCAAGAGGCAACCCACCGGAGGAGACACTGCACTGCTGCCGAGTCACTTCGGTGGTGTTCAGTGGCGCCTGTTCTGATCCAACATACGCAGAACACCACCTACTAAGCCCCCTACTGACGACAATTATTGCTTAGTCGCGGAGCCGGCGTGAGTGAGCTCTCCCTGCGGAGGGCGCCACCACTTCCGTCCAACGACAGCCCTTATGGACCCGCCTATACCTCTGACCCCGACGGAACCAAACCAAGGCCACAGACGTGGACAGGACATTGAAACTGAGGTCACCATGAGAGCAGGGCATGAAGGGACACAGAATTTGAGACTTTTTTAATGCTGATCGATGAGAACGAGGATGATTAAGATGATGCTACGAATTTCCATTCCGGTCTGAGACTACATGACAGGGCTGTACTCTACGCTTCCTTTCATAATATATCCGGCGTCAACCAGGCCCGAGAGATACAGACACCTGCAGTGTTGGTCAGGAAATTTGAGCAACACTCTCAGAGACGCATCCATTAAGTGGATGAAACTCGACTGTGTAGTCACAGTCTTCCCAACTGAGTCCGTAGCAAACTCAACTCTGGGTAGGAGCCGGTCAGAGCAGAAAAATCCCACATGACTCTGATGGGAATCGAACCCACGACCTCCCAGACGGGAGTCCGCGACGCTAACCACTTCGCCACGGCGGCTGGTCCTTCTCTGTATTCTTTCTCTTCGACCCCTTATCATAACTATGACTGTCAAGACGATGTGGTTAACCCTGAAGGAAAAGAAGAAGACATCAACATAGCTGATTCAGAACAAAGAATGTTTTAGTGTTCCAGTCAAATAACTTCAATTTTTCGTTCTCTCACCCCAAATATATTTTTTACTCCATTTTTTTTCTCGGAGCCCATCAAAGCGGACATCACTCCAGCATGTTTAACGCTGATTTAAACTTTACATGTATTTCAAAACATTTCTTGTTACTTGCGTGAATTCTAGTATATTTCTAGCGAACTATCGTTTGGATAGTATGATATAATGTTCACGTATGCATGCTCGAGTCTGTTGCTATCTTTTTTTTTTCAAGTCGCAGAACGTACTGAAAGAAAGTGAAAAAAAAAGGAGAAAGAATCGGACTGACCATAATGAGGCTGTGTACAATACTGGTGGAGGTGTTGCGAAAAAAAAAAAAAACCTGAAAGTTTTCCAATCTTGAACAACTTTTTGAAGGAAAAAAATCGATCTTTTTCAAGGAAAGAATACGGAGACGAGTGTTGATAAAAGATTTGGTTCGTACAAAACGTCCCACAACAGTGCACAAAACCGCCTGACAGCAAGCTCCTGTCTTGCAATTTGACCATCACACAGCAAACTGTGACAGCAAGCTCCTGTCTTGCAATTTGACCATCACACAGCAAACCGTGACAGCAAGCTCCTGTCTTGCAATTTGACCATCACACAGCAAACTGTGACAGCAAGCTCCTGTCTTGCAATTTGACCATCACACAGCAAACTGTGACAGCAAGCTCCTGTCTTGCAATTTGACCATCACATCGAAAACTGTGACAGCAAGCTCCTGTCTTGCAATATGACCATCAATCACATCACAAACTGTGACAGCAAGCTCCTGTCTTGCAATTTGACCATCACATCGAAAACTGTGACAGCAAGCTCCTGTCTTGCAATTTGACCATCACATCGAAAACTGTGACAGCAAGCTCCTGTCTTGCAATATGACCATCACATCGCAAACAGTGACAGCAAGCTCCTGTCTTGCAATTTGACCATCACATCGAAAACTGTGACAGCAAGCTCCTGTCTTGTAATTTGACCATCATATAGTAACTGATAGCAAGCTCCTGTCTTGCAATTTGACCATCAAACAGCAAACTGTGACAGCAAGCTCCTGTCTTGTAATTTGACCATCATATAGTAAATGATAGCAAGCTCCTGTCTTGCAATTTGACCATCACACAGCAAACTGTGACAGCAAGCTCCTGTCTTGTAATTTTACCATCATATAGCAAAACTGTGGCTATGGAAAAAGAAAGGTCCAATATTGGCACACACACACACACACACACACACACACACACACACACACACACACACACACACACACACACACACACTTCCCCCTCCCCTCCCCTCCCCCTTACACACACACACACACACACACACACACACACACACACACACACACACACACACACTGAACAGAGCCAACATCTGGCAGCCTCAGGCACCACGTCACCGTCGTGGTGTTGGTGATAGACCAGACTCTGTTCACTGAAACGTGAAAATAAAACACCGCACGGGCCGTCCGCTCATGATAGTCCTTTTTTTCCTTTTTCTTTGCCCCACTCCACCTCCTTCTCTGTCTGTCTGTCTGTCGTTCTCTCTCTCTCTCTCTCTCACTCTCTCTCTCTCTCTCTCTCTCTCTCTCTCCTCTCTCTCTCCTCTCTCTCTCTCTCTCCACATATCTCTAGAATGAAGTGCTGGGAAACTGATTCATCGTCTTTATGATAATCGCTCAGCCAAAACTTTTTGAAGAAAAAACAAAAGCAATTCGTGTGGAAATGGGGGGGGGGGGGGGGGGGGGGGGGGGGGGAGGGGAGGGGAGGAATAGTCGAGAGAAAGGAAGGTAGGAGAGTCGGAAACGGGGAAGAGGGAAGGCGGGGGGAGGGGGGGGGTCAGGGTGTGGGAAAGGAAACCAGGGGGTGAAGAGAGCGTCGTTGAAGTGTCAACGCCAAAGCCTTCACTGCCAACAAACGGGGGTCCGTGGCACGCTGTCTTGGGAAGCTGATCGATTGGTTTCGCCCGCCTGGTTCGACTTTGGTCTCCTAGGTCAGCCTGATCAGCAGACTGGGCCTGGCTGTGTCGGTCGATCCATGGTGTCTTCACAGGAATTACCACAGAGAGATCCACATCCAACGGGTTTTTTTGATATTGTATGTAAACTGAATCAGGGAAAAAATATCATGCATATGAAATCCTTCACTAGCATATATATATATATATATATATATAAAATATATATATATATATATATATATATATATATATGCGCGCGCGCGCGCGTGCGCATGCGTGTGTGTGGTGTGTGTGTGTGTGTGTGTGTGTGTGTGTGTGTGTGTGGTGCGTGCCGCATGTGTGCGCGCGCGTGTGTGTGAATACATATAGATATATGTGTGTATGCACACACACGCGCGCGCGCGCGTAAACACACACACACACACACACACACACAACACACACACACTACACACACACACACACACACACACACAGAGGCTGAGCTGCCCCTAAATGCAACGCCTTCTCCGCTCACGCGTTAAGCACAGTATTCACGTTCCTTACAATCATCCTCCCCACCCCCCATCCCCCTCTCTCTTCTCCGAGGGGCTCTTAGGATGAACCATCTCATTCTCAGCAGCTGCACCGGTGTGGAATCTCCTCCACCCCATCGCGCCGGGAGTGAAGGACAGCAGTGCGCATTGCTATACTTAGTCGACAGAGGTCCCCCCCCCCCCCCCCACACACACACACAGCCCCGGCGCCGGCAACCCACAAGGAAGCAGTCAATGTCGAAGTTGTCCTGAGGCAACCCACCAGAGGAAACACTGCATTGCCGCCTAGTCGTTCCGGTGCCTGTTCTGATCCTCCAACACACGCAGGGCACCACCGACTAAGCCCCCAGCCCCCCCCCCCCCCCCCCCCCCCTACTGACGACGGTCATTGCTTAGTCACGGAGCCGGCGCGCACGAGCTCTCCATCTGGAGGGCGCCACCACGTCCGTCCAACGACTGTCCGCTTGAATTTTGGCGATACCGGTAACCCCGGCTGAATCTAAGGCCATAGGCGTGGAAAGGCAATCCAAACTGAGATCAGCGTGACAGCGAGGCATGAAGGGCCACCGAATCCGAGACTTCTTCTTGTTGTTGTTGTTGTTGTTGTTGTTGTTGTTGTTGTTGTTGTTGTTGTTGTTGATCGATGAGGATGAAGAAGATGATGCCACGGATTTTCCATTCTGGTCTGAGACTATAAATTATGACAGGGCTGTGTTCTACGCTTACTTTCACTAGATGCCCCGGCGTCAACCAGGTCCGAGAGGTACAGACACCTGCAGTGTTAGTCGGAAAATTTGAGCAAACACCGTCAGAGACGCATCCGTTGTGTGGACACTCGACTTTGTGGTCCCAGTCTTCCCCACTCAGCCCATAGCAAACTCAAATCTGGATTAGGAGCCTGTCAGGGCAGAACATTCTCACAAATGAAGAGCTTTGATGGGAATCGAACCCACAACCTCCCAGCCGGGAGTCCGCGACGCTAACCACTTCGCCACGGCGGCAGGTCAGCCGACAAGTGCACTGTCCGCTGGGAAATACTCGCCACCTGCTGCCACCAGCGGTCAAGGAGCGAGCGTCGGCCCTTGGCGAGGGGCAGTCTGGGACCAGTGTTCTCTTCGACCTTCACACTCACGCTGGTCACTCGGTGCGCTAACGGCCCACTGGATAGTCATGGAAGTACTGTGTGTGAGTGTGTGTGTGAATGTGTGTGTGTTGTGAGTGCGTGTGCGTGTGCGTGTGTGTGTGTGTGTGTGTGTGTGAATGTGTGTGTGTGAGTGTGTGTGAATGTGTAGTGTGTGTGTGTGTGTGTGTGTGTGGTTGTGTGTGTGTGTGTGTGTGTGTGTGTGTGTGTGCATTTGTGTGCGCGCACGCGCGCGTATTGCCTGGGGTTAGTCGCTCCAGTAGCCTGTACGTTTTGCTTGTGTGTATTTTCAAGTATTTGTTCTTCCATTCCTTTATTCTTCCCTTCTTTCTTTCTTTCCTTCCTTCCTTTACTCTTTCCTTCTGTCTTTTGTACTTTATCTCCTTCTTGTATTCTTTCTTTGTTATTTCATGTTATCTTTTTGTTTTGGTCTTTGTTTTCTTCCTTCCTTCTTTTTCTTCCACCTTTCCTTTTTGCTTCTTTCTTCCTT
>CM065748.1:30200306-30205306 GCA_033310375.1 Conus canariensis | reverse complement strand
CGCTTTTCGTTTTAAATTGATTTCCGCCTCCCCCGCCCCCCCCCCCCTCTCTCTCTCTCTCTCCCGAACACACACACACACACACCTCTCTCTCTCTCTCTCTCTCTCTCTCTCTCTCTCTTCTCTCTCTCTCTCTCCCCTCTGCATCCCTCCACTCTCCGTTCGTCCCACATTCTTCTTTCTACTCTCATTTTTCCCGACGTTGCTGCATCCCATCATACCCCCGCCCACTCGTTCGATTTGTCTTCTTCTGCTTCGTACATTTTCGCCCATATTCTTACTTTAAAAAAATCTTTCAAAATTCCCCCATTACCCTCCCTCCTTTTTTTCCACTTCCCGTCTTGCTCTCGTTCACTTCCTGTCCCTCCTTCAGTGTCCACGTCCTGTTCACTCTCCATCTCACCCCTAGTTGTCCCCCCTCCTGTCCTTCAGTGTCCACGTCCTGTTCACTCTCCATCTCACCCCTAGTTGTCCCCCCTCCTGTCCTTCAGTGTCCACGTCCTGTTCACTCTCCATCTCACCCCTAGTTGTCCCCCGTCCTGTCATTCAGTGTCCACGTCCTGTTCACTCTCCATCTCACCCCTAGTTGTCCCCCCTCCTGTCATTCAGTGTCCACGTCCTGTTCACTCTCCATCTCACCCCTAGTTGTCCCCCCTCCTTCAGTGTCCACGTCCTGTTCACTCTCCATCTCACCCCTAGTTGTCCTCCCTCCTGTCATTCAGTGTCCACGTCCTGTTCACTCTCCATCTCACCCCTAGTTGTCCCCCCTCCTTCAGTGTCTACGTCCTGTTCACTCTCCATCTCACCCCTAGTTGTCCCCCCTCCTGTCCTTCAGTGTCCACGTCCTGTTCACTTTCCATCGCACCCCTAGTTGTCCCCCTTTCTGTCCTTCAGTGTCCACGTCCTGTTCACTCTCCATCTCACCCCTAGTTGTCCCCCCTCCTTCAGTGTCCACGTCCTGTTCACTCTCCATCTCACCCCTAGTTGTCCCCCCTCCTGTCCTTCAGTGTCCACGTCCTGTTCACTCTCCATCTCACCCTAGTTGTCCCCCCTCCTTCAGTGTCCACGTCCTGTTCACTCTCCATCTCACCCCTAGTTGTCCCCCCTCCTGTCCTTCAGTGTCCACGTCCTGTTCACTCTCCATCTCACCCCTAGTTGTCCCCCCTCCTGTCCTTCAGTGTCCACGTCCTGTTCACTCTCCATCTCACCCCTAGTTGTCCCCCCTCCTGTCCTTCAGTGTCCACGTCCTGTTCACTTTCCATCTCACCCCTAGTTGTCCCCCCTCCTGTCCTTCAGTGTCCACGTCCTGTTCACTCTCCATCTCACCCCTAGTTCTCCCCCCTCCTTCAGTGTCCACGTCCTGTTCACTCTCCATCTCACCCCTAGTTGTCCCCCCTCCTGTCCTTCAGTGTCCGCGTCCTGTTCACTCTCCATCTCACCCCTAGTTGTCCCCCCTCCTGTCCTTCAGTGTCCACGTCCTGTTCACTCTCCATCTCACCTCTAGTTGTCCTCCCTCCTGTCCTGGTCCCTTAAGTTTAAAAGTGACGTGACTACAAGCGGAAACTGAAGCAAACTTTTTTGTTTGTAAAAGAGAACTGTTATGTTTATTCTGCCGGAGAAAAGGAACAAATGACATGACAAAACACGACGCGTTTCGACGTCTTCGGTCTTCATCAGGCAAGAGAAACAACATTCAGGAAGTGGAATGAAACTAAAGGGATTGTTGGTTCTTCGTGTCCGTTGTCCCGAATGTTGTTCATCTTGCCCAAAGAAGACCAAAGAGGTCGAAACGCGTCGTGTTTTGTCTTGTAATTTGTTTATCTTTTTTCTCCAGCGGAATAATGTAATTTTTTTTCTTTTAAGTCTACAAGTCTAGTCCGTTAACACCCCCTCCCATTCCTTCATGTTTTTTTTTTTCAGTTCTTGTTTCGTTTCATCTTCTTTGTCTCCAGCTGCCAGATTTCATTCCCAGTGACGTCAGATTTTTTTAAACCTGAGGATCAGGAAGACGGATCCGTGCTGTGCTCCTGGACACGTCGTCACAGCAACTGTTCATGTGCCGGCACAGAATTTTTTTTCCCTTGAAAGTGAAGTAAAAGAAGAACTGACGAAGTAAGGAAGATTGAGTCTGAGAGATTTCATTTTTCCGTCACTGATACCTCTCTGCCCCCTCCTCCCCCCCCCCCCCCCCCTCCCTTCCTCGCACCTCTCCCTACACTACCATCTGCCCCATCCTGCCGCCTCCACCTTCCCATCGCCCTTTTCTCCTCTCACCCCCCCCCCCTCCCCTCCCCTCTCCGGTGCTCACTCTGCCTTTTTCTTTCCGGACACACACACTTTCCATCTCTTCGCAGCGCTAAAAAAATGGGAAGATATAATTAGAAGAGCAAAACAAAAACAAAACAAAAAAAAAGGCCCCCACGGAGCGTCAGCCAATCAGAGGACGTGTCACAAGGCATGGAGCCACAGCCAATCAGATTTTTTTCTCTCTCGTCTTTCTGGCCAGTTTCTAATTAAATGGCAGGGGTGGACGGTGGCAAAGGGAAAGAACTGCCCGCAATAAGTTAAAAAAAAGAATTCCCTCCCTTTCTTGTCCACCTCCCGGACAACCACCTGTACCCTGTGTACTTCGAAGATGAAATAGTTGGATGTAAACTGAAAAAAAAAAAAAAATAGAGTCTCTCTCTCTCTCTCTCTCTCTCTCTCTCTCTCTCTCTCTCTCTCTCTCCCCTCCTCCTCTCTCTCTTCCCTTCCATCTCTCCCTCCTATCTCGCTCTCCCCCTCCCTCTCTCCTCCTCCTCTCTCTCTCTCTCTCCTCTCTCTCTCTCTCTCTCTCTCTCTCTCCTCTCTTCCCCTCCTCTATCTCTGTGATCTGATGACGTAAACAGTTTGTTACACGTGTGCCAGGCTGCACGCGACAGACCGATGGCCGTCAACGTTCTGACCTTCGGTCAACGCTTCTAGCACTCTCTACATGCTGATGAGGCATAACCCATCAACTCGCTGAGCCGTCCTGCGAGAATCTCGAGGATACCTCTGGCCGATCTGAGCTGACCAAAAGAATACCTCTGACTGATTTAAGCTGACCTCAAGGACATATCTCTGACCGATCTGAACTGACCAAAAGAATACCTCTGACCGATCTGAACTGACCAAAAGAATACCTCTGACCGATTTGAACTGACCTCAAGTACACCTCTGACTGATTTAAGCTGACCTCGGGGATACCTCTGACTGATTTAAGCTGACCTCGGGGATACCTCTGACTGATTTAAGCTGACCTCAGGGATACCACTGACTGATTTAAGCTGACCTCAGGGATATCTCTGACCGATTTGAGCTGACCTCAGGGATACCTCTGACTGATCTGAGCTGACCTCAAGAATACCTCTGACCGATTTGAGCTGTCCTCAAGAATACCTCTGACTGATTTGAGCTGACCTCAGGGATACCTCTGACTGATTTGAGCTGACCTCAGGGATACCTCTGACTGATCTGAACTGACCTCAGGGATACCTCTGACTGATCTGAACTGACCTCAGGGATAGCTGTATCAGACTTAAAGGAAGGGGGAGGGTTGCAAGACACAGATCGAAAGAAGTACAGCGCAGCTACGTTGGAACCTACCGTCTGATCCGATCTCAAAGACAGCTGCCTCCAGAAAGTACAAGACCAGAATCTTCGGCCTCTGCTGATCCTCATCAGAGAGTCCACGATCATCCCCAGATCAGAAAACGTACCATTGGACAAAATGAAAAAGAATTACCGTAAGAACAAACAAACAAATTACAAAATAAACACTGCGCGTTTCGACCTCTTTGACCTTTCTTCAAGCTGAACACACAACGTTCAAGACCAATGAAAACGGAGGACCAACGGACAGGCACTTATTTCCTCAAACCGGTGACCAACAACAACAACAACAACAACAACAACAACAACAACAACAACAACAACAAATGGATGCGAAATGGAAACGAGGCTGCCGGGAGGGGAGACAATACAGGTTCACGAGACTGTGTGTCCGACAGAGGAAGGGGGAACTAAGAGCAGAGAAACGCAGCACAGCACTCACACGCACACACCTTAACCTTGATAAAGCGAAGCGACCTACGAAACGGTACAAGGCAGCAGTCAGTTTGGACTCCAAGCTGGTTTCAAAGTGAGATGGCTGCACGTTTGAAACCATTCCATGGAACGTCGATAGAAATCAACAGCAAACAAGTAAAACACGGTCCAGCGGAAACGACGGTGCTCCATTGCATAGAAGGTGGACTCGGACAAGGCTGAAAGAAAAGAAAAAGAGTACCCTAATCATGAAGAGAGGTGTCGTAACTGATAACAGCCGATCTGGCAGAGATAAAGGATAACCTCACACATAAAAAGAGTTGACCTGGTAGATAGAAAGATAACCAGACAGATAAAAAGTTGACGTGGTCGATATAAAGATAACTTCACATATCAAAAGCGGACCCCGTAGATACAAAGGTGACCTGACAGTTAAAAACTGACCTCGCCATTATAAAGCTGACCAAACTAATCCAAGCTGACCTGGTAGATATAAGGCTGACCTGACAGGTAAAAGGCTGACATGGTAGATATAAGGCTGACCTGGTAGATATAAGGCGGACCTGGTAGATATAAGGCTGACCTGACAGGTATAAGGCGGACCTGGTAGATATAAGGCTGACCTGACAGGTATAAGGCGGACCTGGTAGATATAAGGCTGACCTGGTAGATAGAAGGCTGACCTGACAGGTATAAGCTGACCTGGTAGATATAAGGCTGACCTGGTAGATAGAAGGCTGACCTGGTAGATAGAAGGCTGACCTGACAGGTATAAGCTGACCTGGTAGATATAAGGCTGACCTGGTAAAAATAAGGCTGACCTGGTAGGCATAAGCTGACCTGGTAGATATATAGAAGTGTCCGCATGGAGACAACGGCATCCCAGTTCACACTTGTCTAAGAATCGTTAAACTCCTGCGCCCGTGATTTCA
>CM065748.1:30182806-30195306 GCA_033310375.1 Conus canariensis | reverse complement strand
GGAAATACGAATTCGCATACAATCACACATTTACAGCAAAGTTAATGAAAAAAAAATCAAAATATTGATGATAACAGATCCCACCACCTTTTAACTTTGAGGGTTCCATAACTGTATTATTTCAGATCCCTTAACCGTAATTGAACGCCTTTTGAATGCCTTTTATAGATGCAGGCGTCATTTCCTCGGCACATCACTGTTAGCTGTCACCAGTGCAGCCACGTGACCAGGGTTTGGATACAATCAGTTTTCACGGATAGATTCTTGTCTAAAACCACGAATGACAGGAACACAAAAAACCATGTATTTCATTCTCTTTTGCATCTTTGCATACATGACACGTCAAATAATTGGCTAAAACTTCATTCCCACGAGCGCGACGTATCATAATGTCTGTGACTCAGAATCTGAATTTTGTTAGGTAACATTTGATGCACCTGTCAATATCGATTAGATGATACCTTTCACAACTCCTAGAGGGATTGAACGTCCTATACAGAAGATCATACGGTGCCAGTTCTGCTTCCTACCTCTCTCATCCTCTACGTAACTGTATCTCTGGATGCTGGGGTATGGGCTTTCGCCTGACTCAGAGTATGCTGGTCATCATTCTAGTTGACGCAGTGCATAATACGCATTCTTTCAGGCATTCTACTACACATAGTCATATTGACAGTGGTTTAAATTCTAACAAACTTTGAGGAGAACCTGGTCTTACGTGATTATTTTGTTTTCTCTCATAGATGATGAATACTAATCCATATTTATTAAATTATGTTACTTCTATTTTGATAGAATGAGTTGTTCAGATTCTTCGGGTTGTAATTAAATGTGAGTAGTGTACGAAGTCTTACTGTTAAACCTTTGAAATGCCTAGCTCTGTTTGATTCCCGTTGTCTGAGGTGGTTCAATAATAAAGAGACGTATCACGTTTGTTCACAGTTTGGGAATAGCACTTTTAATTCAAACACTCCTCTCACGACGTGTTGTACCTTGGAATCAGCAGCCATTTTGTCTTTTAGTGTTGGTGTTACAGTGACTGCTGAAATCGCGCCACGAACAGAGTTGATGGCACTGTATCCAATACTTTTGACAAGCACTGAAAAAAAAATCCAACTGTAATTAACAGGAATAACGCACAAAGTTTCACTACTAAATCTTTGCAACACATACATCTGTTTGATTGTCGTTTTCTCACGTAGTGAAGAACTCTAAGATCAACACCAACGCTTCGTGCTTTTTTAAAAGGTTGTTTCTGCTGAAATGGCGCCATGAGCGGTGTTTATGACACAGTATCCAATACCACTGCTAAAAAGGACCAAGAATTTTCTAGACGAGTTCTGAAGACGACTGACTGTGGGTTTTCATCCTTCTGCACGTACGTTGTCTTGACAGTGCAGGTAAGTATGATAGCATTTTTTTTTTTTTTGATAGTGGCTTTCCACGACACACAAATGATACGTTCATAAAACTGATTGTTTGCATGGCTTGCTCGAGATTTGGACAGCTACAAGACGCAAATTCTAGTGAAGCAAGTGTGGAATATTGGTCCGTGATAACTTCAGCGCCGCTCTGCCTTTTGGAAGCACAGGTGGAAGATGGATCACCATGTGTAACAGCCAGGGGTACCGCGTTGGCAATTGGTCTCTGAAGAACTCTCAGAATACCTTCTCCCTCGTCCTTTGCAAGTGTTTTCAGGACCTGTGTGGTGATGCTGAAGGGAGAAAAAGGCGTGGATCTGTGTTTGTTCCAATTTAAAGTGACAGCATCCGTTGCAGATGATTCTGGGTCAGGATGCCCCAAACACAAACGGTTTCATTCGACAGCTTAAGCTTGAAGCAAACATATCAATATCAGGTGTACACTTTGGCTCTTACTTCTTTTAAAAAATCTCAGGCTTCAAATTCAATTTGGTGTTGTCACTGAGTTTTGTGACCTTGAATCTGCATGAACGTTCAGTGTCCTGAAATGAAGGTCAATGTCAAATACACATTTCTGTCCTGACAACGCACCATTTCAGACTCTGTTTGCAATCGCTTTAAAATGTTCCTAGGATACACTTTTCTGGTCTGATCAACCTGAAAATCTACATGACATCTGGTTGGGGCACAGGGAAAACTGGAATGACTTTCGCATTTTCTTCTGGACACAATTTTTCACAGACACCAGTTTTCAATAATTTTTCTATCTCCTGATTACATTAAAAACAAAAAAATTCTCGACAAATTCGTGTAATTTTGGAACTTCAAATGGAATTTCAACCCTTTAAAACCATTTGTGAAATAAAGGGATCAGATTTTTTCTTCACCAAGTTGTGAAATGTCCTGACAGTCTGCCAGCTTCTAATGTTTTTCTCACTCGGGTTTTCTTTTTTTCCTTCATTTTTCTATTTTTATTTTTATCACACCGGCTTCCGTTTTTTCGGTGCTATCCATTTCCAGAATAGCAGGAACTGTAGTTCGTGATCTGATCTCCGTGCTACCGAGTGCTGAAGCCACGAGGTTTGCTTGTCCTGCCTCGCTGTCATCTGCAGTGCTACCAAGCGCTGAAGCCACGAGGTTCGCTTGTCCTGCCTCGCTGTCATCTGCAGTGCTACCGAGCGCTGAAGCCACGAGGTTCGCTTGTCCTGCCTCGCTGTCATCTGCAGTGCTACCGAGCGCTGAAGCCACGAGGTTCGCTTGTCCTGCCTCGCTGTCATCTGCAGTGCTACCGAGCGCTGAAGCCACGAGGTTCGCTTGTCCTGCCTCGCTGTCATCTGCAGTGCTACCGAGCGCAGAAGCCACGAGGTTCGCTTGTCCTGCCTCGCTGTCATCTGCAGTGCTACCGAGCGCTGAAGCCACGAGGTTCGCTTGTCCTGCCTCGCTGTCATCTGCAGTGCTACCGAGCGCTGAAGCCACGAGGTTCGCTTGTCCTGCCTCGCTGTCATCTGCAGTGCTACCGAGCGCTGAAGCCACGAGGTTCGCTTGTCCTGCCTCGCTGTCATCTGCAGTGCTACCGAGCGCTGAAGCCACGAGGTTCGCTTGTCCTGCCTCGCTGTCATCTGCAGTGCTACCGAGCGCTGAAGCCACGAGGTTCGCTTGTCCTGCCTCGCTGTCATCTGCAGTGCTACCGAGCGCTGAAGCCACGAGGTTCGCTTGTCCTGCCTCGCTGTCATCTGCAGTGCTACCGAGCGCTGAAGCCACGAGGTTCGCTTGTCCTGCCTCGCTGTCATCTGCAGTACTACCGAGCGCTGAAGCCACGAGGTTCGCTTGTCCTGCCTCGCTGTCATCTGCAGTGCTACCAAGTGCTGAAGCCACGAGGTTCGCTTGTCCTGCCTCGCTGTCATCTGCAGTGCTACCCAGTGCTGAAGCCACTGAGGTTCGCTTGTCCTGCCTCGCTGTCATCTGCAGTGCTACCCAGTGCTGAAGCCATGAGGTTGCTTGTCCTGCCTCGCTGTCATCTGCAGTGCTACCCAGTGCTGAAGCCATGAGGTTCGCTTGTCCTGCCTCGCTGTCATCTGCAGTGCTACCCAGTGCTGAAGCCATGAGGTTTGCTTGTCCTGCCTCGCTGTCATCTGCAGTGCTACCCAGTGCTGAAGCCATTAGGTTTGCTTGTCCTGCCTCGCTGTCATCTGCAGTGCTACCCAGTGCTGAAGCCACGAGGTTCGCTTGTCCTGCCTCGCTGTCATCTGCAGTGCTACCGAGTGCTGAAGCCACGAGGTTTGCTTGTCCTGCCTCGCTGTCATCTGCAGTGGTACCGAGTGCTGAAGCCATGAGGTTTGCTTGTCCTGCCTCGCTGTCATCTGCAGTGGTACCGAGTGCTGAAGCCACGAGGTTCGCTTGTCCTGCCTCGCTGTCATCTGAAGCCTCTTCCATGACCTTTCAGGGTCGAACTGCTCTTCCATTCCACGGTTTTGTTTGTTTGCTTCTTTGTGGGTTTTTTTTTTCGGAGTAAATGGGAGAAAGCATTTTCCCCGCGGTTGCCCCAGTGAAAAATCACGCCAAGCTAGGATGCCGAACAGAAGGCAGTCAGGGCTTTCAGGTCATGTCCAGAGAGCTTGCTTAGCATATCTGTTCCGACATTTGGGAAGAAGGGGGGGGGGGGGGGGGGGGGCATTTTCTATTGATTTTTTTTTTTTTTTTTGGGGGGGGGGGGGGGGGGATTTCAACAATGTACTTCCACCTGTTTATCTGCGCCCGACCTTTCATGTGCTGTTTTTCATTTGCCGACATTTGGGTTTTCCTTTTTCTTTTCTTTTCTATCTTTCATGTATCATTATCATCATTAGTGCGTCAGCAGCTGCTTTCTCAGCGTATCTTTCCTCGCTTTTGTCAGTGCTCGAACTGTTCTTAGGAATCCTGTTTGTTCATTCTGAAATATACAACAGCACAGGATTAACATTGGTGTTTAACCATCTCCGGGCCATACAACAGCACAGGATCAACACTGGTGTTTAACTACCTCAGTTCAATGGCCAGGGAGGCGTTCGCATTCCTCCAGATGTGCTTGAGGGACGACAAACGCGTGCCTGACCTCGATGACCCCAGACTTGGTGCCCTTCGTCTGCACCTCCCGGTCTCACCTGACCGTGCTCCCTGCTTGAATTGGCCGACACCTGCAACTCGTCCTCCGAGGGCGGGACGACTGCTGACTGCTGACTGCGGCTGCCCAGTTCTCATCGCCCTCATCTTCTCGGCGTTTACTTCCAGACCCAAGCTTACCGCCGTCCATCGGAGGCTTTCCTGTCTACCGTCGCACGTGCTGAAAAGAGCGTGACAGCAGGCTGACGTCATCTGCCGACTCAAGGTCCTCCCCAACTTCTGTAGTAAGTTGCATGAGATCCCAAAATGGTTGGTTCACTGCTTTTGTCTTCAGAACCCCCCCCCCCCCCTCCCATCCCTTCATCCCCACCTACCCACCCACCTCCCCTCAATCACCAGAACACACAGGAGGTGACGGGACACAGTGCTAGGTCTTGTGCGCCAGCTTCTCACGTATATTCCGTGGTCTCGGTGAACACCACGAAATGGAATCCCTCTTCTTCAATGTGTTGGTCTTTCGGTTTAGTTTCCGACTGGATCCGCTTACGTTTTTCTTTTTGTACTCCCAGTTCTTATAGAACAAGGAGTACTTTACAATGGGAACGAAGAAATGCTGTGTGTGTCTGTCTGTCCGTGGTCAAAATGTGTTCCACTCGCTCCAGACAAAATTTCTAGGGCGATCTTTCTGAAAATGTGTAGGTATGTTCATTATGGGTCACGGATGATGCCCGATGTTTTATTTTACCAGAATAGCCGTTACTAACGGCTATAACGGCCCCAAACGGTTTTTCTTCTTTATGAAATATCTCTGAAAGTACTTGGCCGCTTTCTTATCTCTGTGACGAAGTACATTATGACGCATGTTTGACTATGACATTTTTCTTCATTATGACGCAAGTTTGATTGTGACTTTTTTTTACACGGTATTCAAGAAAGATCTAAACTGGGAGTACGTTTATATGCTTCGCAGCTTGTCTTTTTTATTGAATAAGTGGAAAACATATGCACACGCACGCACGCACGCGCGCGCGCGCGCGCACACACACACACACACACGCACACACACACACAAGGGGGAAGGAGGTAGGGTGGGACGGGGGGAGGGGGAGAGAGAGAGAGACAGACAGACAGACAGACAGACAGAGAGACAAAGACACACAGACCGACAGATGAGCACACAGACAGACAGACAGATCCTGCTAATGAAGATTCCAAACATTCCTTTGTGCAAACAGTGAGCTATCGTTTCAGCCTCTCTTTGGACTCAACTGCTTTTCGACAGGAATAGAAATCGGGGGAGGGGATGGGGAGGCGGAGAGAGGGGTGGGGTGGAAAGGTTAGGTAAGGGAGGTGAGGGAAGAGGATGGGGGCAGAGAGAGAGAGAGAGAGGAGAGAGAGAGAGAGAGAGAGAGAGAGAAGAGACAGACAGACAGACAGCAGACAGAGAGAGTATGCGTGCCTAGTCTGGCTCCCCAGCGGATTCAAACGATTTCTTCCCCCAATGCAAACAGTGAATTGTACAACATTTGCAATGTACTCCCTTAGCTACAAAGACAGATAATCACACCGACCGACAGACAGGCTAATCAATAGGTATTCACGGATGAACCCAATAGGCAGACGGAGGACACACAGACGGAGGGGGAAGCCGAGGGGAAGGGGGGTAGGATGGAAGGGGGGGGGGGGGGGGGGGTCAAAGTGGGCAAAGTGTAAGAAGCGGCGAGTCAGTGAGGGAGGAGAAAAGAGGTGGGGGAAGGTGGGGAGGTGAAGGGCGAGTGGGATAGGGGTACATAACCCTTTTCCTTCTTTCTGTCTGTCTGTCTGTCTGTCTGTCGTCTGTCTCTCTCTATTTGTGCGCGCGCGCGCGCGTGTGTGTGTTTTGGTGTGTGTGTGTGTGTGTGTTGTGTTTGCGTGCGTGCGTGCGTGCGTGCGTGCGTGCGTGTGTGTGTGTGGTGTGTGTGTGTGTGTGTGTGTGTGTGTGTGTGTGTGTGTGTGTGTGCGAGCGCACGCGCGTACGTCATGCGTGCGTGCGTGTGTGTGCACGCGCGCGTGTTTGAATATGTGTACGTGCATGTGCGCGCGTGTGCGAGAGAGAGAGAGAGAGAGAGAGAGAGAGAGAGAGAGAGAGAGAGAGAGAGACACACACACACACAGAGACAGACACAGAGACAGACACAGAGACAGACAGACAGACACAGAGACAGACAGAGAGCTACAGAGACAGCGGCAGAGACAGAGAGTTAATGCGCGCGCGCGTGTTTGTGCTTGCATGTGTGCGTGCGTGCGCGCATGTGAGCGAGCGTGTTTGCATGCCCGCGCGTAAGCAACAAAACGCAACAAGGTCTGAGCCTATATTTGTTCCCTGGACTATACGGACGGACGGACAGACAGACAGACAGACAGACAGACAGACAGACAGACAGACAGACAGAAACGAAGAGGGGAAGACAGGGTCTCTCCTGACCGCCAATCGATCCAAATGGACCGCGGCTTTTCCTCTGCAAACAAACCATCCACACCGTAGTCTCCTTCGTACCCAGATACACTTTAAAACACACACACACACACACACACACACACACACACACATACACCGCGCGCGCGCGCGCGCGCGCGCACACACACACATGCCACATGCCACTCAACACAAACACACATTCAAACAGAGAGAGAGAGAGAGAGAGAGGGGACAGACAGACAGACAGACAGGCAGACAGACAGACAAAAGACAGACACACAGACAGACACACAGACAGAGCGGGGAAAGGTTGCATCAGAACGGAGTGACAGAAACAGACCAGGAAGAGAGGTAATGTGTCTGTGGTAATCCAGTTAATCCAAATGAATTTTGTTCCATTTGTTTGCTTTCGCAAACATCCAATTACTCGACATTCTCACTGCACTGCCGTCAGCTTTACTATCCCGCCAGCCCTCCAGCCAGCCAGCCCTCCAGCCAGCCAGACAGCCAGCCAGCTAGACAGCCAGCCAGCCAGACAGATTAAACAAATGGATTGAAAAGGGTTTTGTTGTTTCTTTTTTTAGAAGACAAGGATCGAGTATGTAGAGAGAGAGAGAGAGAGAGAGAGAGAGAGAGAGAGAGAGAGAGAGAGAGAGAGAGAGAGAGAGTACGCATACGAATTCAATAAGAAGGGTGATCTATTAGCTTCTTTTTACCATACCCTCACCTCATCTGCCCATCCCTCTCCCCCACACACCTCCTCTCCTCCTTCCCCTTGCACACACATACACACACACACACGCGCGCGCGCGCTCGAAGTAGAGCAAAGATGAACCCAAACGGACGCCGCGTAAATTAAAGAAATTCTCTCCCTTGAAGACGCGTAAGGTTGGTGCATTTGTTGACAGGTCTATGTGTAAAAGTCATGACCCTTTATTGGATATCAATGGAAAGGGCAAGACATGAACTCTGCATTCAGTATGCTATCCAGTACCTTTGAGTTGATATCGAAACGCTGCTGTGACGTTTCAATAAAAGCTGTTTTCATTCAGACTGACATGACATTTTCCGACATTTCTTTTTCTGAAAACTCTTTTCGTCAAAATGCCGTCTGTATTACTCAAAAAAAACAAACAAAAAAACCCCCCAAAAAACAAAAAAACATCGCGTTCTCCACATCAGCTATGACCTAAAACTACGTTTAAAAACGTGATCACATCCTTTTATATCACACACACACACCGCCACCACCACCAAAAACCAGTCACTTGCATGAGTACATAAGCAAGCATTAGACGTAACAAGAGAGAGAGAGAGAGAGAGAGAGATGCCCATCAATGATCAGTCGCGACCCAGCAAGCTGGTTTTCGTGTCGCTGGGGCACAGACATCGCGCAACAAGCCACTGTACTCTCTTGCTCTCAATCAAGCAACCATCGCCTTCTGTAACTCGGTGCAAATCGAGCACCAGTACTGTTCAGATGTTCTGAACCTGGAAGAAACGGATGTTGCTGGATTTAGAGCAATATACGAGAGTTATTCAAACCTTGGTGGAAAACAGTCGGGTAAACTCACCTCCGCGGGAAATCCAACTACGAAGTCATAGTGTACACTACTCGCGGCCCCGCGCCATTGGCATCTGAAATATCATCTGTGAATCGAGCACCAACGGTACTCCCATTTCTGGACTGTCTGAAATATCTGTGAGTCAAGCACCAACGGCACTCCCATTTCTGGACTGTCTGAAATATCTGTGAGTCAAGCACCAACGGTACTCCCATTTCTGGACTGTCTGAAATATCTGTGAGTCAAGCACCAACGGTACTCCCATTACTGGACTGTCTGAAATATCTGTGAGTCAACCACCAACGGTACGCCCACTTCTGGACTGTCTGAAATATCTGCGAGTCAAGCACCAACGGACTCCCACTTCTGGACTGTCTGAAATATCTGTGAGTCAAGCACCACGGTCACTCCCCTTCTGGACTGTCTGAAATATCTGTGAGTCAAGCACCACGTACCCATTCTGGCTGCTGAAATATCTTGATCAACACCAACGGTCTCCCATTCTGGACTGTCTGAAATATCTGTGAGTCAAGCACAAACGGTACTCCCATTTCTGGACTGTCTGAAATATCTGTGAGTCAAGCACCAACGGTACTCCCCTTTCTGGACTGTCTGAAATTCTGTGAGTCAAGCACCAGCGGTACTCCCATTTCTGGGCTGTCTGAAATATCTGTGAGTCAAGCACCAACGGTACTCCCATTCTGGACTGTCTGAAATATCTGTGAGTCAAGCACAAACGGTACTCCCATTTCTGGACTGTCTGAAATATCTGTGCGTCAAGCACCAACGGTACTCCCATTCTGGACTGTCTGAAATATCTGTGAGTCAACACCAACGGTACTCCCATTACTGGACTGTCTGAAATATCTGTGAGTCAAGCACCAACGGTACTCCCATTTCTGGACTGTCTGAAATATCTGTGAGTCAAGCACCAACGGCTACTCCCATTCTGGACTGTCTGAAATATCTGTGAGTCAAGCACCAACGGTACTCCCATTACTGGACTGTCTGAAATATCTGTAGTCAACCACCACAGTACGCCCATTCTGGACTGTCTGAAATATCTGTGAGTCAAGCACCAACGGTACTCCCACTTTCTGGACTGTCTGAAATATCTGTGAGTCAACACCAACGGCACTCCCACTTCTGGACTGTCTGAAATATCTGTGAGTCAAGCACCAACGGTACTCCCATTTCTGGACTGTCTGAAATGTCTTGAGTCAAGCACCAACGGTACTCCCTTTCTGGACTGTCTGAAATATCTGTGAGTCAAGCACCAACGGTACTCCCACTTCTGGACTGTCTGAAATATCTGTGAGTCAAGCACCAACGGTACTCCCACTTCTGGACTGTCTGAAATATCTGTGAGTCAACACCAACGGTACTCCCACTTCTGGACTGTCTGAAATATCTGTGAGTCAACACCAACGGTACTCCCACTTCTGGACTGTCTGAAATATCTGTGAGTCAAGCACCAACGGTACTCCCATTCTGGACTGTCTGAAATATCTGTGAGTCAAGCACCAACGGTACTCCCATTACTGGACTGTCTGAAATATCTGTGAGTCAAGCACCAACGGTACTCCCATTTCTGGACTGTCTGAAATATCTGTGAGTCAAGCACCAACGGTACTCCCATTTCTGGACTGTCTGAAATATCTGTGAGTCAAGCACCAACGGTACTCCCATTTCTGGACTGTCAAAGGAGAAAATGGAGCTCGATTCAGAGTCATAGTTTCCAGCTGGTCTTTTCTCGGAGCGGATTTACAGTAACAACACCAAAGTCCACGCTACTTCCCCGTCTGGCGGCCATCTGTCCGTCTGTGTCCATTTCGGTGTGAATGAGCGTGTGTGCATGCATGTGTGTGTGTGTGTGTGTGTGGTGTGTGTGTGTGTGTGTGTTGCGGGCGCGCGCATATATATATATATATATATATATATATATATATGTGTGTGTGTGTGTGTGTGTGTGTGTGTGTGTGTGTGGGTGCGTGTGTGCGTGCGTGCGTGTGCGTGCGTGCGTAGGTGTGTGTGTGTGTGTGTGTGTGTGTGTGTGTGTGTGTGTGTGTGTGTGTGTGTGTGTGTGCGTGAGTGAGTGCATTCTGTCTGTGAGGTGTGTGGTGGTGAGAGTGTAAATGTGTGAGGTAATGAAAACTGTGAATACTGCATTAACAGTAAAGAGGAAATGTTAAAAGATACATGTAATAACATCGTCAGTGAAAAGATCAACTTGGCGAGGACCAGTCAAAGAAAGTTGCCAGTTACCGTCACTACAACGAAAACCATAACAATCACTGTTCTCTCTGTTAAACAGGGACCGTACATTCCACATGCTTCTGTTCCACTGTAGCTGTCGCAAATCTAACGGAAAGAAGACCTGAAACTCTGGGGAGGTAAAGTAATGCTGCTTCTAGCCCAGCCGACCGCAAAGGGCTGTCACCGCGTTGAATTTACCTATCTGAAACTCTGGGGGATAGTTTGACTGGAAAAAATGACTAACGTGATTACATACCTTCAATCCGCCTTGGCTTAAGGCTGTGTCAGGCCAACTGACATAGGCTGGAACACCAAGGCTACATCAAAACGTTGTTATGCTCTGCATAGTTATGCTGGGATTGTCTTCAGTTGTGACAAGCTCCTAGCATAACCTTATCAGTCTCCAAATCCCCCGAAGTCGGAGTGTGGCTGCCCACGTGGCGGGTAATCAAAAACACGTCACACACGTAATGTTCTCGTCCCTAGCTGATGCATTTGTACCATAGTGTTCAAGTACTTTGGCTGTTCGGATGAATCCTGGAGTCTTTTAGCCAGGGTACGCACAACAACAACAACAACAACAACAACAACAACAACAACAACATACCTTCAATGTACAGCCGCCACAGACACTATCCGTTCATTTCTCCTGAGCCGAGGCGTACAGGGCGCATTGCAATGAAACATCTGAACGCTGCCTGAATCAATTCATTCCTTTGGAACCACTTGACAAGTTAGAGCAGGTGCTTCTCGTTCCCAGGACCCTAAATCCGCAATATCTGTAGAGACAACCTGCCGAAGACTTACTCCACTGCCTTTCCGTCACTCCGTGATTGTGATTTTGGTTTTCACCCAACACCGAGCGTCCCTGGGGCCCAGACCGAACAGTGAGAGACCCATGTCGTGTTCCCTTGGCCCACTGCCCCTGCTCCTCCTCCTCACGGCAGTTTTCTCACTGCCCCAGCTGTTTCCACCTGAACACTGAAGAGACACCCCACTTAAGCCCTTTGCTCACTCGTTCACTAGCACTGTTTGGTTTGTTCTCACTACCCCAAGCTGTTCACCTGAACACTAAACAGACACACTGCCCCTTCTCCACTTCACAGCATGTTGGTTGTTCTCACTGCCCCAAGCTGTTCACCTGAACAGTAAACAGACACACTGCCCCTTCTCCACTTCACAGCATGTTGGTTGTTCTCACTACCCCAGGCTGTTCACCTGAACACTAGAGAGACACACTACCCGTTCAACACGAGAGACAGGCCCGCATGCGAAGCATGAGATACTTTGTTTTCACGTGCAAGTGTTCCAGACGCAGGTAATGCTGCTCACGCGCGCGCGCGCGCGCGCGCACACACACACACACACACACACACACACACACATATCGAACTGTCAGGATATAAATTTCTGGGGTATGTCCAATGAACATAAACAGCTTTAACTGCACGCACAAAAAGCGAAAACGAACCATTTGACAATCTTCTAGAAGTAAGGACTCGGTCGACAGATTGCCACACCATTCCCTTGCTCCCTTGCACACGATTGATCCATTAGAAAAGTCAACACCCACTTTGAATCAGAAAGTTTGACGCTATGCTGGAGAAAGGGATAATGAAAAAGTGTGTGTGCGTGTGTGTGTGTGTGTGTGTGTGTGTGTGTGTGTGTGTGTGTGTGTGGTGCGCGCGCGCGCGCGCGCGC
>CM065748.1:30172806-30177806 GCA_033310375.1 Conus canariensis | reverse complement strand
AACAGTATAGTTTCTAATGCAGCTTCTTTCCTGCTGAAAATCCTCGTAGTCCTCCACACTGACAAGATTCATGTCGTCTTTAAGGGATAGGGCCAGTATGGAAATAATCAGTCTGGTCTGATTGTGTTCAGCCGTTATCAATCCCCCCCCCCCCCCCCCACACCACACACACACCTCCCATCTCCCAAAAAAAAAAAAAATAAAAAAAAATAATAGCGTTCTCTGATTAATAGGGAGAGTCGTCGGAATCTTTTTTTTTTTTTTTTTTTTTTGAACTCTCATTAGCTCCATTCGGGAGTACGAGTGAGACAGGGTGAAATTTATGTCACAAGAAATACAGCGAAAGACTTGAAGGCAAGTTGTTCATACGGACCATCACCGGATTTTTTTTCTTCTCAGTCTTTGGACAGAAGAGAAATGAAAAGACACTGAAAAGTTTTTCTTTCCTGGAAAAAAAAAAAAGAAATACAAGATCACGGGAGCAAGGGATGGTAAGAAAGGAAGGGGAGGGGGGGGGGGGGGTGAGAGCAGGAGAAGGGAGCAAGGAGGGATGGGATTGTAGATCCAACATTTTGCAGCCAGTTACTAAACTGGAGTGAATGTCAAAATACCCTGAACAGTTTAATGCTGTGCCCTTTAAATAAAATACGGTGGGGGTGGGGGGGGGGGAACAGATGGAGGGGGAGAAGTAGAGAGAATGAGAAGATGGAGGAGAAGAAGGGGCAGGCGAAGGAAGAGAATGGGGGGGGGGGATGAGGGGGAGGGATTGAAGATCTGAAACAGGTCTTTCTTTTAAGGTGCTTTACATGGAAAACGCAGCACATGATAACCCCCAAAGCAAGCGATGGCCATTTTGTCCTTCAGACTCGCCAGCTCTACTTCATTGTCCGTCTCCTCTTCTGTGCTCAGTCAAAGTCACTACTTCCTCACCGCTCATTCCGACCACACTGGACCCAGCCACACTCAGGCTCATCCCATCGCACGACCCAAGGAGCAATCAGCATCAGATGGTCACGACACAGCCCACAAGAGGAGACACTGCACTACGGCCGAGTCACTTCGGTGATGTTCAGTGATTGTCGTTTGTGATCCGATGTCTGCGGGACACCGCTCTGTAAACCCTAAAATTATCATATTTTCTTCACGGTTACCGCGAGGACCTCGTTACATGAGGCTTAGACATGTGCTGGTACTGATAGAGGAAGGGCCGTAGTCGAATGGTTAAAGCCTTTGGCTGTCGAACTGAGGATCAGGTGTTCGAACCACGCCTGCAAACCACTTCTTACAGCTTGAACCCCCTGTCTGTCTGCCCAGCAGTCAACAGGAAGCTGATACAATTAAGATAAACTTGAGGCGAAGGAAGGCGAGGGATAGGCTCCGTCTTCCACAATATTGTGCCCCAGACATGGTGAATCTCTAACATTTTACTGCCCCGACGACCGTTAGGGTATGGGACCTGACCTTTATCCTTAAATCAGCATAAGCAGCAGCAGCCCTAGTAATTGTAGGAAAGGTAACGGCCAGCAGCAGCAGCAGCAGCAGCAGCAGCAGCAGCAGCAGCAGTAGCAGCAGCAGCAATTTCAGCAGAAACAGCCACTAACAGAAACAGTACTGGCAGAAATAGTGAAACTTGTAAAAGGGGGTCAGCTCAATATTACACCGTATTGCTAGATCCCCTTTTTAATACTTCCCTGCTCGATACTCTACCTGTTTGATACCCCCCCCCCCCCCTCCCCTGCCCCGTACTCCCCCAGCTTACCTAAGGCATGTGTGTCTTCGTGTGTACGCGCGCCCCCGTTAGTCTTTGGCTGTGGCTTGGGAAACGTTTCTTTCCGTATCCTCCACCGTAGAACAAGACCTTCTTTCTGTTGTGGGCGGGGGAGTGTAGAGCAGGGGTAGTATTGGCAGGGGGACTATTAAACAGGGGAAATATCAAGTAGCGACAACTAGGGGGAGTAGCAGGGGGCGAAGGGGGGGGGGGGGGGGAGGGGGATATCGATACGCTCTCCTTGTAGAGACAGCAGCAGCAACGATGGTGGTAGCAGTAGCCCCAAAATTTCCCTATCCTGTCTCTTTTCAATCAGCCTTTAATTTGACCTTACTGCATCATGGAACAGCCGCGACAGTTGGTCCGAACGTATGGTAATGGACCTCTTGGCATCATTGTCGTTGGCCTCTGACCATCCCTCAACCCTTTCAGCAATGCTTCAGTCATTCCCCTTCAGGGGCGGGGGGAAGGGGGGGGGGGGGGGAGATGGCCTTTTGCTATACATCAAGAATTCATTCATTCATTCATTCATTCACTCATTCCTCCTCCTCCCCCCCCCCCCCCCCTTCTTCTTCTTCTCTGTCTGTCTGTCTGTCTCCTCCCCTCCTCCCCTATCCTCTTCTTCTGTCTCTGCCTCTTTCTGTGCCTTATTCGATATTCTCTCTTCTCTCTCTCTCTCTTCCTCTCTCTCTCTCTCTCTCTCTCTCTCTCTCTTTCTCTCGCTCTCTCTCTCTGTTTACACGAGTTCGCTCATGCGCAAGAACGTTATCTTGACCTAAGAAAACGATTTTAAGTTCTAAGTTCACAACGAAGGTTCTTGTCCAGTCTAGACCTTGTGTGTGTGTGTGTGTGTGTGTGTGTGTGTGTGTGTGTGTGTGTGTGTGTGTGTGTGAAGAAGAAGAGAGACAGATAGACAAACATGCATAGAGAGAGAGAGAGAGAGAGAGAGAAGAGAGAGAGAGAGAGAGAGAGAGAGAGAGAGAGAGAGTTTATGTGATGTTTACGCAGACTGTTCATGGTTTTTATTCCTTTCTAAGGGTCGATGGCCAGCAGATTCAAGTCTTGTTCTCTTGTTATCTCCCTCTGTCTCTGTCTCTCTCACTTGATTCCTTCATAGCTATACTTAATTCAAAACTTCGCGCGCGTGCGCGCACACGCACACACACATTCACGCACGCACGCAAACCCCACCCCCCACACAGACAACACACAACACACACACACCCACTATCACACACACACACACACACACACACACACACACACACACAGCACCAGCACATGTTTGCACTGTGTGTGTGGTGTGTGTGTGTGTGTGTGTGTGTGTGTGTGTGTGTGTGTGTGTGTGAGTGTGTCTGTCTGTCTGTCTGTTGTCTTTCTGTCTGTCTGTCTGTCTGTCTGTACATCTCTCTCTCTCTCTCTCTCTCTCTCTCTCTCTCTCTCTCTCTCTCTCATTTACAGATTGAAAAAAAAGTACATACGTATGCCCTGAAGCGTTTCCTATAAGTGCCAATGCATGGATCTAACATTTCTGTATGGAGAGATAAACAGACAACCTTTGTGTACAAAAATCAGTTTGAAAATCTTTACGTTTCCACCGTCAGTTTGCGCAGACAAGCTTGTGATATGATGCTTTCGAAACAAAACAACATTTAAAGGAACACTGGCTTATCCTTATACGCCCAATTTTCTTTAAAACAAAAGCCCCGTCAGGACACGATTTTTGGACTCGTGTGGACGACTCAGGATGCAGTTTACTGTAGAATTTGAAGTACGCTTATTTGTTCTTTTAATCAGAAATGATATTCAGCTATGGGAAGCAAAGAAAAGTTTTATTGCAGGACTTACAGATGAAATTAACTCTTCTTCGAAACAGATTTGGTCGTCAGATGTTGACCGCATGGAAAAGTATCATCGGTCCTTGTCACTTAAAACTATATTTCATTCAGGAAAGTTTCTTTATGTTATTACAAAAAAGGAGCACAGCATGAATGACATAAGACTGAAGTTAAGAACTTAAGGTTTGAATGTAAATAAAAGATGGTTAATGTTCCTAAGGTTTGAATGTAAATAAAAGATGGTTAATGTTCCTAAGGTTTGAATGTAAATAAAAGATGGTTAATGTTCCTAAGGTTTGAATGTAAATAAAAGATGGTTAATGTTCCTAAGGTTTGAATGTAAACAAAAGATGGTAAATGTGGAACATCCACAGAATCACTATGTCCTTCATGTGAATACACTATTGACAACGAAGAACTCATTTCGTAACTCACAATGGTACATTATGTGACGAATTGTCAACCACCCCATCCACTCCCACACCCACCCTCTTGTACAAATTGTACAAACACACACACCCCAGTCTACCCCTTCGCCCCCCCCCCCCCCCCCTCTTTCTTTTTCTTTCCTTTTGTCTCACAAAAGGACAGTAAAGACTTCAAATCTATGCCGACTCTCCGTCTCTCGCCTCGCAAAATTCCCTCCCCCCCCCCCCCACCCCCCCCCCCCCTTTTTTTTTTTTTCTCTCTCTGTTTCTTCCTGATGTGGCGACAATGACACAGAGAAAAAAAAATAACGTCATTTTCGGAATAGGTCGCTCGCCCTACTCTCTCTCTCTCTCCCTCTCTCCCCCCCCCCTCCACTCCCCCGCCCCCTCCTCCTTTACTCCCCTCTCGCTGATCTCATACGCAGCGATCGTCTCTGGTTGAGAAAAGAAACGGGTTATTGCCCTATTACCTCCCTTGTCAAAAACCTTCGTGATGACAAGGCAATATCAAACCTGTCATCTCTCTCTCTCTCTCTCTCTCTCTCTCTCTCTCTCTCCTCTCTCTCTCTCTCTCTCTCTCTCTCTCTCTCCCTCAGAGCCCAGAAACCTGGCAGCCTATTGCATGGGGTCAGTAGCTTAATTTCTGTTTTCTCCTACGAATACCGCCATTGCCAAGAAGTGACTGAGTGATGGTGAGCGGGGTCTGGTGTTCTGCATTATTCATGAGCGCGTGGCGACTTGCCCACAGCGGGCACGTACATGCTCATCGTTGGATCGCGTGTCGAGTCTTGTTCCTTGAGGGTGTTCAGGGGGTAGTCTGTGGGTCTGGAGTGGGATGAGGTGGGACAGAGAGGGAGGGGGGGGGTGCTGGACGGGAGGGAGGTGCAGGCGGGGGGGGGGGGGGGGGGGGAGGGGGGGGTTGTCTTCTGATGTCCTCGTATGCTATGGCAGGCTGCTCGTGTCAAA
>CM065748.1:30150306-30167806 GCA_033310375.1 Conus canariensis | reverse complement strand
CAACCAATTCTAAGAAGGGATAACAGAGTGTTTGTAGGGATGTGAGTAAACCCGCGATCTAAATGCTGAAACGTTAGGACAACCATCTTCCCTTCTCATCCTCCAACTGTCCTTCTGGGCACAGTCCATTTCCATGGTGCTTGATCTCTTCTTTCCCCTCTCTTTGATCTCTCTGGACTGTCTCAATACATTGCCTTAGTCCTGCCCCCCTCCCCTTCCCACCCCTTCCCCATTCTCCTCATAACCGCGTCTTCATCCTCCCCACTCCTGCTCAGGCTAACGACCAGACGCTGCAGGCATTATGGTGGGACAAAGGGTATTATTGTCTTGCTGGAAGAGCAGCGGCTGCCGTACTGTGTCCCAGAATTGTCTTGGAGGAAGAGAGGGGTAGTTACAGCGGTGCATAATTCACGTGCTTGCGGGGAAACATTTCACGAGACGTGCATTGATTGCACGCACTCATCAGTTGTGTCACGCTTTGTCCGTGTTCCAAGTGTACTGCCTCTGTGTGTGTGTGTGTGTGTGTGTGTGTGTGTGTGTGTGTGTGTGTGTGTGCGTGCGTGCGTGCGTGGCGCATGCGTGTGTTGTGTGTGTGTGTGTGTGTGTGTGTGTGCTCCAAAGATGAAACGAAACAGCAGCCAGGTAGTTTAAAAGTGTACAAATCCCATGCAGGGAATAAAGGAAGTGGGTGGGATGAGGTTGGGGGGTGGGGTGGGAGTGGGGGAGTCTTTTCAACATCCGGTATGGCACAGATGTTTCTCTGATCCTAAGCAGTTTCTATGAATAACTGTGTATATTTTCATTTGTTTCAATATTGGTGGATCTATAATCTAAATTTGGAAACATTTACATTTTTTGAAAACAAACTGTGGTGCAGTCTATTCAGTTTGTAATCGATTCTAAAAAAAAAAAGAAAAAAAAAAAGAAAATGAATTCTGTTGTCCTGGGCTTGTTGACATGAGCGGAGAGGCATGTGAAATCAGAATGAGCATGCTAGTTGCATTGATGTGAATAAACTGTATTTACTCGCTGAAACATCACCACGACAATCTTCCCTTCTCACTCTCCTACTGTCCTTTGGGACATAGCCCACTTCCCAGGTCCTTCATCTCTCTTTCCTGGGGAATCTGCTTCCCATATCCCCCCCCCCCCCTTCCCCAAAATCCTGTCCTTATCCCTCCCACTCTCCACGGATATCCTGCCATCACCCCTACCTTCCTTCTTCATCACCTCGCCCCAATACAGCCCCCTATCTCCCCGTACTCCCAGTTCCCCTTCCCCACTCACACAATAGCCAGCCTCCCTTTCCCCAGTCTCTCGGAACCAGCCATCCTTCATCTCTTCTTCCTCCTCTCTGGATCTTTCTGTACAGCCACAAGACATTGCACTAGCCCCGTTTTCTCTCCTCCCGCTCCACCGCCTTCCCCATTGTCCTCAACTCCCCTCACCTTACCCTCCCCCTCACTGCTGCTCAAGGCGACATCCAGACTCCCCCTGGCATTACGGTCAGACAAGGGGAATGATTGTCTCCCTGGAAGAGCAGCGCAGCCCTACCCGATCTCTGGATCGGTTTGGAGGAAAGAGAGGTGTCTAGTTAAAGAGGTGCATAATTCAGGTGTGTGCAGATACGGCTTGGAGGAAAGAGAGGTGACTAGTTAAAGAGGTGCATAATTCAGGTGTGTGCAGGTACAGCTTGGAGGAAAGAGAGGTGTCTAGTTAAAGAGGTGCATAATTCAGTTCTGTGCAGATACGGCTTGGAGGAAAGAGAGGTGACTAGTTAAAGAGGTGCATAATTCAGGTGTGTGCAGATACAGCTTGGAGGAAAGAGAGGTGTCTAGTTAAAGAAGTGCATTATTCAGGTGTGTGCAGATACAGCTTGGAGGAAAGAGAGGTGACTAGTTAAAGTGTGCATAATTCAGGTGTGTGCAGGATCAGGTTGGAGGAAAGAGAGGTGTCTAGTTAATGAGGTGCATAATTCAGTTGTGTGCAGATACGGCTTGGAGGAAAGAGAGGTCGCTGGTTAAAGAGGTGCATAATTCAGGTGTGTTCAGATACGGCTTGGAGGAAAGCGAGGTGACTAGTTAAAGAGGTGCATGATTCAGGTGTTATCGGCTTGGAGGAAAGAGAGGTGTCTAGTTGGAGAGGTGCATAATTCAGGTGTGTTCAGATACGGCTTGGAGGAGAGAGAGGTGACTAGTTAAAGAGGTGCATAATTCAGGTGTGTGCAGGGGGACGTTTCATGGAGGCATGCATTGATTGGAAGCGTTCATCAGTCATGTCACGTTCTGCCCATTTCCCAAGCTTACTACTTATGTGTGGGTGTTCAAGTATGCGTGCATGCGCGCATTGTGTGTGTGTGTGTGTGTGTGTGTGTGTGTGTGTGTGTGTGTGTGTGTGTGTGTGTCTGTATGTGTGTATGTGTGCGAGCGCGCGCATGCATGCATACATACATGTGTGTATGCATGTGTGTGTTTATGTGTGTGCGCACGTGTCTGTGTGTGTGTGTGCGTGCTTGCGTGCATGAATACATGTGTGTGTGTGTGTGTGTGTGTGTGTGTGTGTGTGTGTGTGTGTACGTATGTGAGCGTGCATGCATATCTGGATGTGTGTGTGTGTGTGTGTGTGTGTGTGTGTGTGTGTGTGTGTGTGTGTGCGTGTGTGTGTGTGTGTGTGTGTGTGTGTGTGTCCGTGCATGCGTGCATGCGTGTGTGTGTGTGTGTGTGTGTGTGTGTGTGTGTGTGTGTGTGTGTGTGGCGCGCGCGCGCGCGCATGTGTGTGTGCGCGCACGTGCATGTATGCATGCAAACATGTGTGTGTGTGTGTGTGTGTGTGTGTGTGTGTGTGTGTGTGTGTGTGTTGTGTGTTCCAAAAATGATAGAAAAGGGAAAAAAAGGAAGCTATGTATTTGAAAAAGTGAACACCGAGGCAGTGAATCGGGGGAATGGAGGTGGGAGGGGGTGAGGGCCGGGAGCCTTTTCGAACATCTGTTATGACATAGACGTTTCTCCTATCCAAAGCAGTTTCTGCAAACAGATGTGTAGATTTCAATGTTGTTTCAGTATTTGTGGATGAGAACAAGAAACTAACTTTGAAAGAACAACTTGCCTGGGGTATGGTAGCAGGTCCTTGAGGAAGAGGTGGATGAGGGCGCTTCGGTTTAAAACCTTCTTGGCTCAGAGGGACAAATGGGAATGGTGACAGTGGGCAGGGAGAAATGGGGAAGTGAGGAAGTGAGCACTGCCAAAAAGCTGAAAAGTGAATACTGCTAGAAGATGAAAAGTGTTCAGCAAGGATTGAGGGGAAGGAAGGAGAGAGTTGGAAGGGATGAGGGGGGGGGGTATAGAAGGAGAGGGCAGGGTGGGGAAGAAGAGAGAAATGGGTCAAGAGCAGAAGGACTGGGGGGGGGGGGGGGGGGGGGGGGGATAAAGTAATAAAAATAGTAATAATAATGTTAAGAGACAAAATCAAGATAAGTAAGAACAAAGGGCTGTTAGGGAGGAAAGTCAGTGTTTGATATTGATTCCCATTTTGGGTGGATAGTGCCAAGTTTGTGAATAAGGAGGGACTCTTGTTCTTTACGTCTTATAGAGGAAGATGAATTTTGCCAGACTGCAGCAATCTGCATGTGGGAGAGGTTGTGGCCGGATGTCCAGGACGGGGGAAATCGTGATGGTATTGCTTAAGTGCACTAAGTTGATGTATTATTAGTCAGGTTTAACACACTAAGGTTATCTTTGCACTCGTACACACGCATATGCACACTCATGCGCCCACCAAACATTCACCTCTCTCTGGGAATGGATGTCACGCATTCGTTCCCTTCTAACACGACTGAGCACAAGAAATACAATTTCTATGCTACTTATATCAAACATGAAAAATCCAATTACACAAAATGAACAAATCAACACATAAAAGATCAATACTTCCTAATCCCGGGTTATAATAAAAAATGACTTCTTACCTGGCCAGGTTTTCACACACACAAACCACGCTTTCACACCACACCACAGTTCTTGAAAAGTCTCTTCACGTCTTCTTCAGCACTGCTTGATGGTGGGCCCTTGGTTGACTGGCTCCAGGTTTCAGGACTGGGTCTTCGGTGGTCGTCTCTGGGATCTCGACGTAGAACTCTTCTTCTTCGTCTCTTTCACCCACCTCTGGGTTCAATTTCAGTTTGTCTGTCTTCACCCACCTCTGGCTTCAAACTTAGTTTTCTTCTCTTCCAGCTTGTCTTTTCCCTAAGACTTTGCTGTCTTTTCTATCTCCCAGACCACGTTTCTCTCGACCCGTTCTCTGTCCTGCCCACCCTTCTCTCTTCTCTCTCTCTCTCCTCTGCCTTCTCTCTCTCTCTCTCTCCCTGGTGTTCTTCCCCTTCTCGTTGTTCTCCCTCACTTTATATAGGAATGGAAACAAAGGATTCCCCTTCGGGCCATGCCTTTGTCCATGCTGCTTCTCAAACCCCTAGTTCACAAGTGCTGTGAATTCTCCATTCGCTACATTCTCCACACATCTGCATTTACACACATCCCTACCTAATTGATTAGCAAACAAAACACTTGGCACCAGATGGACATCGAAAATTCCCGCCGACTTCGGAGGCCACTTTAACACAGTAATTATCTTAAAGAGGGCTACGATAACAACATTCACGCGCGTTCAACCAGCCTGACAATAGAAACCAATCCAGTGACCCACGGCAATACCATCCGAACGAGTCCAAGACTCCTGCTCTTCACTGACTGTTTACAAAAGAACCTCAGCTGACTGAGTATTTAGCACTCACTTGGTGCAGCCGAGGTCCAAGGGTTATGTTCCTCTCCCTTTCGCTGTCGGGCAGGTCCGAACTCCTTACTACCTTAGGTGCCATCGTCATCTGACCGCTTCGTCCTCCTTGACACGTTCGACCGTGTGCGATGGGTAAGGCATACTTGTTAATGGTTCTATTACCTATTTGTATACTACGTACAACGTCCCTTTTGCCTCTAAGCGTTTAATGCCTTTTGTGAGAGGTTTCACGCACTTGACACCGGGAAGAGCAGAAATGGTTTGCAATTGGTGTATTGTAACCGAGACGGACTGCTCGTAGGTGTTCTGTGAAACGGTCGTTAAGGGTTCTGTAGGTTTCTCCCAACATACAGGAAGCCACAGAAGGAGCAAGAAAGAATGTAAACTACATTGCGGGACTGACAAGTGAAAGGGTTGCGTTATGGAAATTTTGCCTGAGGGGCCACAGAGATGTTGTAGAAGAGTTTAGGTGGAGGACAGGTTTTGCATTTGGGTTGCTTGCATGGAAGAATTGCCAGGTGGTGAGACTTGTGTTTGTGGACAATTTTGAATGCACAAGAAGATCTCTGAGGTTGGTGTCACGTTTGTAGGCAACTAGTGGAGGCTGGGTGAAAATGTGTTTCTGGGAAGGATCAGTCTGCAGAATGTGGTAGTTCTTCATAAGGATGTTTTTGATGGCGAGGGTGTGAGGATGGAAGGTGATAGCAAAAACAGGCCTGCGTCTGATGAAGGGTGATCTTTTGCTTAAGAGCAGTGTGTCTGGGAATTCTAGAGGCCCTTTGTAGGGCTTCTTGGCAAATGGGTTCAGGGTATCCAAAGGGGCAAGGAAAAATGAGATCATCAGGGTAGATTTTTTTGGCGAAATCGCATCATCGCGCAGAGCGTCGCAAACAAGTAGTTGAGAGAAAGGAATGCTTTGTTGGGGGGAAGCGGTGACTGGGGGGAGTACGAAGGTATGAATGCGAGTCGGTGGGTTTGTAAATAACAGATGGGTGGGGTTTGGGGTGAGTTGGACAGATAGAGATTTTGAGTCAAGGAAGGAAAAGGAGTATGGTGATTTCAAAAGGAATCTAAGAGCTGGAAAAATTTCCACTGACGAAGTCAATGAAGTTTTTCAGTCTTGGATTGGCGGGAAAGGCGCACCCAGGCATGGGCAATGAAGGACGGAAAAAGTCGGGGAAAGTGCCTTGCATTGGGGGAAGATTTTCTTCAATGTAACCAACAAACAGGCACGTAGCCAGGACCCTCCGGGTGCCCATGGCAACGCCGCAATTCTTTGGAAATGGTCAGCCCAAACTGAAAGTTTTTTGAGTGTGAGAACAACCTCAGCAAACGGAGAAGAGGTGGTGGGGGGTTTGATTTCTGCTGTTTTTTGACAAGAATGTTTGGAGGGTGAAGCATTTAGATTATTATATATAATATAAAATATATAATATAAAATTTCCCATACACAACACAAAATATATAATAATATATATTTTCATCCCACAACACAAAACACACACACAACACAAACACACATACACACAATATAATAATATAATAATTTTTTAATATATAAAATATTTATTAATATAACAACATACATATAAAGAATTTTGGTGCCGTCTACAAAGATTTCAATCAATCCACAAAATTGGGTGACAGGAGAAAAAAAAAAAGTGACGTCATTGTTCTGGGCTGCTTGACACGACACGCGTGACAAATCAGAATCAGCATGATGTTTTGTAACGATGCGAATGATCTGCATTTTCCTCTCTGAAATGTCAACCACTACCCGCCTTCCTCCCTATCTCAGTCTTCTGCTGTCCCTCTGGACAGTGTCCATTGCCTTGGTCCTTGACCTCTCTCTCTGCCCATCCTTGTTCCCCATGCCACACCCCTACACCGTGCTCTTACCCCCTCCCGCTCGTTCCGACAACCTGGTGGCCACCCCGTGCCATCCTTCTGTATCTTCTCCCAACCCCCTTCCCCTTTTCTCCATGCCTTCCCACAATCCCCCCCCCCCCCCCTCCATCCCCTGTCCCTCAATGAACTTTTCCCAGTGAACTCTTTCAGATTCACTACCACAGAATTCTATGCTGTTTTGTTTTTGTCTGTTGGCCAGTGTTGAAGCTTGAAAAAGTTTTTGTTTGTTTTTGGTTGTTTAAAAAAAAAAAGGAAACGGAAAGACTGCAGCTTATTCATGGGTGCTTGGTGGGTGGCTTTCAACTATTCATCATCCTTCCTTGTTTAGCATCTCACCTCCCTACAGCCCTCTCTCTCTCTCCCCCCTCCTCTCCCCCACCCCTCCCCCCTCATCGCCACTACCCCCCTACTCCCGTTCCCCACTCACACAATAGCCTGTTTTCCTATTCACGGATTCCTGTGGAACAATACCCATTCCCTTCATCTCTTCTTTCCTTCTCCCGATCTGTCTGTACAGCCTCACAACAAGATCCCGATCTGTCGTACAGCCTCACAAGAAGATCCCGATCTGTCTGTACAGCCTCACAAGAAGATCCCGATCTGTCGTACAGCCTCACAAGAAGATCCCGATCTGTCTGTACAGCCTCACAACAAGATCCCGACTGTCTGTACAGCCTCACAACAAATCACGATCTGTCTGTACAGCCTCACAACAAGATCCCGATCTGTCTGTACAGCCTCACAAGAAGATCCCGATCTGTCTGTACAGCCTCACATCAAGATCCCATCTGTCTGTACAGCTCACATACAGTATTCCCGATCTGTCTGTACAGCCTCACAACAAGATCCCGATCTGTCTGTACAGCCGCACAACAAGATCCCGATCTGTCTGTACAGCCACAAGAGATCCCGACTTGTCTGTACAGCCTCACAAGAAGATCCCGATCTGTCTGTACAGCCACAAGAAGATCCCGATCTGTCTGTACAGCCACACAAGATCCCGATCTGTCTGTACAGCCACAAGAAGATCCCGATCTGTCTGTACAGCCTCACAAGAAGATCCCGATCTGTCTGTACAGCCTCACAAGAAGATCCCGATCTGTCTGTACAGCCCACAACAAGATCCCGATCTGTCTGTACAGCCTCACAAGAAGATCCCGATCTGTCTGTACACCTCACAAGAAGACCCGATCTGTCTGTACAGCCTCACAAGAAGATCCCGATCTGTCTGTACAGCCACAAGAAGATCCCGATCTGTCTGTACAGCACAGAAGATCGCCTTCGTCCCCTACTCTTCTCTCCTCCCGCTCGCTACCCCCTTTCTCATTCTCTTCACCTCCCTCCCGCCCGCCTCCCTCTCCCTCCTCATCCTCTCATCCTTACTGCTCCTGCTCAAGACAACATTCCAACCTCCCTGGCATTACGGTCAGACGAGGGGTTGTCTGGCTGGAAGAGCAGCGCAGCCCTACAGCATCCCAGGTTCGTCTCGGAGGTAAAAGAGAGAGAGAGAGAGAGAGTGAGAGAGAGGAGAGAGAGAGAGAGAGAGGAGAGAGAGAGACGGCAAGTTACCGCGGTGCATAATTCCCACGAGGAGGGGGGTGGGGGTGGGGGGGGGTGGGGGTGGGGGGAGGGGGGGCGGACGCGTTTCAACGGAGGCGTTGCCTTGATTGCACATCCTCATCAGCTCTGTTTGGGTGGGTGTGTCACGCTTCCATTACTGTCCGGGCGCGCACTCTCTCTGTCTGTCGTCTGTCTGTCCTGTCTGTTGTCTGTCTATCTGTCTATCTGTCTCCTCTCCCTCTCCTCTGTGTGTGTGTGTGTGTGTGTGGTGTGTGTGTGTGTGTGTGTGTGTGACTGTGTGGTGTGTGTGTGTTGTGTGTGTGAGTGTGGTGTGTGTGTGTGTGTGTGTGTAAACAGATAAAGATAGCTATACTATAATTCAATAAACGTAACGTGATATGATGTGATGTGAAATGCTAAGCATGCTACGCTATACTATGCTATACTATACGATATAATACGATGCTATGGTTATACAATGAAATCTACGTGTGTCAAAACAAAACAAACACAAGAACAAACAAAAAACAACAACAACAACAAAACCCCATAAAAAACTGAATATTTAGTTTTTGAAAATACAGTCCACATTCTTTCAGCAGAGGGGTGGAGAGCAGGGGGGATCGTTTTCACTCTCTAGCAATCAGCTGAGAGGACAGCCACACCTGATGTTCTAATAACTATCGTTAAAAAAAAAACAACAAGTTCTTCCAACACAGATTACTTTCAAGCCTGATTAATCAGCATACTTTGGCACAGATTTAAGCCATCTCTCCAGTTCAAACACACACACCACCACACACACTCACACACACACACACACACACACACACACACACACACACACATGTTATTTCAATGTTCCCTTCAAAGAACACTGGCCGTTCTGTCATGTTCATAGATGACACACTGAACGATTTAATTCATTCACTTTGGGCAGAAATATGATAGTGGTTTTATTTGGTTGATCAAACACAAAACAAAAGAAAACAAAACACAGAAAAATGAATGCTTGATATCATGTCTTGTCTGGATGTAGGGGAGTTAAATATGTCAGTTATAACCATAATAGTCCTGAGCCCTGCTTAGGCTGAAACCTTTCCAAGATACTATCCTGGCTCTCTGTGGTCGCACACCCAAAAAAAATAAATGCGCTAAGACCTTGCTTAAGGAGTCGAGTATTTATAGACTGGCGCCATCTGATTGTTTTGAGAATTTTCATTGTGTCTGAAAGTTGATTCTCCTCATTTTCTTTCATATGGCCATCAAGGTACAAGCCAGGTGGTTCCAAGCAGACAGATTGAAATCAAAGGAATGGGGACTATTTGGGCTCTTGGAGCTGCGGCAAAAACGGGGTCACGGGTGAGTGCAAAGGGCTGAAATGTGACGACTAGGGGAGGGGGGGGGGGGGGGATTGTTTTGTGATTTCATCGGTGTAACTCCCTCCCGAAGAAGGGAAATAATAGCTGAAGACTTGTTCTTTTGATCAATTATCACTTTAACATTGAATGCTGGCTCAATCTTATGGTAGGCCTCAGAACGCTTACATAGATTGTATACAGCGTTTTAGTGCAACATCCTGATTGTGGTGTATGGCCCTGTACTTCAATGTCCGCGTTTATATCACATTACACTCGGTTCGTGACGGCTGACAAACCTCGTCAAGAAGGTTGAGAAAAAAAAAAAAAAAAAAAAAAAAAAAAAAAACATGATCGCGCGGGTTGTGGTTTCCCTTCGTGTTCGAAAAGAGACTTGTTTTACTTTTTCGCTGCCCCCCCCCCCCCCCCCTTTTATTTTTTTTTCTTATTTCTTTTTGATTCGTTTTGTTTGTTTGTTTTACGTGCTGACGTCCTGAAATGGCCCGTGTGGTTTCGCTGGGTTTGATGAACTCTGAAATGGACGGTATGTTTTGGGCCTTTGCGCACGTGCACTTCCCATATATACATGAGAAAAGAAGAGAGAGAGAGAGAGAGAGAGAGAGGAGGAGAGAGAGAGAGAGAGAGAGAGAGACAGCATAGGTTGAATAAAATGTAGGGAGCAAATTTTCTCTCCGCTCCATCCTCCTCCCTTCCATCCACCCCTTTCACACCCCATTCTCTTACCTACCGCGCTCCCCCCCCCCCCCCCACCCTCCCCCCCGACCCGTCCACCCCTTTCACACCCATTCTCTCCCTACCGCGCTCCCCGCCCCCCCCCCCCCCCGACCCGTCCACCCCTTTCACACCCCATTCTCTCCCTACCGCGCTCCCCGCCCCCCCCACCCCCCCCCCCCCCCGACCCGCCACCCCTTTCACACCCCATTCTCTCCCTACCGCGGCCCCCGCCCCCCCCGACCCGTCCACCCCTTTCACACCCCATTCTCTCCCTACCGCGCTCCCCGCCCCCCCCCCCCCCCACCCCACCCCCCCCGACCCGTCCACCCCTTTCACACCCCATTCTCTCCCTACCGCGCTCCCCCCCCCCCCCACCCCACCCCCCCCCGACCCGTCCACCCCTTTCACACCCCATTCTCTCCCTACCGCCCCCCCCCCTGACCCGTACCCCCCCTTTCACACCCCATTCTCTCCCTACCGCGCTCCCCCCCCCCCCCCCGACCCGTCCACCCCTTTCACACCCCATTCTCTCCCTACCGCGCTCCCCCCCCCCCCCCCCCCCCCGACCCGTCCACCCCTTTCACACCCCATTCTCTCCCTACCGCGCTCCCCCCCCCCCCCCCCCGACCCGTCCACCCCTTTCACACCCCATTCTCTCCCTACCGCGCTCCCCCCCCCCCCCCCCCCCGACCCGTCCACCCCTTTCACACCCCATTCTCTCCCTACCGCGCTCCCCCCCCCCACGACCCGTCCACCCCTTTCACACCCCATTCTCTCCCTAACCGCGCTCCCCCCCCCCCGACCCGTCCACCCCTTTCACACCCCATTCTCTCCCTATCGTGCTCCCCGCCCCCCCCCCCCCCCCCCCGACCCGTCCACCCCTTTCACACCCCATTCTCTCCCTACCGCGCTCCCCCCCCCCCCCCCCCCGACCCGTCCACCCCTTTCACACCCCATTCTCTCCCTACCGCGCTCCCCCCGCCCCCCTCCCCCCCCCCGACCCGTCCACCACCCTTTCACACCCCATCTCTCCATCCCTACCCGCCCTCACCCCCACCCCTCACCCCGTCCTCCACACCCCTCCCCCCACCCACCCCCTTACACCCCATTCTCCTCCGCCCCCCCCCCCGCTCCCCCCCGACCCGTCCACCCCTTTCACACCCCATTCTCTCCCTACCGCGCTCCCCGCCCCCCCTCCCCCCCCGACCCGTCCCACCCCTTTCACACCCCATTCTCTCCCTACCGCGCTCCCCCCGTCCCCCCTCCCCCCCCCCCCGATCCCCTCCCACCCCTTTCACCCCATTCTCTCCTACCTACCGCGCTCCCCCGCCCCCCCCCCCCCCCCCGACCCGTCCACCCCTTTCACACCCCATTCTCCTCCTAAACCCCGCTCCCCCCCCCCCCCCCCCGACCCATCCACCCCTTTCACACCCCCATTCTCTCCCTACCGCGCTCCCCGCCCCCCTCCCCCCCCGACCCGTCCACCCCTTTCACACCCCATTCTCTCCTACCGCGCTCCCCGCCCCCCTCCCCCCCCCCGACCCGTCCACCCCTTTCACACCCCATTCTCTCCCTACCGCGCTCCCCGCCCCCCCTCCCCCCCCCGACCCGTCCACCCCTTTCACACCCCATTCTCTCCCTACCGCGCTCCCCCCCCCCCCCCCCCGACCCGTCCACCCCTTTCACACCCCATTCTCTCCCTACCCGCGCCCCCCCCCCCCGACCCGTCCACCCCTTTCACACCCCATTCTCTCCCTACCGCGCTCCCCGCCCCCCCCCCCCCCCCCTCCGCCCTCCCTCGACCCGTCCACCCAAAGGCAAACTCTTAAGTAGCTTACGGAAGCAAACTCTGTCAATTTGTAGCCGAATGTCTAATCCTGATTGCTTTCCCTTAGAATACTCCGGCAGTACTTTACGGTGGCTACCCCCCCCCCCCCCCCCCCCCCCTCCCCCCTCCTCCCTGCTTCCCGTCGGTTAGTTGTCTGTACTCCTGTGCAGTTTCCATTTAATCTTACTGTTCAAAAAAAGTTAAGGACCAACATTGAGAATGCACAAATTTTTTTTTAAAAATTCACAAAAATTCAATTGTACCGCCTTTGTGGTCCAAACAAATTGAACCACACGCACAAATTGATAGTGATGCAACTGCAATTTTGTGGCACACATTTCTCACGCGTCTTGAAAAACACGTGGCGCGACTTGTCATTTTTGGAACAAATTGGGGTGAATTTCTGATGTGTTTGGGATCCGAGGAGCATGTGCTGAATCAAAATCATATGAAGCACGAGCTAAATCAGGCTGTAGGTCATAAAAGTATGCTCAACCAAATGTCTTTAAAAGCCACTGTACTGGCGAAAAATGCAATGCAACAGCATGCCTCCACGTCGAAGACTGAACGAGCTGGATCGAGGAAGAGCAATAGGATGGCTCCAAGAAGGAGCTGCAGTCCGGGAAGTGGCACGGAGACTTGGGGTATCACACTCTGTTGTTATCAGACTCAGCCAACGCTTTCAAGACACAGCAAGAGTGCAAGAACGACCACGCTCAGGTCGACCCAGAATAACAACACCACGAGAGGACCGATACATTGAAAGGCAGGCCACACAATAAAGAACAACAAGTGCAAACAACATCAGACGTCGCCTTAGAGATGCCACCAACAGTTGTCAGTGATCAGACCATACGAAACCGCCTACACGCCGCTAACCTCCGTGCTCGACGACCAGCCATAAGACCTCGTTTGACTGATGCCCACAGAGCAGCACGCCGAGTATGGTGCACGCAGCAAGTGAGATGGACACATGGACAGTGGGCTAACGTGATGTTTACAGACGAGTCGCGGTTCTGCCTGGATCCCACCGATAGACGGAACAGGGTCTGGAGACGCCGTGGGGAGCGTTTTGCAGAAAAAGCTGTCCTGGAAAGGAACCGCTATGGTGGGGGATCCGTTATGATTTGGGGCGGCATAAGCACACGCTACAGAATGGTTCTCTACAATGTGGCAGGGAACTTGAATGATGTTCGCTTCCAAACAGAGATTTTGCAACCCCTGGTGCTGCCAGCCCTTCAACAGCTTGGACCTCAGGCAGTCTTTCAAGACGACAATGCACGGCCCCATCGCACCAGAGCAGTAAACACGTTTCTCCAAGCTGCTGGTGTCAACAGAATGCAGTGGCCCGCAAACAGCCCAGACCTGAACCCCATCGAACATCTTTGGGATGAGCTGGGCCGGAGACTGCAGCAGCGTCGTCCTCCTCCTGCTAACCTGGGTCAGCTGTTTGAGTCACTCCAGCAGGAGTGGGCTGCTGTCCCCAGGCCTTTTTGCGCACACTGGTGAACTCCATGCGACAACGCTGCCTTGAATGCCTTGCCAATAACGGGGGACACACACGTTATTAACCATGACATTGAACAAACACTCCTCCTGTGACTTTTAAATTTGGGGGTGGGGGTGTTTGTACTGCGCTCGATTCCAGTTTCTTGATTCCTCGGACTTGTCATTGTCTTTACACACTTTTCACATATTCAATAAATTCATGTTACACTTGGAGATTGATCACTTCCCAATTTTCTTTTTTGTAAGTCAGTGAAATGTTGGACCTTAACTTTTTTTTTAACAGTATATGTTGTTTACAGCGCAGCTGACCGCTGTGGCCATTGACCCTTGTCTGGGAACTTGTGAAAACAAGAGAGAGAGAGAGAGAGAGAGAGAGAGAGAGAGAAGACAGACAGACAGACAGACAGACAGACAGACAGGACAGAGAATAGAGACAGAGAGAGAGAGAGAGAGAGAGAGAGAGAGACAGACAGACAGAGATAGAGAGAGAGAGAGAGAGAGAGAGAGAGAGTGAGAGATTGAGAGAACAGGACGGAAATGTCGCTATTGACTCCTAGCCTACAATATCGGTTTTAAAACCGCTAAAATGGGGTAGAGGTGCGTGTGTGTGTGTGTGTGTGTGTTGTGTGTGTGTGTGTGTGTGTGTGTGTGTGTGTGTGTGTGCGTGGTGCGTGCGCGCGCGCAGCGGTGTATGTATGTGTGTGGTGTGTGTGTGTGTGTGGTGTGTGTGTGTGTTGTGTGTGTGTGTGTGTGTGTGTGCGAAAAGGGGAGGTAAGAGAGAGCAAGGAAAGACTTTTGGGGTTTTTGGGTGTGTGAGGTTTATGTTTTGGGGGGTTGTGTGTGGATTGGGTTTGGGGGTTGAGGGGGTGATGGGATGTTGGAGAGGGGGGGGGGGGGGGGGGGGGGGGGGGGGAAGGAGGTCGGGGGTTGGAACCACGGAACCACACAGTAGGATTTCATCCACTGAACGGATGCTCTTTGACGGCTGTTTATTCATGTTTCCTGACCAACCGCGAGAGTGTGTACCTCCCAGGTCTGGTTGGAGTGTGCAATGAAGCACGAGAATACGCTTGGAGGAGTAAATACAGCTGCTCTGTCATGTCTCAAACCAGAAAGGAGCTCCGCGGCACACATCTTCATCATTCCAGCTGCTGCATCATCGTTCAACGAAAGTCTCAATTCTATGGCCCCTCACGCCCTGCTGCTCTCGTCTATGCTGACCTCAGTTTGGATTCTTTTCCTCTCCACGTCCTTCACCTTGCTGAGTTCAGGTCAAAGTTCACGGCGCCGGAACGTTCATGGGCACTGAAGCTGGAGGGACTCGGTGGAAGGGGGCGCTCACTCATACTGGCAGGGCGTGGCTGCTCACTGAGAGACCAGTGTCAGACGCTTCAAACATCACCGTGCCATGAACAAGTACAGCAGTGCTGACAGAGTATGCTCTGAACACAGCAGTGCTGACAGCGTATGCTCTGAACACAGCAGTGCTGACAGCGTATGCTCCGAGCACAGCAGTGCTGACAGCGTATGCTCCGAATACAGCAGTGCTTACAGTGTTTGCTCTGAACACAGCAGTGCTGACAGCGTATGCTCCGAACACAGCAGTGCCTGTACACCGCAGTATGACGGTAGCTTGAACACAGCAGTGCTGACAGCGTATGCTCTGAACACAGCAGTGCTGACAGCGTATGTCTGAACACAGCAGTGCTGACAGCGTATGCTCTGAACACAGCAGTGCTGACAGCGTATGCACTGAACACAGCAGTGCTGACAGAGTATGCTCTCGAACACAGCAGTGTTTACAGTGTATGCTCTGAACACAGCAGTGTTTACAGCGTATACTCTGAACACAGCAGTGCTTACAGTGTATGTTCTCAACACAGCAGTGTTTACATTGTATGCTCTGAACACAGCAGTGCTGACAGCGTATGCTCTGAACACAGCAGTGTTTACAGTGTATGCTCTGAACACAGCAGTACTGACAGCGTATGCTCTGAAAACAGCAGTGTTTACAGGGTATGCTCTGAACACAGCAGTGTTTACAGGGTATGCTCCGAACACAGCAGTGCTGACAGCGTATGCTCTGAACACAGCAGTGCTGACAGCGTATGCTCTGAACACAGCAGTGTTTACATTGTATGCTCTGAACACAGCAGTGCTGACAGCGTATGCTCCGAACACAGCAGTGCTGACAGCGTATGCTCTGAACACAGCAGTGCTGACAGCGTATGTCTGAACACGCAGTGCTGACAGCGTATGGTCTGAACACAGCAGTGCTTACAGCGTATACTCTGAACACAGCAGTGCTGACAGCGTATGCTCCGAACACAGCAGTGCTGACAGCGTATGCTCCGAACACAGCAGTATGACAGCGTATGCTCCGAACACAGCAGGTAATGACAGCGTATGCTCCGAACACAGCAGTGCTGACAGCTATGCTCCGAACACCAGGCAGTGGTGTCAGCGTATGCTGTTAAACGGTAAGAGTCTCCAGCCACACGCTTTAAAATGTCTGACATCACACACATTGTATGCTCTGAACACAGCAGTGCTGACAGCGTATGCCCGAACACAGCAGTGCTGACAGCGTATGCTCGAACACAGCAGTGCTGACAGCGTATGGTCTGAACACAGCAGTGCTGACAGCGTATGGTCTGAACCAGCAGTGCTTACAGCGTATACTCTGAACACGCAGTGCTGACAGCGTATGCTCCGAACACAGCAGTGCTGACAGCGTATGCTCCGAACACAGCATAATGACAGCTTTATGCTCCGAACACAGCAGTAATGACAGCGATGCTCCGAACACAGCAGTGCTGACAGCATATGCTCCGAACACCATGGCAGTGAGTTCAGCGTACGCGGTTATACGGTAAGAGCTCCTCCAGCCTACACGCTTTAACATTATCTGAGCATCCACACCAACTTTATTCTGACTGTACCTGTTAGCTGGACAAAGCAATTTCAGCCCCAGTAACGTTTGTATATATACTACGCACAAAAAGTTAAGGATCGGTATGTGAAAACAGGTGCGTGATAAAACTCAGTTCGCTACTGCTATTTATTTCTTAGTCCAGCCAAATTGTCATGAATTCTTGTTCAGCTGTAAGTGGGCGATGTTGTGTTAGTGCGAAAATTGCACGGGATTCTCTACTACTGAGCTGGGCCGCAAACGAAAAGCGGAAACTTGCGAAAAATGACCTTGTTTTGGACCGTTCTGCCTGAACACATTGCACTTGCCAGATGGAAAAACCATTATGCACGTGCAAGCACTGCTGTTTATGTGTGAGATGCTGTCGCTCGCTTGGCTATATAAGAAGACATTCCACCCGTAGTAGGCCTGATCTGACAATGCCTCCACGACGAAAATTAAGCGATTGGATAGGGGACGAGTGTTGCATGGTTCCAAGATGGTGTTCCCAAGCGTGAAGTGGCCAGGCGACTTCATGTGTCCATCTCGTCATTGTCCGACTGATTCAACGCTTCACAGCCACTGGGATTGTCCATGAAAGACGCAGATCTGGTCGACCGAAGAAGACAACCCCAGGTGACGATCGTCTCATTGAACGACAAGCCCTGCAGACAAGAACAGCTCTTCCAGCATAATTCAAAGGCAGTTCAGGGTGGCTACTAACATCAACATCAGCCAGCAGACCATACGGAACCGCCTACATGGGTTTAATCTCCGTTCTCGTCGCCCAGCACTACGGCCACGCTTAACTCCAGCCCATAGGGCAGCACGCCGCGCCTTCTGCGCACGTCACGTGAGGTGGACACGTCAGCAATGGTCCCAGGTCCTGTTCAGTGATGAATC
>CM065748.1:30140306-30145306 GCA_033310375.1 Conus canariensis | reverse complement strand
TTGTAACAGTTATAAAAAGAAAAAAAAAGGGGGTGGTGGGGGTTGATTCAAAATACAATGTGCTAGCATGCATATGTAAACAGTGGGAAGAACTTTGTAACTGATCTGAACACATCACTTGGACAAAACTTTCGCAAAGGAACTCACTATAGTCACAAAGTCTGACTGTCACAGTCCAAGGAACATAACTCCTGCACCGTCATTTGCATAAAGGCTGACGGACATCAGGGGAGAGAAATACAGGAAAACGTTAAGCTTAGAACATTATCTGAAAAAAAAAAAAAAAAAAAAAAAAAAAAAAAAAAAAAAGAAAAGCCTGGTATATTTCTCTAAACCAAAAAAACGCTGAACAAACCACATAATCAAACAAAAATCACACGTGCATCGACCTTTCAAAAGCTGAATAGCTAAGAATGATAATTAGCTCTATTAGACGCAATACTTAAAAGCAAAAAGATTACTGAGCAGTGGAAAAGAATTACGCAGTGTAAAGATACTTATAGAATCGCATTTCTCTGCAAAGTTGGTACAGGTCCCAATCCATTATGATGTGTATTTAACACAAAAATTGATTCTGAAATGGTTGAAATAAAAAAAAAATAAAAGAAAGATAACATACATTTAACTCGACATGTTTGCATAATGGTCTGTGTTCGAAATCTAGAACGAAAATGGTGTAAAATATTTGTATTGACTAGTTTATGTATAACTAGTTCAAACCATTAATGCACAGGTGTACTTCTGATTGAAATCAGCTTTCATTTCCATTGACGGACAGTGTTCAGGTTGATAAAGATATGATATGCTTATTCTATTCTCGTACATGGGTGATTGGTAACATTTGAAAAGAATTTATTTCTGCTACATAAAATGTACTTGGATAAAATTTCAGTGACACACAGACTGCACTGTAACCCATATTAATGATATGATACTTGACATTTTGAAAAGCAAAAAAAAATTAAAGCTCTCCCGAAAACGCTCAAAGTCATCATGCTTGGTCAAATATTGAATTGTTCACATTCCAACCACAGTTGGTTTTTTTTTTTCATGTTGCCCCCCCCCCCCCCCCCCCCCCCCCCCCCCCCCCCCCCCCCCCCCCCCCGCCTGTGTTTCAGATTCCCTATCACTCACTTCCATTCCAACATAAATCAAAGGACCAAGGGCTATCCACAAAAAAAGACAACTGCTACAGCTGCTGCTGCTATTCCTTCCATATCCATCCTCACTCTTAACCCATCCGCCAACACCCCGTTCTCCTACTGCCTAGGTCTAACTTCTAATACGAAAATGCTGTAAATAAGCACCATGTATAAACACTGCAGTTTCTCTACTTCTTTAAAGATCGTCGCTTATAAAGAACCGAGGGGAGAAAGAGGGAGAGGAAGGTGGAGGAGGGAGGGAGAGGGGGAAGGAGGTGGAGGGAGGGAGGAAGTGGAGGGGGAGGGGAGGGGGAAGGAGGTGGAGAGGGGGTGGGGTGGGGGGGCTGTGACTTGGAGACTTTCACCGCGGGCCATGTTTGCCTCCTGCTCACAGGGTTGATGGCAGGGATATCCCACAGCTCCAATCTTAGACATGTCAAATACTGTGCACGACTATGCTAGCAGGCGCATGCGAGTATGCGCACAGGCCAAACGCGCACGCGCACACGCACTTACGTAACAAAGAGAGAGAGAGAGAGAGAGAGAGAGAGAGAGAGAGAGAGAGAGAGAGAGACTCAAGACTCAAGATAATTTATTCATTTTAGGCCTTTGCCCCTCATGAAGGGGTGCAAGAAAATACAATCATAGAAGTACCATAAGAACTAGACACAGATAACAAACATGAATTCAGAAACGATCTTAAGATAGCATAAGGGATCGCAGTTTAAACGCTTTAAATAGATAAATCGACAAATTTCGGACTGTTTGTTCATGAGTTACATGCCAAAAGCAGTACTAATCTGAAATGGTTTGGGTCTTTGTAATACTTCAACGGTATATACTGAGTTCTTAAGTTTTGCAGGACAGGACAACCTAACACAAAATGCAATTCGCTTTCTGTCTCCTCTCTGCAAAGCTGGCACATTAAATCTTCATCGCTATGGAATCGATGACGGTAATAATGCACAGCAATTTCAGAAATACCAAGTCTAAATCTAGTAGTTACATACCTTAAATGCGTATCCAGATGAAGCAAAAGATAAGTTTTAACATTAGGCACAATGCAAAACGTCCTGTAAACATTAAATCTTTCACTATTACTAATATGATAATTCCACTCTTGCCATCTGCACGCAATTAGTCTATCGGAGAGAGAGAGAGAGAGAGAGAGAGAGAGAGGAGAGAGAGAGAGAGAGAGGTGGGGGGGGGAGAAAGGGAGAGGAAGGGGGATGGGGGCCGGAGAGAGAGAGAGAGAGAGGAGAGAGAGAGAGAGAGAGGGGGGGGGGGAGTGGGGGAGGGGGTGGGATAGGGTAAGAAAATCACAAACCAATGGTCTCAAAACTGAGCTTGGATTTCAGAAATCCCAAGGAAAAACCAAACCAAAAGCCGAAGAAGGGTATTGTGGAGGGGAAGAGGGAAGAGGGAGGTGGGTGGGGCGAAAGGCGGAACAGAAGGCACTGAAAGAGAGAGAGAGAGAGAGAGAGAGAGAGAGAGAGAGAGAGGGGGGGAGGTGGAGAGAGGGGACATGGAACAGGACAGGAAACAGGGTGTGTGTGTGTGTGTGTGTGTGTGTGGTGTGTGTGTGTGTGTGTGTGTGTGTGTGTGTGTGGTGTGTGTGTGTGTGTGTGTTTGTGTGTGTGTGTGTGTGTGTGTGTATGTGTGTGTGTGTGTGTGTGTGTGTGTGTGTGTGTGTGTGTGTGTGTGTGTGTGTGTGTGTGTGTGGTGTGTGTGTGTGTGTGTGTGTGTGTGTGTGTGTGTGTGTGTGTGTGTGTGTGTGTGTGTGTGTGTGTGTGTGTAGGAAAAGGGTGGGACGCAACAAAAGGAGAAGAGGGACAGGAGTGGGGAAGAGGGAGGAGGGCGAGGAGGAGGGGGTCATCATCATCATCATCGCCTATCACCCCTCCTGGGGTACAGGCCGCCAACCAAGGACCTCCAGGCATCTCTGTCCTGGGCTTCTGTCCAGCTGGTTCCATGTCATCCCCATGTTCCTGATGTCTGCTTCCAGGTCCCTGCGCCAGCTTGTTCCTTGGCCGACCTCTTTTTCGCTTTCCTTGGGGGTTAAGGCACTAAAAACATGAGAGGGAAGGAAACGCAAAGAGAAGAGACAGAGGGTGAGGGGTGGAGAGGACAGATGGGGTACTAAAGGGATGGGGGGGGGGGAAAACGAAGAAGGCACAAAGTGAGACTGAAAAAAAAAAAAGAAAAAAAAAAGAGAGAAAAAAAATGGGATGGGAGGAAGAGGAGGGTGAGGAGGGAAGGGGACAGAAAGGGGAAAGACCGGTGAAGAGACGGGAGGGGCTGGAGGCGGAGGGAGGTGGAGGGGAAGGCACAAAGTGAAAGGGGAAATAACGATTTGACTGGACGGAGAAGATGGAGAGTCTGGAGAGCGGATAGGGTTATTCCCCTTCGTTGGCAGTATTCGTACTGCAAAAGTTTCAGTCCCCCCCCCCCCCCCCCCCCCCCCCCCCCCCATCTCCTAGGATAGTTGAATAGCTGTCCCCGTCTGTTCTGGCACCTTGAGCAGACGAGAACGATGAATGTGAATGTAAATGTATGAACGACCGGCGGGAGAGGGGGGGGGGGGGGGGGGGGGGGGACTTTATCTTTCAAGGCGTGAGCACGCACGTCTAATGTTTGCTAAACTATTCCCTGATTGAATGCCATCTTGTTCCACGATGACTTCAAAGTCGGCAGCCAAACTTTTGATGATTTATTCCGATCGAATGATGAGTGGAATCAATGCTTTTATTGTAGAGATTAGGGCTACCTCACACTGAAGGCACTGAAATGGCCAAAAGAGACAACTAGGGGTGAGGTGGGGCAGGGTGGGGTGGTGGATTTTCCAGCTTACTAAGCAAAGCATATGAATATTGTTGACACATCACCACATACTTTCATGTGTTTGAAGGTGTGATCAGTTTTTGATTAAAACCAATTAAACAAATAAAAAGCCTTCTGTATTTACGTGTGCCTTCGGCCAGCCCTTGTATTCATTTAGTTTTGTTCTTTCTGCTTGGCCAGCCTTGTATTCATTTAGCTTTGTTCTTTCTGCTGGCCAGCCTTGTATTCATTTAGTTTTGTTCTTTCTGCTTGGCCAGCCCTTGTATTCATTTAGTTTTGTTCTTTCTGCTTGGCCAGCCTTGTATTCATTTAGTTTTGTTCTTTCTGCTTGGCCAGCCCTTGTATTCATTTAGTTTTGTTCTTTCTGCTTGGCCAGCCCTTGTATTCATTTAGTTTTGTTCTTTCTGCTTGGCCAGCCCTTGTATTCATTTAGTTTTGTTCTTTCTGCTTGGCCAGCCCTTGTATTCATTTAGTTTTGTTCTTTCTGCTTCTTTTTTTTCTTTTCTTTTCTATTTGTTTACCCTCCTTCTGAATCTGACGACTTTTTTTAATAACTGAATTATCCGCCATTGTATTATTACCAAAACCACCCCCAACTCGGTTTCTAGCTCGCACAAATAAATTGTGAAAAATTTTGGCAAGTAGAAAACAAACGATTCATAACCACCGCCACCCCGCCCCCCATAAAACCCCGCCCCCAACAACAACAACAAAAACACCTAAGATGAGAAAGAGAATTTGTCTATCGATTTGTTGGAATAATAACCCCAGGGAGGTATAGACCTCTGTTTTTAACATGTACACTTAGCACCATCTGAAACAGCAAATCACACGCGCGCGCACACTAAAATGTAGGCATGTGATACTAACAATGATAATAATAATAATAATTTTCCATCATGTTGCTTTTCCATACCAAGCCATCCTCACAGTTCTCTTTACAAAGCACACATACACACGCGCGCACGTGGTTTGTTGGAATTTCAAATGGATTTTAAGATGATTTTGATTCACAGA
>CM065748.1:30125306-30135306 GCA_033310375.1 Conus canariensis | reverse complement strand
TTTCGAGGGGGGAGGGGGGGGGGGGGAAGCACTCTTCCAAGGAGCTGACCTTTTTTTCTCTTTCTTAGTTTGCTTTTAAGAGAGCAGAGGGTAGGATGAAATCGGGATGGGTGTGGGGATTGGGTGGAGACGGGAGCGCTGGGTGGGGGAGGTGGGTAGAGTGATGGGAAGGTGGTAAGGGGTGGGGGTGGGGGGGGGGACAGGAGGGGCAGCGGTGGGGGTGCGTTCGAAGAGATGAATGACGAACGCCGATGGAGGTGTTTATTCGTTGCACAACCAGAGCAGGTCCTTCTTCAGGTGACGAGCGCACACATCAAATAAATCCAATCAGCATCACACGACACAAGGCAAAAGAAGGGGAGGGGCGGGGGAGGGAGGGGGGGGGGGGGGGGAGAGAGAGAGAGAGAGAGAGAGAGAGAGAGAGAGAGAGAGTTTTGCCCGAAGACCCACATGGTTGGCTTTCTCTGCTATATCACCCATCCTTCAAGCTATTCCGTATCCATCAGACTCAGAGAGAGAGAGAGAGAGAGAGAGAGAGAGAGAGAGAGAGAGAGAGAGAGAGAGAGAGAGAGAGAGAGCGAGAGAGCGAGAGAGAGCGAGAGAGAGTTTTGCCCGAAGACCCACATACTGGTTGGCTTTCTCTGCTATATCACCCATCCTTCAAGCCATTCTGTATCCATCAGACTCTGAGAGAGGAGAGAGAGAGAGAGAGAGAGAGAGAGAGAGGAGAGAGAGAGAGAGAGAGAGAGAGGAGAGAGAGAGAGCGAGAGAGAGTTTTGCCGAAGACCCACATACTGGTTGGCTTTCTCTGCTATATCACCCATCCTTCAAGCCATTCTGTATCCATCAGACTCTGAGAGAGAGAGCGAGAGAGAGAGAGCGAGCGAGAGAGAGCGAGAGAGAGAGCGAGAGAGAGAGAGAGAGAAAGGAGAGAGAGAAGGGAGAGAAAGAGAGAGACAGAAAGGGAGGGAGAGAGAGAGAGAGAGAGAGAGAGAGAGACAGAGACAGAGAAAGAGACAGGTAGAAAGAGAGAAATAGAGGGGGGGGGGGGGGCAGAGGGGTGCTGTGGGAGTGGCGCAGAAAGACGTGGTGGAGAATGTGGGAGAGGCAGGAGAGAGAGGGAGGAGGTTTGGGGATGGGTGAGGGTTGCTCGGGATGGATATGATTCATTAGTCGCAAAGACGGCCCTGGTCCTGTCAGCATCTCCAATGCGATCCAACCACACGGACACAAGAAAAGCTGGAGCAGCATGAGGAGATAGAGGTGGTGGTTGATGGTGACACTGCTGGTGAGGACGGTATCCGTTGTCCACAATATGAACCAATGGACTGGGACGGGCGGGAGGGAGGGAGGGAGGGAGGGTGAGGGGAGAGGAAGAAGAGGAGGAGGAGGTGGAGGAGAGGTGGAATGGAAGGGGAGGATCACGGGTTTTCTCTGGAAGCAGGTTAAGGTTTGATTGAAGGGTATTATGCATTGACCAGACACACTCATAGATTGTACACGCGTTCGCTTACTCGCGCTTGGTTCTCCCTCTCTCTCTCTCTCTCTCCCCCATCTCTCTCTCTCTCTCTCTTTTTCCCCCATTCTCTCTCGCTCCCTCCTCTCTCTCTCCTCACACACACACACACACACACACACACACACACACCACGCACGCACGCACGCACGCAGCGCGCGCGCGCGCACACACACCCCACACACCACGTGCACACCTATCATATCAAAGCTTCGGAAGAGCCAGGGGGGTTGTTGGATCCGGAGCAGGAGGAGGCCAGCGTCTCCCCCTCTTTACCCAGGGGGCTGCCGGCTCCTCCTTCTCCTTCCCCTCCTCCGTTCGGCATCTGCCCTGGAGGGGAGGGCGGTGGGGGAGGGAGGGAGGACAGGGAGGAAGGGTCTATGACTTTCTCAGCAGACTTGGGAGGGACGGGAGCAGGAGGGGGCGAGGGGGAGGAGAGCGGCGGGGAGGAGGGGGACGGAGGAGGAGAAGGCACACCGTTGTCAGGGGAGACGGGCGGGGGCAAGCCCGAGACCTCGTGGTCGTGGATCTCCATCAGCGTGTTGCCCGCGTCCTCTTCCGAGGTCGGCTGCTGCTGCTGCTGCAGCACGTCGTTGCTGCTGTCAGGGGAGGAGAGGGGAGAGGAGGGGGAAAGGGGAGGGGAGACCAGAGCGTTGTCGGGGGAGAAGGTGACCTTCTTCTCCTCCCCGGGGGGTGGCTGCTGGGGCAGGTCGGGAGACGGGAGAGGCGACGTGTTCTGCTGCTCTCCGGGAGAAGGGGGAGGCGACGTCTCGCCGGGAGGAGGAGGAGGAGGGGGGAGAGGCGACGTTTCGCCGGAAGGAGGAGGAGGGGGGAGAGGCGACGTCTCACCCAGAGAGCGGGGAGGCGACGCTTGCCGGTGATCCCCTGGCGAGGGGAGAGGGGACCTCTGCTGCTCGTCCCCGGGAGAAGTGAGGGGGGACGTCTCGCCGGAAGAGGGAAGGGGAGACGGTGGCTGAATCTCCGTCGGAGACGGGAGAGGAGACGTCTCCTGTTCCTGGTCCGGCGTGGGCAGAGGGGAGGTCTCCTGGTTTCCCGCGGCAGAGGCCGAGGAGGACCCCGGGGAAGGGAGGCTGTCGTCTGGCGACTGGGAGAAGCTGCCCAGCCCGTTCTCCGAGACCATGCGGATGGCGTCCTGAACAGCCTTCTGGGTGACCTGGCTGGCGATCTTGCGCAAGGTGTCCTCGTCAGGAACCGGGGTGCTGGCCTCTGGAGAGGACACCGTCTCCTGATCCGTGCTGGCCTCCTCAGGGGAAGACGCCCTCTCCTGCCCCTCGCCGGCCACTGCTTCCTCGGGCATGCCAAAGGCAGCTAAAGGCGGAGGGAACACTATGTCGGCCTCGTTGAGGGGCGGGTAGCTGACCTCATCGGAGGGAGTGATTTCGCCCTCCTGCAGCGAGGTCTGCTTGATGAAGCTCTCCGGGATGCTTGGAGGGAAGGTCTGCTCTCCGCGCTCCACCACGTTGACGTAGTCAGCGGCAGCAGCATGGTCGCCTCGACTGTCTGGTATGGATGGCTGTCCATCGTCGGAGGCTTCAACCACCTGATCCAGTCCTTTGGGGATCTCGTTGCCCAAGGGGGATTCTGCCTTCTGCTCTGCGCTGTTGACGTTACTATCAGCGTTGGCGCCTTCGGTGACTCCCTCCAATGCCCTGTCTCCATCTGCCTCCGCAGTGAAGGTCTCCAGCCCGGCCTGTAGAGCTTCCTGAACCAGAGCATTGCCCGTCTCCCACAACGTCTGTGCCTCATCGTCCTCCGTCTCTTTCTCTTCCGACGCTGCGTCAGCTTCATCTCCGAACCGGAGTCTCTTTTTGGCAGGGGCCTTCACCTTCAAGGCCGGATCTTTGAGGGTGGCCTCATCGTCTTGAACACCGCTGGCATCGTCTGCAGCCTGTTCAACGACTTTCTGTACTGTAGCTGGTGACTCTGAGATGTCCTCCTCATCTGCTGACTGGGCGGCTTCTGAAGCACCCTCGCTGGATGCTGATTCCACCGAGAACCGGACTCTGCTGGCTTTTTCTTCAGATGCTTCTGCTCCATACTGCACAACCTCAGTTGGCTCGGTCATGGCAGCCTGGGTCTTGCTGGCTGCATCAGAGGTGATGCCCTCTGCTACGTCCTGCACAGACTCAGCCACAGAGTCAGCTGTGTTCTGCAGAGTGTTCTCCGCCTCCTCCACTTCACTGCTGGCAGCCGTGGCAGCTTCCAGGCCTGTCTGCTTCAGAGTTTCTGCCACATCTGCCGCCACTTCTGGCACGGCTTCTGCCTCTTCCTTGGCAGTGTCCAACGGTGTGCTCGCTGCCTCCTCTGCTCGTTCTGCTGGGAGATTGGCGGCGTCCATCAGCTCCTCGTTGCCCTGACAGACCGCCTCTTCACTTTCCGTGACTTTCTGACCAACTGTTTCTCTGGTATCTTGGGCAGCTTGACCTGCATCGTTCTCTGTGTGTTCAATCTGTTTCTTGACATCTTCCTCGGCTGTCTCCATCTTCTGACCGATCGCCTCCAACGCCTCTCCCACTGACTGGATTTCTGTGGTGACCACATCTTGGGTCTCCTGACTGGTTCTCTCTACTGCTTCAACAGTGTCTTCAGTTTTTTGTTCCACGGCTTCCTCCGCACCCTGCACTTTCTGGTTTGCTGCGTCAACTGCATCTCCGACAGCTTGTTGTGTTTGCTGTGCGGCCTGGACTATTGAGGTAAGGGCAGCTTCTTGAGCAGACAGTGCTGACGGTTGTTCTTCTGCCGCAGTCTCCTCTGCCTCCTCTTTGGCCTGGTCCACAGCGTGAGACACATCAGATTCAGCCTCCTCCGCTGCCCATTTTACAGTGTCCAGAGTCTTCGCAGCCTGAGCAGACACGTCTTCTTCGGCCTCCTTCATTGCTGCTGATGCCTGGTTCTCCACCTGAGTCACTGTGTCATCCACCTGGCTTTTGATGCTCTCTGTTGTGTCTTCGGCTGCCTGCTTTCCTTCTTGTACTTCAGTGCTGACCCGGTTGGCTGCCATCTCTGTCTGGTCTTTCACAATCCCTACGGATTCTGCCACCGTTTGTTTTCCTTCGTCAACAACTGCTTTTGCCTCATCCTTTGTTGCTTCTGCCTGATCTTTCAGATTCTCAGCAACTTGTGTAGCTGTTTCTTTTCCTTCGTCCACGGCTGATTCCACTTCAATGGCGGCTGCCTCTGCCTGATGTGTGGCACTATCCACTGGATCGGCGGCTGCTTGTTTAACATCCTTTGAGGCCGTCTCTGCATCGCTAACTGTTATCTCCACCTTGTTCTGGGCTGCTTCCACCGCCATGTTGACCTCATCTTGAGTAGCTGTGTTGGCTTCCTCCTGGGCGGCGTTGGCAGCGTTCTCTGCCTCATCTTTTGCCGCCTGGGCATCTGTGAGGGCTTCAGCTTTTGCTGCCTCTGCCTGCCCTGTGATGGACTTGCCAATGCTCGGAACGTCGTCTTTCAGGTTGGTGATGGCACTGACGGCAGAAGCTGCAGCAGAGTCAGCCGCAGCACACACAGACTGCTTGCCTGCCTCCATGTCCGCCACCACCACCTGTTTGCTTTCCTCTGCTTGTTCTTCGGCACGCTTTACAACATCTGCAGTGCTGTCTCCCAACGACTCTTCAGCAGCCCCCGAAGCTGCCACAGCTTCGTTCTTCTTCGCGTCTACCTCTTCAGCAACGACAGCCACAACATCCTCAGCTTTCTCTACCGCCCCGGCCACAGCCTGCGTGGTGGTGGTGGTGACCTGGGCTGCGTCTCCCTCCGCTTTTTTGGCAGCCTCCTCCAAGGTGTTCTGGCGGGCCAGAGCCTTGACCTTCGCATCCTGGGCCAGCTCCTTGGCGCGATCCTTCACCACCTTCAGACCTTCGTTCCCTTTCTGTTTCTCCCCTTCCACAAACCCTTCGCCTTCCTTGACGTCCACCTGGATGCCGTCCACGTCCACGGTGACTCCCACTCCTGTGGCATTGCCTTCCCTCTCCCCAGGCCTGTCCTTCTCCTCCAGCTTGGCCTCTTTCTTGGCCTGCTTGCCCGAGCAATAGTTCCCATGGTGATGAGGGTGAGGAGCGATGGCGCTAGCTATCTGGTGATGAGGGATGAGGTCTGGTGAGGCACGGCAGTCCTCAGTGGGAGGGTCGTCTGGCAGGGAGAATGAGGAATGGCGCAGGGAACAATGACGATGGGAAGATTAACCAGTTTCCTGTCGCGTCCTTCCTTTTTTTTCCGCTCAGCTCTGCAACGCAAACAGAAGAGAAACGTGTTATTTACGGAGACAGTGTGAGCTCTCTTCCTGTTTTATCTGCACATCAAATCGCAAATAACTCACACTTTTAGGTACGCGCACATGCTCAGAAGTGCACACGCACGCACAAACATATACACGCACGCAACCCCTCCCCCTCCACACACACACACACACACACACACACACACACGCACGCAGGCATACTCACGCAGAGAGAGAGGGGGGCAGAGAGAGAGAGAGAGAGAGGAGAGAGAGAGAGAGAGAGAGAGACGCACGCACGCGAGCATACACACGCAAGAGAGAGAGAGAGAGAGAGAGAGAGAGAGAGAGAGAGAGAGAGAGAGAGAGAGAGAGAGAGTGAGAGTGAGAGAGAGGTTAGAGAGAGAGAGTGGGAGGGAGGAGACACAGAGAGAGAGAGAGAGAGAGAGAGGAGAGAGAGAGAGAGAGAGAGATCGACCGACAGAAACACACACACACACACACACACACACACACACACACACACACACACACACACACAGAGAGAGAAGGCAGCCAGCCAAATAACAGATGCACTGACTAGGGCATGGAAGGGTTGGAAAACAGGGTTGGGGTGATGCTGGAAGATACAAAACAGAAAAAAGGAAAGAGGAAGGAAAGAAAGAATGAAAGAAAGAAATGTGGGAAGGGGGAGGAAAGAAGGAATAACAAAAAGAAAGAAAGACTGAAAGAACAAAGAAAGACAGAAAGAAAGATGGAATGAAAGAGACGAGAATTGAAAAATAGGAGGAAAGACAATAAAGAAGGAATGAAAGAAAGAAAGAAAAGAAAGAAAAAAGAAAGAAAGAAAGAAAGAAAAAACGAAACAAACAGAAAGAGCTAGATGGAGAGAAACATACTGGGTGAAATGACGATGACGACGACAACAACAGCAGCTTCAGAAAAAGAAAGAAAGAAAGAAAAAAAAATCAAGAGACAGAAGGAAAGAAACATACCGGGTGAAAAAAAAACAAACTAACGATTAAAAAAAAAAATCACAAAATCCAAAACAACCCAACAAAACGCAAAATGAAAGCCACCAAAAGTCACCCCTCTGGAAGCCCTCCTCTTTCCTCCTGCCCCCACCCCCCTTCCCATCCCCACCCCCCCTCCCCCCCCAGGCCTCACGCCCCCCCCCCCTACCTCACGCCCATCCCCTTCCCCACCTCCTCTCAAAATCAAACAATACCCTTCAACCAAACAAGCAAAAGGTTTACAACAGTACATGGCGATTAAAAAAAAAGCACAAACAAATAAAAACAGGCAACGATGGCAATTGATAGAAAGGTACCAGTCACCCCCCCCCCCCCCCCCCACACACACACACACACACTCTCTCTCCACCCATCAGACCTATTTCTACCCAAATCCTCCTCCTTCTCCCCCTACCCCGGCCCCCACCCAGTCCCCGACTTCTCCTGTGACGTCGTTTATTTTGGGTGCCGACATCATCATCCTCATGAACACCTCGCCATGGAAGCGAGCTTTGTCGGCTGGGAATCGATAGGCCTCCCCGCATCCAACACGGCTGCTGATGTGCATAGCCAAGTCAAAGTATGTGTGGAGTTGTCTTGTTTGTGTTTGGTCTTTCATGTGCGAGTGTGTGTGTGTGTGTGTGTGTGTGTGTGTGTGTGTGTGTGTGTGTGTGTGTGTGTGTGTGTGTGTTTGCATGCGTGCGTGAGTGTATACGTGTGTGTGTTTCTTGCATGATAATTGTGTTGCCTTGTCTTACGTATTGTGTCCGCATGCGCGCGCGCGGGTGTGAATGTGTGTGTGTGTGTTGTGTGTGAATGTGTGTGTGTGTGGAGAGAGAGAGAGAGAGAGAGAGAGAGAGAGGGAGGGAGGGAGAGAGACAGATATACAGAAAGAGAGAGAGAGAGAGAGAGAGAGAGAGAGAAGAGAGAGAGAGAGAGATGTCAATGCATTAAACAAGAACTGCAAGATAAATTAACAGTTGTAGTTCAGCGTAAATCTCTAGAGAACAAAAACAACTATGCAGTTAATAAAACACACACACGCACGCACGCACGCACGCACGCACGCACACACACACACACACACACACACACACACACACACACACACACACACACACTACTTTTTTCTTCTTGTCAGAAAGTTACGTAAATTACGTTAACAGATAATAATGACAAACCAGCTGTCGAAGCTGGAAAACACACTGTAATATTTCACAATAATTACGCATCCGAGGCAACCCGTCAAATGGTTATGAAGGGAGGTAACTGGAGATGAGTTTCATGTTAATGCAGTTACGCTTTCTAAGAAGCACTCGAAATCAACGAGTAATATTTGCAACGAGTTCAAAGTCGGGAGGGATTATGTTTATTTGTTTGAATTTTAGTTTTGTGTTGTTTTGTTTTTGAATTTTGGTATGTTTCAAATGAGCCATTTCTATAATGATGGGAAAGGGAGTCTGGCAATCCGTTTATGTAACCATGATATCGTTCTGCACCACTCTTTCCCGAAAACAAATGTTCCGTTACTTGTCAACATCATAAACCTGGGATATTACGCTGTCATTTGAGATTTGATTTTGCCTTTGAAACGCACGTGTTGTTGTTGCTGTTTGTCCCACCCTTCCCCCAAAGGAGCGTCAAAAACAAAGACAACAATATCTTCATTCTTTCAAGTGCAGAAACAGAATCTTCTCCCTTATTCTTGGACTAGAACTCCGGGACTATCTACTGAGGAGTTTGTTTTATTATTATTATTATTGTTATTATCATCATTATTATTATTGTTACTTTCCTTTCTTTTTGAGTGTATATGTTTTCAGTTCCAACCATAAGGCAGCCATATCCTGTCTTCAGGGGCGACACAGTAGAAGCCCTAGACTGGAACGGAGCACTGCTGACCCAGCCAGGGAAAGATGAAACTGCGATCTGTTCACTATGAGAAATTCCAAGTCAAAAGTTCCAGTGAAAGACGAAGAGAAAAAAAAAGGAGGAGGAGGAGGAGGCGGGGAGAGGAGGAGGAGGAGGGGGAGGAAGAGCAGATGGAGAAGGAAGAGGAGGAGGAGCAGATGGAGAAGGAAAAGGAGGAAGAGCAGATGGAGAAGAAGGAGAAGGAAGAGCAGATGGAGAAGGAGGAGGAGAAGGAGGCGAGGAGAAAGGAGGATAAAAGGACGGGATGAAGGAGGAGTACAGAAAAGCAGGCAAGAATCTACCACAGTCACTGTTTATGTAGAGCCTAAACCTGCAAAAACCATTTACGCGCTGCAGTTTCAAATAACAGAACAGACTCCAGTTGCCTGGCATGGAATATACGGACGATGAGATCAGTATCAACAAATGAAATGAACGTAAGGTTGATGCCTGTCAGCTATATTCTCTCCCCAAACGTTTTGCCAACTGCTGCCCAAACGAGAAGAGTGGGTGATTATGAATGACGTGAGTGTCCGGAGAGGTTGGGAGGGGAAGGTGGGCGAGGGGTTGGGGGGTGATGGGGGTGATGGGGGAAATGCGGGGAGAGGGGAGGGAAGCGATGATGGAAGAATAGAGGAGAAAGAGAAAAAGAGAGGGGTAGGAGGGCCTGTGGAGGAATGTGGTGGAAGAGGGGCTAGGGGTAAATGGAGAGGTGGGTTGAGGAGTGGGGTGCGGTGAAGGTAAGTGTAGGAGAGGGGAATGGGGTATTGACGAGGGAGAGGGGAGGGAGGTGGGATGGGGAGGAGTCGGAATGGCGGGCGGAGTGGTCAAAATCAACGTAAGTATGATGGTTCAAACCTACACACCAAACATTCCTTCGCAAGTAGACTGCTGGCTTGTCCTCCTGAAACTCTGCATGCATGGTTCTCTATCTCTGGCTCATTCTCTCTTTCAGCAACTGGGTTAGAACCGATCAGGACCGTGGACAGCAGCAGCGACGACGACAACAACATCCACAGCCACAACTTCCATAGTGCCACGTGGGACCGATGCTGGCTTGACCGGAAGAAGGGGCACGCTGTCGGCTGTCCTTAGCTGCCGGGAGGGAGAAGGGAGAGTGGAGGTTGGGGTGGGGAGTGGCTGGGTGGAGGGAGTGTCTCCAACAGTGGTCACTTGTTTCCTGACTAACACTGCAGGTGTTCTGGTGAGTGTCGCTCACCCTTCTTGACCAACACTGCAGGTGTCTGTGTGAGTGTCGCTCACCCTTCCTGACCAACACTGCAGGTGTCTGGGTGAGTATTGCTCACCCTTCCTGACCAA
>CM065748.1:30115306-30117806 GCA_033310375.1 Conus canariensis | reverse complement strand
CTCTTGCTCTTCTCCCCCCCCCCCCCCTCTCTCTCTCTCCATTCCTCTCTTCAATACCCCCCCCCCCCCCCCCGCATTCCACCCCATCCACCACTCCTCTTCGAGATCCACGTCGTTTTCTTTTTTTTTTTTTTTTGCTTCTGTCAACACCTCCTCCTCCCCCAACCCTCACCCCTCTTCCTCCTTTACCACTGCTTTCCTCCTCGTCCCCCCTCCCTTCCTTCGTTCTGACACTTGAAAACCAGTTCGTCACCCATTCACTTCCTAACCTTGCTTAAAAAAAAACAAAAAAAAAAAAACAAAAAAAAAACTAAGTTTATTTCCACGCTTGTTCTAGACGTTACAAATATCAAGTCTTATTCAAATTTTACTCACTCACGAAGGACGACACTCCTCTCAATTTGAAATTCCACTGAAGAAGACGTTAAAAGTTGAAAAAAAAAATCTGTCAAAATTTCTTTCTTGTGTGTTGTGGGTTTCAAAAGCTGTTTAAATGTACAGTGGAAATAATGTCAGGAAAAATGCTCTCCAAAGATACGTTGAAGAAAGCATTAGAATTAAAGCCCCTTTATCCTCCACCCCGACGTCTTTTTTCTTTTTCTTGTTTTTTATTTTTTTTTTAAATTTGTGTTTTCTCTTTTTCTTTTCTTTCTGTCTTTTTTTTATTTTTTGTTTGTTCAGTAAGCATCTTTTGGCACCAAGAGAACTGGGACATCGTTCAAAAGTGAGAGGGTGGTTTCGAACGACAGGTTCAAGTGGTATGTACATACATACGTAATCACACTTACTACTATACTGTAAGACTTGTTATGTTTACAGAAACAGAAATCGACGGTTCTCATATGCCATCACTGAAAGGCTTGGAATATTGACTCTCTTAAACATCCTCTTCTTTATCCGCATTCACTCCCCCCCCCCCCCCCCCCCCCCCCATCAAACGTGCCCCATCTCCATGTCCACCCTCTGCACACTGTCAAAGAGAAATCTTTCATGCATCACTTTCGTAATCATGAAGACGTGCACTGCTTACCCGCACTCGTTTCCCCCACTGCTTATTTGTTCAATGTACATGTCCATCTGCCTGTCTATCAATCAATCTATCTATTTATATACATACATGATTGTACTTTTAATTCAATACATTAAAAATCAAACAATCCTTTTTTTCCCCAGGCTTCAACTATCTCTCCTAACTCCCCTCCCACACCCCCATCCCTACCCGCCCTTCCCTTTAACCCCTTCCCCCTGCCACAAACTCCTCCTCCCTCCTAATCACGCCCACCCTACCCTATCCTACCAATCCCACACTCTACCCACGCATTTCCACGCCACATTTCCATCTCCCGTCATACAAAGCAACATTATCCTCATATGCATGCTCCCTCATAGGCGTAACAGCAACGTGATTATTTACGCATTAGTAGCCAGCGCCCTCTAGTCCCACTTCCGGCCCACCTCTCTTCGCCCCCCTCCAAAAATCCAACAGATAACCTGTTTATTATTTATGTTATGTGTGTGTGTGTGTGTGTGTGTGTGTGTGTATGTATGTGTGTGTGTTGTGTGTGTGTGTGTGTGTGTGTGTGCGTGTGCGTGTGCGTGCGTGCGTGCGTGTGTGGTGTACAAGTGTGCGTGCGTGCGAGTGTGTTTCTCGCAAACCACAATAGCCAAAGACCTGATCCCAGTCTCTTTAGTCAGCACTAACATCCCGACGATCCGGTACCGTTGAGATGAGACACTAGATCCATTCGCCGTAGATCCATTCGCCTGTGGGCAAATTGTCTGTTTGGCTGTCCCAGTGTCTGTCTGTCCGTCTGTCTGCTGATGCCATTAGCCCAAACTGCCAGACGGAAGAGAAAGGAGACATTCCCAGCCCCCCGCACAGTGTACCAGTCTCCCTGATAAGCTTCCACAACACGAGAGACGGTCCACAACACACACACACACACACACACACACACACACACACACACACACACACACACACACACAGATGGGTGGGCAGGTGGATGGAGAATAGGTGAGAAAGTCGGGGGGGGGGGGAGGAGAGGAGAGAGAGAGAGAGAGAGAGAGAGAGAGAAAGAAGAGAGAAAGAGCGAGTGAGAGAGAGAGAGAGAGAGAGAGAGAGAGAGTGTGTGTGTGTGTGTGTGGTGTGTGTGTGTGTGTGTGTGTGTGTGTGTGTGTGTGTCGGGTACGCGGGAGGATAGAGAATGGATGAGAGCGTCAGGATGGGTGGGAAAGGGAGGCTGGGGGAGGGGGGGGAGAGAGAGAGAACTTTATACAGTAGACAAGGAGGGAGAAGGGAAGGAGGCAAAAAGTAGTTGAGAAATGGCATCTTGCGATAAGACCTTGAGAATACTCCCTGTGGGCTGGTGAGAGAGAGAGAGAGAGAGAGAGAGAGAGAGAGAGAGAGGAGAGAGAGAGAGAGAGAGAGAGAGAGAGAGAAAGACAGACAGAGAGACTGATTAATCTTTACTACTCATGGATGAAGAGTTTAGGCTGA
>CM065748.1:30090306-30097806 GCA_033310375.1 Conus canariensis | reverse complement strand
GACCTTTTTCACACAAATTACTTTCAAACCTCATCTAGTAGAGCACACTTGAGCACAAATTCATGCTCTCATCGCCATCTCCCCCCCCCCCCCCCCCCCCCCCCCCCATATTTCGGGCATGTTGTCGCGGATGTAAGCACGAGTTGTTGCTCTTTGGTCTAAGTCCCTGCCATGGTGACACACCGCAAGTGCAATTACTGCTCAAGAACTTTCGTCCAAAATGTGTGCAAAATATGGCGAGCTAGTGTGGGTAAACCAGTCTGCGTCTAGAAGCTTGGGTCTGCAGATAACACCGCCAGGGGAAACCATCTTCAGATCTTGGGTGAACCCTGTGAGTTCTGCAGTGTTCATCCGAGCAACGCGTGGTCCTCAGTGTGTTTCATCACGAAGGTGTCACTGCGTAAGGACTAGTCCATATGCGCTCCACCACATCTGCTAAGCCATGAGACTAGATTGCACAGATATTACAGTCAGTTAAAAAAAAATCTTTCAATTAAAAAAAAAAGTTCAGAGGGTCTTAGGGACAAGACTAAGCAGATGCTCAATTTGTGCTTTATCAAAACGCGATGGTCAGGTCTTCGATACTCTCTCTCGTCTGTGTGTGTGTGTGTGTGTGTGTGTGTGTGTGTGTGTGTGAGTGTGTGAGTGTGTGTGTGTGTGTGTGTGTGTGTGTGTGTGTGATGGGTGTGTGTGTGTATGAGACAGAGAGAGAGAGAGATGGTGTAGAGTGTGTGTTGTGTGTGTGTGCGCGCGCGCGCGCGCGCACGTGTGCTTAAATAGATAGATAGGGAAAGAAAGACAACGTTGTTTAGAGATATATAGATGTATACATACATATATACATAGAAAGACAGACATATACATATATGTATATAGAGAGAGAAACAGACAGAGAAAGAGAGAGAGAGAGAGAGAGAAAGAAAGAGAGAGAGAGAGGAGAGAGAGAGAGAGAGAGAGGAGAGAGAGAGAGAGAGATGCGGGTCCGTGAGTGTGTTCGCGTGCACGCGAGAGAGAGAGAGAGAGAGAGAGAGAGAGAGAGAGTGTGTGGTGTGAGGTGTGTGTGTGTGTGTGGTGTGTGTGTGTGGTGTGTGTGAGAGAGAGAGAGAGAGAGAGAGAGAGATAGTGTGTGTGTGTGTGTGTGTGCGCGCGCGCGCGGCCGCGCGCGCACGTGTGCTTAAATAGATAGACAGATAGGGAAAGAAAGACATTGTTGTTTAGAGAGATATATATAGATGTATACATACATATATACATAGAAAGACAGACATATACATATAGCTTGAGGAGTCAAATTACCACTTTCCGCGGTCACTGAGGAGAAACAATCAGGTTTCGAAATATCGGTATCTGACCAGGAGTTATATGTTAGTGAGTTTTCTCCCTATTGGAGATTGTCTCCCCCTTGGAGACTATAAGTTTGCTGAAGGCTCATTTTGAGAAGCATTTATTTTATTTTTCCCCATTCATTACTCAAGCACATACTGTTAGTTAGGCAGAATGATCTACCACTGCAGATATGAATGCTACCCCCCCCCCCCCCCCCCCCCCTATTTCTTCAATCTAAGACATAAGAGCAAGCTTTGTTTTATAATTGAATATTTCTTGCAGTCATTGCAACACCAAGCTGCTCTGTAAGTTGCTGGAATGGTGCGGTACTTATCCTTGGAATTTATTAATTTATTGCAATTTAGTCCCTTGCGGATTCATTCCAAGAACTGGCCCTCAGCACTTGTGTCTTAAGAGGTTATCTTTTTATATTTTCTACTTTTCACAAGAAAATGTAGCTTGTTTTGCTCCTTCATGATTTCCTTTTGCTTCTTAGGTGGCACCTTTGGTTGGTTTTGTGAAAACTCAACAAACATACTACGGTATTGCACACCAGCCTTTTCTGGGATAGCATTCTTCTTAAAACCGAAAAGGCAGAGGAGTCAAATTACCGCTTTCCACGGTCACTGAGGAGAAACAATCAGGTTTCGAAATATCGGTATCTGACCAGGAGTTATATGTTAGTGAGTTTTCTTCCTATTGGAGATTGTCTATAAGTTTGCTGAAGGCTCATTTTGAGAAGCATTTATTTTATTTTTCCCCCATCACCCACTCAAGCACATACTGTTAGTTAGGCAGAATGATCTACCACTGCAGATATGAATGCTACCTCCCCCTATTTCTTCAATCTAAGACATAAGAGCAAGCTTTGTTTTATAATTGAACATAGAGAGAGAGAGAGAAGAGAGAGAGAGAGGCGGGTCCGTGAGTGTGTTCGCGTGCACGCGAGAGAGAGAGACAGGCATTATATATATATATATATGTTGTGTGTGTGTGCGCGGGGAAGAGAAGTACTAAGGGGGCGGGAGAGGAGGTGTATTTTCAAATTGGGGCTTGTGACCAACAACACGTACCAATCGTCTGCACCCTCCTCCTCCATTTTCCTCTCTCTTCCATCCTCATTAATGAGCCATTTCCTCTCAGCTAAGCCATCCACTCCCTAAGGGTCAGAGGCGACTTCCGTCAATAATGAGGTCAAGGTAACCATGGCGACAGGCCCTCTCCATCATTGGGATTTGGGCTCCCCTGAGGAAGCCATTAAGACAGTCTGTGGATGTCGTCGCCGTGACCCGTCAAATTATTAGCCATTGGCGTGACACAGATCGCAATGCCTCGTGCTCTTTTCACTAGTCTGGTCCTGGGTGCGTGTTCGTTTTGCGTCTTGGTTTTCTCTTTTTGTTTGTTCTTTCTTTCGTCGTTCTATCTTTCTTCTTTGCTGACTGTCTGTCTGTCTTTGTTTCTGTCTGTCTAGTTTTCTTTCACTGTTCTTATGTACGTCTTTCTTTTCTTTTTCTGTCACTGCCCCCCTCCACCTTTTTTGTTGTTGTATGTTGTGTATTTGCGCTGTTCATCTCTCTCTCTCTCCTCTCTCTGCTTTCCTTTCTATCGTGTCGGTCGTTCTTTCGCTTGACTATATGGGATGGTGGTGGTTGGAACAGGTGAGTTGGAAACAGAGAGAGAGAGAGAGAGAGAGATGTGAGTAAGAATTGTTTGGTGGAGATGTGTGCGTGCCTGCGTTTGTGTGTGTGTGTGTGTGTGTGTGTGGTGTGGCGTGCGTGCATGTGTGTGTGTGTGTGCGCGCGCACGCGTGCGTGCGTGTGTGTGTGCGCGCGTGTGTGTGTGTGCGCGCGTGCGTGCGTGTGTGTGTGCGTGCGCGCGCGTGTGTGTGTGTGCGCGCGTGCGTGTGTGTGCGCGCGCGTGTGTGCGTGCGCGCGCATGTGTGAGAGTGTGTTTGTGTGTGTGTGTGTGCGCGCGCGCGCGCGCACGTGCGTGTATGTGTTTGTGTGTTTTCCAATGTGCATACGAGGATGGAGGGAGGGGGCGCTGAAAGTTGGGCCCCTATCCCTCAAGTAAATAAACAAGTACATAAATGAATACGCAAACAGATAAATATATATACAAATAGATAAATGAATAGAACAATAGATAAAAAAAACAACAACAATGTAAGTCCGATGAAGAATCAATGTCGAAGAAGAAAACAGGCCTACTGACCGCACAGCCCACACTACAAAGGCACCAAGGGACAGCGCAGACCTCTGCCAAGGCCGAGCGTATGCTGGATCCGCCTTGGATCCTGATCCGCACTGTTAAACATCATTTTGATATTTTTTGCGTATTGTTCCTCTCATCCGGATCTTTATCAAGGATCCATACCAAAATGTAACAGGATCGTTCGTAGGCCACATCCCTCTCTTTCCACCGAATTTCGTTCAAATCAAATCCTTAGTTTTGGCGAAGACTTGCAGACAGACAAGATAGGCAAACCGACCAGCCTTCCAACAGATGCGGGTGAACACGCAGCCTCCTTACTGGGGGTAGTGGCAGAAGAAGAGATGCAGGCAAAAGTTACAATGCACGTCACACAGCCAAGACACGTTGCCATCAAATCGGCAGCACAAAGTGATTAAAAAAAAAAGCAATTTAATTATAACTGGAAAAGAGATTTTTTAAAAAAAAGCAATTTAATTATAACTGGAAAAGAGTTTTTTTTGCGGGGGATAGGGGGGAGGGGAGAAGGGGGGGGGGGGGGGAGTTTGTTTTCTTTGAATATTACATGGTTCTGTGTCGTGATGAATCAACTTTCATGTTAGAAATGAATGGGCGAATCTTCTTCTTCAACTTCTTCTTCTTTCTTTCTTTCTTTCTTTCTTCGTCTTCTTCTTCTTCAACTTCTTCTTTCTTTCTTTCTTCTCCTCCTCCTCCCCCCTCCTCCTCCTTCGCCTCGTACTTCTTGTTGTTGTTCTCCTTCTTCATCTTCTAATAATGAATGGCTGTTCTTCGGCTCCTTCTTCCTTTTCCTCTTCATCATCTTCTTCCAATACTTTTCGTTCTTCTTCTGGTTCTTTTTCTCCTTATTTCTCTTCTTCTTCGTCTTGATCTCCCCTTCCTCCTCCTCCTTCTTGTTCCTCCTGCTCCTCCTCCTGGAGATCATCATCATGGTCAGTAAAAGGATCTCACTACAGTGCCAATCTTCAACAAAGTGGAACCAATCCTGAATCAGCCCTTTAAGTCAGATCATGGGTGAGGGGGGGGGGGGGGGGGGGGGGGGGGGGGAATCACCATAGGAGGTAATAGTTGGTCCAGGTTGAGAGTCATTGCCCTTCTAATTATCCCCTCCAGTTTTTGTTGTTGTTGTTCTTTTGTGTTCTTTCTGTTTTTTTTCTTTTTAACAGGACACACACACACACACACACACACACACACACCACGTACACGCACGCACGCACGCACGCACGCACACACACACACACACACACACACACATGCACACTAACACGCGTATACACAAGCGCACACACAAAAGCAAGCGCGCACACGTGCACGCGCGGCGCGCACGCACACACACAAGCACACAAATACACACACACATGTACGCACGCAAGCACACACACACAGACACACAAGCGCGCGCCACACACACACACACACACACACACGCACACGCACACACAATAAAGCGCGCGCAGCACGCTAGTACATACAGAATCTGAACAATGAGTTGGAACCACCTGCAGACCCATTCCATAACATTTCGATGAACTGTGCTATCCTCCATACAAGATTCATAACAATTCACAGGCCCGTGAAATCATGACCACTTCACTTTGCGGCAAAATCGAAACGGTTCGCATGAAAGAACGCGGCGAGAATGAAAAGAACAGAAAGGAAAGAACGTAAACATGAAAGAAAGAGAGACAAGAGAACCTTCAGAAAGGAAAGAAAGAAAATAACGGAAAGAAAAAAAAGGTAAGTAAGAAAATTAGATTTTAAAAAAAGGAAAAGAAACACAGACAGAAACACAGACAGAAACACAGACAGAAACAAAAGGCAGGAATGAGAGAAAGCATACAACAAAAGAGGGCTGAAAGAAAGGAATAATATAGGAAAGGAAAGGAAAGGAATGAAATCAAAGAAAGAAAAAACAAGAAAGGAAAGAAAAGAAACAAAGAAAGGAAAACAAAACAAAACAAAACAAAGACGGAAGAGATGGAAAGAAAGTACAAAATGAAATAAACGGCAGATGAAAAAGAAAAAAAGCAAGAAAAATAAAGAAGAGGAGGACTGCAACAAAACAAAAACATTTTTCTTAAACGAAAATAGAAATAAGCGAACACGAAGAAACCAAAGAGAAAAAGAAAGAAAAGAAATCAAAGAAAGAAAGAAATGACAAACAGACAAAATAAAAACAGACAGACGGACAGACAGAAAGGAAGAAAGAAAGAAAAACAAAACGGAAGACAGACAGGGGGAAGACGGGACGGGGAGCAGGCGGAAGAGAGAAAGACACAATATCCATCGGGGAATCGTCATAAGAAAACTCTGAGCCGTTGGGGAAAAAAAAAAAAAAAACGAAAAAAAAAAACGAAGAAAAATCTACCGAGTGTTTCCGCCTCCATCATGACTGATCAGGAAGGTGTGTGTGTGTGTGTGTGTGTGTGTGTGTGTGTGTGTGTGTGTGTGTGTGTGTGTGCGTGCGTGCGTGTGTGCGTGTGTGCGTGTGTGCGTGTGTGTGTGTGTGTGTGTGTAAGCGCGTGCGCATGCGTGCGTGTGTCCAAGCGTGCATGTGTATGTGAGTGCGTAAATGCGTACCTCTTTCTGTGTGTGTGTGTGTGTGTGTGTGTGTGTGTGTGTGTGTGGTGTGTGTGTGTGTGTGTGTGTGCGTGCGTGCGTGCGTGCGTGCATGCGTGCGTGCGTGTGTGTGTGTATGTACATGCTTGTGTGCGTGCGTGCGTGCGTGCGTGAGTATGTGTGTGTGTGCAGGAGGGGGGGGGGATGTGAGTGTGTGTGTGCGCGCACGCGCGCGTGCGTGTGTGTGTCACGTTGCAGGGGAAGGAAGAGGGACACAGGGTGAGGGACAATGGATATGGACGGAGAGAGGAGAGAGAGAGAGAGAGAGAGAGAGAGAGAGGAGAGAGAGAGAGAGAGGGAGGGAGGGAGAGGGAGAGCGAGAGCGAGCGAAAAAGTTGGGGACGGGGAGACGGCGGCAGGACGGGAGACTGACAATTACTATTTTAAGCATCAGCTTCAAAGTTCGAGCAGTTCCGTCTAGCAGAAGAAGTATGGTCAATGTGGTGCCGTTTTAAAACTTTTCACTTCAAAATCATAGTGGTGCGAATATTCCCCCAAGGCAAATCGACCTTCTTCCTTCGTCACTCTGTCATTGCCTCTGTCTGCCTGCCTGTCTTGTCTGTCTGTCCTGTCTGTCTGGCTTGTCCAAGTTCTTTGGTACCCCCCCCACCCCCCACCCCAATTTATCTCTCATTTCCCCATCCCGTTTCCACTCCTCCCTCTTGACACCAACTAGCTACCTCGACACACACACGAAGAGAGACTCAAACTCAAACTCAAATATTTGATTGCAAAGGCCGCCAACCTATCTGCAGTGAGGTCAAGAACAAAAGTAGAACACACACGCGCTCGGCGCATATACTGAAAATTATGAAAGAAAATATTTGCATAACAAAATGTTCGTCCTGAAATTATTCTGGCATTTTTGTGTTAACTGATAACAAACAGTTCCTCTCTTTGTTTTAGTGCTTTAAAAATGAACATAGCTACAGAGTGAGTTAAATTCTCTTTTCATTTTGCAGTAAAAGAAGCAATGACACTTGATGAACATTTCTGGTATGAGGCAAAATGTATTTATCTCTTAAATCTTTACAGGAAGGACAAACAATCAAAAAATGTATTTCGTCCTCGATTTGATTACAGAATGGACAGTTTTTGGAGTTGGTGAATATCTTTGATGGGCATTCAACAGAAGTCTGGGGACAGTCTTATCTACATGTAATTGAATTACCTCACCTCTTTGCAAGCAAACGCTTTTTAAATGTACGCCGAATACCCCAAATACAATGGTATACGGTGATCTAGGAAGGTATCCTTTGTATATAGATGGTGCAGTAAAATCAATGCGCTACTGGTTCAAATTGCAGAAGCTGTCACTTGCTA
>CM065748.1:30080306-30087806 GCA_033310375.1 Conus canariensis | reverse complement strand
CCAACAGGGTGTGCTGGTGTAAGCATATCTATTGAATATTTATTCGCCTAGATCGGGAAGCTTATTATACACGTCAAACATTGTCAGATGTGTCCCGAAAACAGCAAACGGACGGCAGTGTTACAGTTTATTCGATCGTGTTAGTTTTGTGAACCTTAACACTTCAAAAAAAAAAAAATAATAAATAAAAATTCTGTTTAAACAGCCCCTTAAAATCGCTGCAAACTAATTTAGTAAACAATTATTCTGATTCTTAAACTGACTATAGTGTCATTAAAAAAGCTAGCACTGAGCTCTTTGATCCGCAGTATCTGCAGTTCAGTCTGTGACGGATGCACGGAGTATATATTCCATGAAAGAGCAGTCCCAGAAGATGAGTTCCAAACAGCTGCCCTGCGGGCACATGAACGTGTCTTCTGCGGCTGCTGTCCTTGCGGTCCATTGGCCGGCCACTGAAGGGGCTGCGCGCTGGTAAACTGACCATGGGTTGGCAATATTCACACCTCTGTGTTGACACATGCCACAATGTGTTAAGTACTGAATGCTTTCCCGGGATCCGCTCGATATCTCCTCCACCACCACCCCCCCCCATCCCCCCCCCACCACCACCAATCGACAGGTCCCCTGCTCGATGCTCCCCTTGCCCGATAAAGCCCCTGTTCGATACATCCCTCCACCCCGACCGACACCCCCCCCCCCCCCTCCCGTGCCACACTCCCCCTGACCGATACTCACCTTGTTTGATACCCCAACTTCCTTTACAGGGTCACTCTTCTACTGAGACCAATAGTATTTAACATCTGTGAGGAACAGTTCGACTGATCAGTTGGTGTTAAACGCTGAACTCTTTGCCCATCCTAGTTAGGAAGAAACTTTGACTTACACATGGTCACCACGAAGTCAAACTGGATAAGAGCAAGTGTAAAATCAGATAATTTCATATCAAACGCACCATATCCTGTTTATGACACTATTTCGTACTTTTCAGGCACTGCCTTCTCCTTGTGTAGTTACGTAAGTAAAAGACATGACATGTACCTGACATGGGTTCCACCTATATGTTCCTGCCCTGGGTGGCTCAACCAACCATCTTCACCTCTGTTTCCCTACCCCCTTTCACCCTAACTCCTCTGCATCTCCATCCAGTCACCCCTCATTCTTTCTCCTACCACCCTACCACTTCGAACGATTGAACGTTTAAAGACCCAAATGCGGCCGCAGTTGCGCGCGCATATCTCTCCTTTGATTGGTCAAAATGTCCGCGCGTATTTTGGGCCGTAATTGCGCATGCAACTGCGAGCGCGGTAGTGGCCGCAATCACGCGCGCAGCTTCGCCCGTCTTTAATCGCCAGGCACTGGAAAGCTTGCCGTGAACTGGGAAATTATCGGGTGGGGGGTGGGGGGGGGGGGGGGGGGAGAGAGAGAGAGAGAGAGAGAGAGAGAGAATTTTTTATTCTGCAAATTTCCCAGTCCAACTTTTTCTGTTATCCAAGAGAAAGCGCGAACGCACTTGTGCACAGACTTCCGGCCAGAAGTTTGCTCGCACATGTTGACCAATGAACGAAAAGATACATGTGCAGTGCGCAGCTGAGCGCGCAGCTGCGGCTGCATTTTGGTTTGTTGGTGTTCCGTAAAGGTCTCCACCAGCTGGTGGTGCCAGCAGGATGACTGGTCTACGCCGTGCTTCAACTTGGTCCACTTCACACTCCATTCCCAGCCAGCTTCAACTTGGTCCACTTCACACTCCATTCCCAGCCAGCTTCAACTTGGTCCACTTCACACTCCATTCCCATCCAGCTTCAACTTGGTCCACTTCACACTCCATTCCCAGCCAGCTTCAACTTGGTCCACTTCACACTCCATTCCCAGCCAGCTTCAACTTGGTCCACTTCACACTCCATTCCCAGCCAGCTTCAACTTGGTCCACTTCACACTCCATTCCCATCCAGCTTCAACTTGGTCCACTTCACACTCCATTCCCAGCCAGCTTCAACTTGGTCCACTTCACACTCCATTCCCAGCCAGCTTCAACTTGGTCCACTTCACACTCCATTCCCAGCCAGCTTCAACTTGGTCCACTTCACACTCCATTCCCAGCCAGCTTCAACTTGGTCCACTTCACACTCCATTCCCATCCAGCTTCAACTTGGTCCACTTCACACTCCATTCCCAGCCAGCTTCAACTTGGTCCACTTCACACTCCATTCCCAGCCAGCTTCAACTTGGTCCACTTCACACTCCATTCCCAGCCAGCTTCAACTTGGTCCACTTCACACTCCATTCCCAGCCAGCTTCAACTTGGTCCACTTCACACTCCATTCCCAGCCAGCTTCAACTTGGTCCACTTCACACTCCATTCCCATCCAGCTTCAACTTGGTCCACTTCACACTCCATTCCCAGCCAGCTTCAACTTGGTCCACTTCACACTCCATTCCCAGCCAGCTTCAACTTGGTCCACTTCACACTCCATTCCCAGCCAGCTTCAACTTGGTCCACTTCACACTCCATTCCCAGCCAGCTTCAACTTGGTCCACTTCACACTCCATTCCCAGCCAGCTTCAACTTGGTCCACTTCACACTCCATTCCCATCCAGCTTCAACTTGGTCCACTTCACACTCCATTCCCAGCCAGCTTCAACTTGGTCCACTTCACACTCCATTCCCAGCCAGCTTCAACTTGGTCCACTTCACACTCCATTCCCAGCCAGCTTCAACTTGGTCCACTTCACACTCCATTCCCAGCCAGCTTCAACTTGGTCCACTTCACACTCCATTCCCAGCCAGCTTCAACTTGGTCCACTTCACACTCCATTCCCAGCCAGCTTCAACTTGGTCCACTTCACACTCCATTCCCATCCAGCTTCAACTTGGTCCACTTCACACTCCATTCCCAGCCAGCTTCAACTTGGTCCACTTCACACTCCATTCCCATCCAGCTTCAACTTGGTCCACTTCACACTCCATTCCCATCCAGCTTCAACTTGGTCCACTTCACACTCCATTCCCAGCCAGCTTCAACTTGGTCCACTTCACACTCCATTCCCAGCCAGCTTCAACTTGGTCCACTTCACACTCCATTCCCAGCCAGCTTCAACTTGGTCCACTTCACACTCCATTCCCAGCCAGCTTCAACTTGGTCCACTTCACACTCCATTCCCAGCCAGCTTCAACTTGGTCCACTTCACACTCCATTCCCAGCCAGCTTCAACTTGGTCCACTTCACACTCCATTCCCATCCAGCTTCAACTTGGTCCACTTCACACTCCATTCCCAGCCAGCTTCAACTTGGTCCACTTCACACTCCATTCCCATCCAGCTTCAACTTGGTCCACTTCACACTCCATTCCCATCCAGCTTCAACTTGGTCCACTTCACACTCCATTCCCAGCCAGCTTCAACTTGGTCCACTTCACACTCCATTCCCAGCCAGCTTCAACTTGGTCCACTTCACACTCCATTCCCATCCAGCTTCAACTTGGTCCACTTCACACTCCATTCCCATCCAGCTTCAACTTGGTCCACTTCACACTCCATTCCCAGCCAGCTTCAACTTGGTCCACTTCACACTCCATTCCCATCCAGCTTCAACTTGGTCCACTTCACACTCCATTCCCATCCAGCTTCAACTTGGTCCACTTCACACTCCATTCCCATCCAGCTTCAACTTGGTCCACTTCACACTCCATTCCCAGCCAGCTTCAACTTGGTCCACTTCACACTCCATTCCCAGCCAGCTTCAACTTGGTCCACTTCACACTCCATTCCCATCCAGCTTCAACTTGGTCCACTTCACACTCCATTCCCATCCAGCTTCAACTTGGTCCACTTCACACTCCATTCCCAGCCAGCTTCAACTTGGTCCACTTCACACTCCATTCCCATCCAGCTTCAACTTGGTCCACTTCACACTCCATTCCCATCCAGCTTCAACTTGGTCCACTTCACACTCCATTCCCAGCCAGCTTCAACTTGGTCCACTTCACACTCCATTCCCATCCAGCTTCAACTTGGTCCACTTCACACTCCATTCCCATCCAGCTTCAACTTGGTCCACTTCACACTCCATTCCCAGCCAGCTTCAACTTGGTCCACTTCACACTCCATTCCCATCCAGCTTCAACTTGGTCCACTTCACACTCCATTCCCAGCCAGCTTCAACTTGGTCCACTTCACACTCCATTCCCAGCCAGCTTCAACTTGGTCCACTTCACACTCCATTCCCATCCAGCTTCAACTTGGTCCACTTCACACTCCATTCCCATCCAGCTTCAACTTGGTCCACTTCACACTCCATTCCCATCCAGCTTCAACTTGGTCCACTTCACACTCCATTCCCAGCCAGCTTCAACTTGGTCCACTTCACACTCCATTCCCATCCAGCTTCAACTTGGTCCACTTCACACTCCATTCCCAGCCAGCTTCAACTTGGTCCACTTCACACTCCATTCCCAGCCAGCTTCAACTTGGTCCACTTCACACTCCATTCCCATCCAGCTTCAACTTGGTCCACTTCACACTCCATTCCCATCCAGCTTCAACTTGGTCCACTTCACACTCCATTCCCATCCAGCTTCAACTTGGTCCACTTCACACTCCATTCCCATCCAGCTTCAACTTGGTCCACTTCACACTCCATTCCCACCAGCTTCAACTTGGTCCACTTCACACTCCATTCCCAGTCCAGCTTCAACTTGGTCCACTTCACACTCCATTCCCATCCAGCTTCAACTTGGTCCACTTCACACTCCATTCCCATCCAGCTTCAACTTGGTCCACTTCACACTCCATTCCCAGCCAGCTTCAACTTGGTCCACTTCACACTCCATTCCCATCCAGCTTCAACTTGGTCACTTCACACTCCATTCCCATCCAGCTTCAACTTGGTCCACTTCACACTCCATTCCCATCCAGCTTTCCCAATCGCTCTCCCGCACGCTACCATTTTTCCCTTACCGTTTAATAAGTTTTGGGAAAGCTCTCTCTCTCTCTCTCTCTCTCTCTCTCTCTCTCTCTCTCTCTCTCTCTCACACACACACACACACACACACACACACATACATACACACAATTATACACATACACTCTCTCTCTCTCTCTCTCACACACACACACATCACACACACACACACACACACACACACACACACACACACACACACACACACACACACAGGTACGCGCGCTCGCTCGCTTGCACACACCACCAACACCACCTCTTTACGCTAACCCATTCATTACGTCAGACACAAGCATGCCCAATGCCCATCTGCAATGCATTAACGTCTCCTTCCCCCAAGGCCAGGGGAGGTAAACGCGATGGCAGCCGACAGCCAGTCTTCTTCAGTCCATACCGACTCTATGACTACACCCTGACCTGGTGGCACCATAATTCTGTACTCCCTCACGGATCAACTGGCTTGAAGAACGGATCCAACATTGCTTTGATCGTGGAAGACGCTGCGCATCTCAGAGTGGCCCCTCCTCTTTAACCCCCTGCCTCCCACCCCCACCCCTCTCTCCCTGCCCACACCCACGCTTTCTTTCTTTTTTCTTTTTTTTTTTCTCAGTACTCTCTTCAGTGCCTCTTCAGCGACACTCCCCTCCGCGCCGCTCATTCCGGGTCCCCAGTCTACGAGCCACACCCTGGCTTGTTCCACTGCATCCCCGGCAGCGGCAATCCACAGGGTGCAGTCAACGGCAAGTCGTCGTCAGCAGCAATCCACAGGGTGCAGTCAACGGCAAGTCGTCGTCAGCGGCAATCCACAGGGTGCAGTCAACGGCAAGTCGTCGTCAGCGGCAATCCACAGGGTGCAGTCAACGGCAAGTCGTCGTCAGGCAACACCGCCGGTGGATGGATACTCTGCTGAGTCACTTCGGTAGTGTTCAGTGGTGTCTGTTCTACTCCATATGTTTGTATACTTGTTTTTTCCCGTTAGCAAAAGAGCGCAAATACAAGACAGACACACAAAAGCAAAAATAAATACATAAATACACAGATCAATAAATGAATAATGTAAATAAAAAAGAAGCCTTCCTGAACTTGTCTTCATCAAACTTGTTGGAAAGATAGAATGTGGTCCCGTAGAAACTGGGGCAGCTTGACAGAAGTGCTTCAGAGAAGAAGCCCTCCTCAGACAAGTGTTTCAACCCTGAACTCTTTACACTATGGAGGACCGCATCCAGGGGTTGTCTTCAAGATACCCTTCTACTGTCGGAAATATTTTTGGCGCTGCCAGGATTCGAATCTCCTGGGGCGTTGGGCGTCTCAATGCGTTGCCTTTTTTCTTAGACGGATGTCTCACACACATGGCTATGGGACATCTGTTCTAACCTGGGAAATTCACGCCATGAAGTTCACTGTTGGTCCTCCTGTCCATACACAGCTGGAACTCTTTTCAGCTGCCTCTGCCAGTGCCTTCAGGGTTCTGGTCCTCTTCTCACCAGAAATCTCCAGTTGTTTCATGAGGTCATATGCTGATGAGCCTAACCCCCCCCCCCCCCCCCCACTCCCTCCCACCTCCGCCCGTCCCACCTCTTGCTCCATCCAACCTCTATGGCGAGAATTTTGACACTAAGATGAACCCATGAAATTCTCCTATAGATCTGGATCAAATAGCCAGATTAGGATCGGTTTGATGAGATTATCAAACCTTCCGAATGCATTAGAACTACAAAACACCCATGTGAGCAAATCTGGTGGAGAGACAGAACGTCGCTCAGGGACAAATCTCATTCAGTTTTGGACCCGATCCGTGGTGCCGATCCGGATTAAAGGGTGGATCCAGGATCCGTTCAGCGGGATTATTACAATTTTTTCCCCCACTAAACATGAACACTGTTTAGTTACTGTTACAGAACATGTCACTATCTACACAGTAACATATCTTCGTGGGGTATCGAAACGTTCTAGCGAAATAAAACGTTTCCATGATCCATTAAAAAAAAAACACACACACACGCACAAACAAACAGGGGAGGTAACAATTAGTCTGTTCATCTTATTACATCCCCTGGCGGCAGTGCTTCTCATCATAATCTGACTCGGAGGGCGGATCCATGATCCGTTCGACCTTGGTGGGAGTCTGTGCTCTCCCAGGTGCCCTTAGTATTACCTGTCCGTCTGCCTGTCTGTCTGTCTGTATTCTGACTCCACAATGCTGTCTCTTTTCTGATTCCACAATGCCTGTCTCTTTTCTGATTCCACAATGCCTGTCTCTTTTCTGACTCCACAATGCCTGTCTCTTTTCTGATTCCACAATGCCTGTCTTTTTTCTGATTCCACAATGGCAGGACACTACCACTCTACTAGCACCCCTTCCCCCACCCTCCCCTGATTCAACTAATAAGTCCACGGACACAAGAACAACAGTCGACTGCGACTCACGTCAGCGTTTCTGCATTTTGTTCTTTCATTCAAGAACGGACAGGCAGGGTCTACGGTGTTGGTTTATTTCCAAATGAAACAGGCACGAATGGGGTGAGAGAAAAAGAAACGAAGG
>CM065748.1:30067806-30077806 GCA_033310375.1 Conus canariensis | reverse complement strand
GGAAAACAAAACACAGTACAAACAATTCCTGAGGTACATGACAATGCAAGACAATATAACTGGGAAAACAAAACACAGTACAAACAATTCCTGAGGTACATGACAATGCAAGACAATATAACTGGGAAAACAAAACACAGTACAAACAATTCCTGAGGTACGTGACAATGCAAGACAATATAACTGGGAAAACAAAACACAGTACAAACAATTCCTGAGGTACATGACAATGCATTACAATATAACTGGGAAAACAAAACACAGTACAAACAATTCCTGAGGTACGTGACAATGCAAGACAATATAACTGGGAAAACAAAACACAGTACAAACAATTCCTGAGGTACGTGACAATGCAAGACAATATAACTGGGAAAACAAAACACAGTACAAACAATTCCTGAGGTACATGACAATGCATTACAATATAACTGGGAAAACAAAACACAGTACAAACAATTCCTGAGGTACGTGACAATGCAAGACAATATAACTGGGAAAACAAAACACAGTACAAACAATTCCTGAGGTACATGACAATGCATTACAATATAACTGGGAAAACAAAACACAGTACAAACAATTCCTGAGGTACATGACAATGCATTACAATGTAACTGGGAAAACAAAACACAGTACAAACAATTCCTGAGGTACATGACAATGCATTACAATATAACTGGGAAAACAAAACACAGTACAAACAATTCCTGAGGTACATGACAATGCAAGACAATATAACTGGGAAAACAAAACACAGTACAAACAATTCCTGAGGTACGTGACAATGCATTACAATGTAACTGGGAAAACAAAACACAGTACAAACAATTCCTGAGGTACGTGACAATGCAAGACAATATAACTGGGAAAACAAAACACAGTACAAACAATTCTGAGGTACATGACAATGCAAGACAATATAACTGGGAAAACAAAACACAGTACAAACAATTCCTGAGGTACGTGACAATGCAAGACAATATAACTGGGAAAACAAAACACAGTACAAACAATTCCATGTAACAATGCAGTGCAATGTAACTCGGAATAGCTCAATAACACACAGTACAAACAATTCCGTGTAACACCACTCAAAATGAAGCAACTCAATACCAGCAGGCAATGCCAAGAAATGAAATACAAAACAACGCAAACCAATCAACACAACACATTGCACTAGACTGCAATTAGAATGGAACACAACACGCAAGACGCAACACAACATAACACAACACAAACAAGGCGTACAACACGGACACGATGCCAAGCAAACGATTCCAAGCCGATCCAATCCAACGCTGTACAATGCAATGGAACGGGAATCAGCAAACAAAGCAATACCACAAACCCACAGAAGACAGTGAAATACAATACAACACGAAACATCACAATACAATGCCAAAACAACACCATGTAGTACAACACAACACAACACAACACAACACAGTACTGTTTCAACTCAACGCAAGACAACACAACACAGTGCTGTTTCAACTCAGCGCAAGACAACACAACACAACACAGTGCTATTTCAACACACAACGCAAGACAACACAACACAGTGCTGTTTCAACTCAGCGCAAGACAACACAACACAGTGCTGTTTCAACTCAGCGCAAGACAATGCAACTGAACACAATGCAACGGAACAATACACCGAAAACAAACAAGACGACACAACGCATCACAACACAATGCCTTGTAATGCAAACGAACATCCTAGGACGGACTAAAACACCGTTCAGTGCAATGCCATGCAAAACACTACACAATGCCACACCCTCCAATACAGAACGGGGGCAATGGAAGGTACAACAACACCGAGGCCGCCAGCAGGACAAAGGGAAGAAGGAGACACAAGCTTAGGCAACGAGGAATCGGTGTTTCTCTCGCTGCACGCGCGCAAGTCGGTGGTTCTTTCCTTTGAGCCCTCACCCCCTCACCCATCTCGCCCCTCTTATTGTGTGTGTTGTGTGTGGTGTGTGTGGCGTGTGTGTGCGTGCAAGCCCGTGCGCACGCTTGTGTGTGTGTGTGTGTGTGGTGTGTGTGTGTGTGTGTGTGCGTGCAAGCCCGTGCGCACGCTGTGTGTGTGTGTGTGTGTGTGTGTGTGTGTGTGTGTGTGTGTGTGTGTGTGTGTGTGTGTGAGCGTATTCATGTGTGTCTGTGTGTCTAGACGAGTATACGAACGTGTACAAATGTGAGTGTGCATATGTATGCTTGAATGTCTGTCTGTCTATGAACGTATTTTAGAGCGTGCGCCCGCACGAAACACGCATCTGTATCAGTGCGTCGGTCAGTCCGTTCATCAGTCAGTCAGTCAGTCTGTCAGTAAATCTGTCCTGTTGTCCGTCAGTCTGCACGTTTACCCGTAACTCTGTAAGTCTGTCAGCTACTCAGTCGCCCTGTCCACCAGTCTGTCTTGTCTGTCAGTTCAGTCTGTCCGTCTGCTTGTCTGGCAGTCACCCAGTCATTCGGTTAGTCTGTGTATCAGTCAGTCTGTCTGTAAATGTGTCAGTCAGTCTGTCTGTCAAAGTACATCAGTCACTCAGTCTGTAAGTCAACCAATCTCTGTCTGCCTGATTGTCAATTAGTCTGTCAGTCAGTCTCTCTGTCAGTCAGTCAATCTGTCTCTCTGTCTGTCAGACTGCTTGACTGTTTTGTCTGTCTGTCTGTCTGTCACTCTGTTGGTCCGTCGCTCCAGCGGCGTTAGCCTGGACCCAGCCAGACGGACTGTCTAAAGCGTGTTGTTCGCTTCATTTAGGAAAGCGAGAGCCCGCCAGGACGGAGTTGGTGGAGGCAGGGGAGGAGTAGGCGAGATGGAGCGGGGAGTAGAGAGGTAGGAAGAGAGATCAAGATGGGGATGGTAAGGTGGATGGTTGGGATACTGTGGAGTTGGGGAGGGGGGTGCAAGGGAGGGGGAGGGGGGTGGGGAGGCGGAAAAGAACGGTAGGGAGAGTTGAGGCGCTGTCCCCTTTTTGTTGCTGCCCTGACTCCTTGAGAACAAAGTCATAAGGAAGGAAACGGGGATGGAGTGAGGGTTTAAGGCAGACTGCGGCACACGCACGAGAGAGAGAGAGAGAGAGAGAGAGAGAGAGAGAGATGTACACACACTCACATGCAAACGCATGCACACGTGTGAGGGTGTGACACACCACACACACACACACACACACACACACACACACACACACACATGCAGAGGGACAGACAGACAGACAGACAGAGACAAAGACAGAGAGCATTTTCAGCAGGACACGGCTGGCTCTGCCGTGGCATCAAGTGGAAATGTTACACAGTCCATAATTCTGTGGTATTCCCACCCCCAAGAGTTCAAACACAGACTCAAACGGTTCTCAAAAGGCAGCTAACGAAGGGTAGAAATTACGCTGAGAACAACGCACCATGAGGAAATAGTTGCGAAATGACTAAAATCGTTACATAAAGAGCAACAAGCACAGAGGGAATTCTTTAAGCCTAAGCTCGAGGACCGATTTTAAGAATACACTGGAGGTCAAAAGGGCGTCAACGGTCAGAGGTCAAAAGGGCGTCAACCGTCAGAGGTCAAAAGGGCGTCAACGGTCAGAGGTCAAAAGGGCGTCAACGGTCTGAGTGGTCAGCTCCACTGTTTAATAACATCATCAGTCACATACGTGCTGGCAGCAGCTGCCAATTGTGCGGAACAGCCGGTGTCACAATACACGAGTGCACGTGGTGGCTTCTAATCTGCATGCTAACGTCCCAACAGGCGTTGAGTGAAGCTGAGGCACACTTTCTTTTTTTCATGCTGATCGGTGACGATGGGGATTATAACAAAACATTTTTTTTTTTTTTTAAATGATGAAGATGATCGCTATGGATTTCCATACAGGTCTGAGACTACGCGACAGGGCTATACTCCACGCATACTTTCATCATATATATCACGGCGCCAACCAGGCCCGAGAGATAAGACACCTGCAGTGTTGGCCAGGAAATTGGAGCAACACACTCAGAGAAGCATCCATTAAGTGGACGAAACTCGACTATGTGGTCCCAGTCTTCCCAGCTGAGCCCGTAGCAAACTCGACTTTAGATAGGAGCCGGTCAGGGCAGAAAAATCTCACAAATAAATGGCTCTGATCGGATTCGAACCCTTAGTCTCCCTGCCGGGAGTCCGCGGCGCTAACCACTTCATCACGGCGGCTGGTAGAGGCACTCTTTCAATACAGCGTAGTCTCTACAGCATATGCTCCATATATTTAAATGGGTTGAATCTGACAATCGAACATTCAGAAGAAAAAAAGTCAGGGCTAATTTTGCCGAGGGACCCCAACCATTTCAAGATACCGAAAATAACTCTCAGGTTTCAGAGCGATGTCTTGCAGTGAGCACGAAGACAGCGAAACCCGTGAAGAAGATCAGCCGCAAAGTCATCTATATTCCAGGACAATCTGAAGCTGCACGTGATGATTGAATCCATTTCCTCTTGAATATAGCTTCTATTTGTGAATATGAAGAGAGAGAGAGAGAGAGAGAGAGAGAGAGAGAGAGAGAGAGAGAAACAGAGACAGAGAGAGATAGAGAGAGGGGGACAGACAGACAGACATAAGAAAGACACCCACACACATACAGAGAGAGAGAGAGAGAGAGAGAGAGAAGAGAGACAGAGACAGAGACAGAGAGAAGGACAGACAGACAGACATAAGTAAAGACACCCACACACATACAGAGAGAGACAGACAGACAGACAGACAGACATAAGTAAAGACACCCACACACATACAGAGAGAGAGAGGAGAGAGAGAGAGAGAGAGAGAGAGAGAGAGAGAGAGAGAAACAGACAGACCGACAGACAGACAGACAGGCAGGCAGGCAAGCAGGCAGACAGACAGATAGACAGACAGATCGATAGTGCGATGTGGAGGGAAAGAGTATGAGACAGAGAAGGATAGAAGGGAAAGGACAGACACTCAGAGAGAGAGAGAGAGAGAGAGAGAGAGAGAGAGAGAGAGAGAGAGAGAGAGAGAGAGAGAATCACAGACAGCGTATCACGGACAGGCATAGACACAGATTTCTGACCAGACGGGAGAGACAGAAGCACAAACACACAGAGACAAAACTGAAATAAAAAGGGCAAAATCTCAAGCAAATAAACCTGACTCAGTCTGCCAATAAACTACACGTCTACCTCTTTAACCTTCACCGCAAATCCTCCCCCACCCCCCTTCTCTTTTCACCCCCTGTCTCCCCTATCAATAGGCTTAGCCACTGACTGCTAGGCCCAGGTAAATACGCATTATGTTCTGTACCGCTGCACCTGTTCGGAAAGCACTCGGAAATGTCACTGAACTCTGTTTGGAAAAGAAAAAAAAAGGAGAGAGAGAGAGAGAGAGAGAGAGAGAGGGAGGGAGGGAGGGAACACTGCTACAATCGGTACATGGCTAAAACCTGTACTGTCCCTCTCATCCCCCCCCCCCCCCCCACCCACTCCTCCTCTCCACCTGCCCGCCTGCTCGTTTGCCTCCTTTGAAAACATTCATTCCCCAAGCGCAACAGTGGATTTCGCTCTATCTGTCTGTCTATCTACTCTGTTATGTACATATTCATGTATTCATATAAATTGTTGAATCGGTCAGGCATAAAATGCACCTAAAAGTTCTTTCCAGCTCGCTTCAGAACTTGCACGTAAACGATAATTAGCAGGGTTCACGGTTTTTTCTAGTAGAAACTACCGGGGAGTGTAGTATTTCCTGGGGATCTCCGCTAACAGGCCTATGTCCGTTATACCTGTTATACGTAATCCAATGTCTGCACATTCCTCACATACTGTACTAAATGTCACGCATACGTGAACCTGGCAAGGCCACTGGCTTACTTACACCTGACAACCCCGTTTTTTCCCCTTCACAGTCCATGGAATCATTGACATGAATGCTACCTCTAACAGCTAAAAATCTGGAAGACATATTTGTTACAGCACTTTTTTTTTCTCTTCTACAGTGACATCAAAGCTAGAAGGGTTGAAGTCCTCTGATTGGTCAGCACTGTTCAGTAAATGTCCACACAATCATTGTTGATGTAGCACTCTTTCTCATTTCGGCGTTTGATAACTGCTTGGCATGACAATTTGTCTTGTTCATGTCAAAGATGACCGTGGGGGTACGAACTGAAAGAAGCTGAATATAAGACTTTTTTTTTTTAACTCATCAAACAATGTTCGTAAATCTTCGTAAATGTTACAGCTGGAGCTGAAGTAGGAGTGACCCCGCCGTGTTTGAGGGACAGATGCCGCTTGCGAACATGTCCAAAGCAAAGTTAGCCCATCGGTCAGATTAAAAGTTCAGTCACACACACACACACACACACACACACACACACACACACACACACACAGAGAGAGAGAGAGAGAGAGAGAGAGAGAGAGCCAAACACAGTGGGTGTGAGACGGTCCATCTGTAATGCAGACTGTCATGATCGTCAATATATCTATCGTTATCCGGGCGTGCGCTTCAAATCAAATATTTGATTCTCTACATCTATGTGCTTGACCCATAAACTAAGACAAGGTAATCCTGTTTGCAATGGAAAGGAAAGTGTCACTACCCCTAATTTCCTCTTCTTTTTTTTCCCCAGAGCAGGTGCATTCACGCATTAGGCAACGGCGTTTCAAAGGTCACGTATTAGGGGAAATAATACTGCCCTGTACGTGAACAACGTAGGAATATGGATTACGTGCAACACAGACACTGGCCAGCATCCAACCTTGGGATGTGCAGTGAGTCACATGACTGAGCTCAAAGGATGGTGTTCAGAAAAGGGAAGAACGGGAACGTGCGTGCGCGCGCGCGCGCGCGCGCGCCACACACACAAGTGCACAAACCTGGAGGGCAGAATGAAGGAAAGACAGGCGGCCAACTCTCTGGCACGTATGAGACTGTTCCTCTCCCTGCGCCCTTCTCCTCAGCCCCTTCCACACATCCCCGGCCTCCACACCACACCTCCCTATCCTCTTCATGAGCCACACCCATTCCATTCCCCCCTCCCACTCTCTCCCCTTCCTCTACTGCTGTTTCCCAACGTAAAGAGCCAGTATGCGCGCGCGCGCGCGCGCACGCACACGCACGCACGCACGCACACCCCACACACACACACACACACACACACACACACTATCACTCTCCTCTCTCTCTGTTTGTCTTTGTTTCTGTCTGTTTGTCTGTCTGTCTGTCTGTCTGTCTCTCTCTCTCTCTCTCTCGCTCTCTCTCTCTCTCTCACACACACACACACCACATACACGCACACATACAAACACACGCACACCACACACACACACACACACACACACACACACACACACACACACACTCACTCACACACGCACGCACGCAGACAAGGTCGGCATCACCTCCAGTACTACTTCCATGTGACATAGACGATGACGATGACGACGATGATGATGACGATGACGACGATGATGATGACGATGAAGATGATCATGATGGTGGTGGTGGTGGTGGTGGTGGTGGTGGTGGTGGGGATGATGATGATGATGATGATGATGATGATGATGATGATGATGATACGGAAGAGAAGGAGGAGGAGGACGGTGATGAACATGAGGAGGGGGGGGGGGGGAGGTACGTAATGCTCTGATGCTGGATGCTGCCAGCCGTCAGTAATTCAGTGCCAGAGCAGGGGCCAGACACAGGGGGCCAAGTGCTCCCCATCAGCCTGCTTGGCTTTCATGGCCACGTACTTTCCCTCACTTCATGATGAAATAGTGAGAACGAAAAATCAGCTGATGTATGAACTGATGTCTCTATTGTGACATAACTTTAACTATTTATCCTTGTGTAAACAAGTAAAGTTGAAAGTGCACTTAACTTGTGTCAGTTTTTTGTTGTTCAATCAGTATTGAATGTTTGAACTCTCTTTAGTTCTGTCTCTCAGAGCTACAAGTACTTCTAAGAGTACAAGCCTAAGGAAACTTATCCCTGAGCCACAACTGAGTATTTCAACAGTCCCGAGAAAAAAAAACAAAAATTTCTTTCGATGACTAGAACTGGAAAGTTGCTCCTTCCATCACCAGTAAGACAGAAGTGGAGGTGAAATTTTAACATTCTTCCCATGGAGAAAATATTTCAAGTCATTCCCCCAGAGGACACACCGACCCATCCCCAATTCTTGTCACAGTAATTAACTACCGCCAACAGAAGACGACCCATGTCAGCTCCAGAGCCTCTCGAGTGTACGATCCATGATTCAGCAAGGACAAAAAGAGGAATCTAAAGAAAACCAAATCGAAAAAGAAAGAATAGTAGAAAAAACTGTGAAAAGAAAGACAGAAGGAAAGAAAAAAGAAAGAGAAAGGACAAAAAGATCAGAGACAGAAAACAATAACAGAAAATTGAAGACAGAAGAAAGAAAGAAAGCAAGAAAGAAAGATAGCAAAACAAGAAGAAGAAGGAAAAAGACAGGAATGGGATTGGGACCGATAAGCAGACAGGAAGGAGTTGGGAGGGGGGGGGGGGGCAGTTGGGAAGGGATTTAAATCAAAGGGGGGGGGGGGGGGGGGGACAGAGGAGGATAACCAGGAAGGCATGGCATTAAAATCACAGAAAATCTGAAAGGAAACAAAAAATAAACGCGAACCCAAAACCAAATCAAAACAAAAACGGAGGGGCAGGAGCAGGTCAAAAAACAACAACACCTGCTGTCATCTCTCCTTGCATCTGAATTCTCTTCTTTCTCGCCAGCAGCTCCTTTCCCTGGGTGATGGAAGAAAGCACGGGTGAAGAGAGGGGGGGGGGGGGGGGGGGGGGGGGGGGGGGGGGAGGGGGGGCATGGGACGGGGATGAAAGGAAACGGCAGGCAGGAGGAGAAAGCAGGGAAGCGAAGGAAGGCACATTGATGTCACTGGCAATTGCCTCCCTTGTAACACAACGTGAGTCTCCAAAACCGGGATTCATTTAACGACCCTGCCTCCTCCTCCCCACTTCCACTGCCTCCGTTCCCCACACTCCACCCTCCCCGCTCCTTCTCCCCTCCCGCCCCATCCATTCCCTCCCCCCCCCCCACCCTGCCATATTCACTCCCCTCCCGTCCTCCCTGTATACACCTCTTAAGTTGCTGTTTTTGTTGTCTGCTAGACTACGTGAGGGAGACAAAAAGGTCTGCCTCGGTACGCCTGATGAATAAAACTTTAAAGACCAAAAGGTGAAACCTTAATGGATTCCTTCCCGTCTTTTTTCTTTCCCCTTTCCATCTTTCGCTTTCCTTTACTTATCTTATTTATTTTCATTCTGGTTCTTTCTCTCCATCACTCATTTCCTTTTTCTTTCTCTCTTTCATTTCTTTCTGTTCTTCTTTTCCTTTTTTTCCCTTGAACTGACTTTCCATCTTTCCTCTCCGTCTTTTCACTCCTGTCTTCTTTTATATTCCCCCCCCCCCCTTTTTTTCCTTCTGTCTGTCCATCTCTTCTGTCCTATTTCATCTTTTCTTCCCCTCTTTTTTGTTTCTGTCAATTGTTAGTTTTGTAAGCATCTAATTTTTTGTCTTGCCTTATTTCTTCTGTTTCGATCCGTAATTTGCCAGTTTCTTTCCTTCATTACTTTTCTTCTCTCTCTCTCAATTGTAAACTTTTTTCTTTCTCTCCTTCCCTTTCCTCTTTCTGACCGTTAGTTATCTGTCAATGTCTTTCATTTTTCCCTCTTTTAATTCTTCTTTTATTTCTTAAGCCCCCTCCCCCGTCTCTTTATCTATTTCTTCTTCGTTGCTTCCTTCCATCAATTTACATCCTACATCCATTTCTCATTTATGTGTGTGGTTCACACAGAAAATGACATAAATAAACACACGCGAAATATAAAACCGAGAGTACCGGAAACAAAACCAAACAGAAAATCAAGTTTTGCTTTTTTTCATAATATAATGAATCTACTTAAACCACGGCGGTTTTCAAATTCCGCCGTGCTGTAATGCATTCTTGTCCAATCATAGCTGTTTTTCACGTCCTGTA
>CM065748.1:30042806-30055306 GCA_033310375.1 Conus canariensis | reverse complement strand
AAGAAGAAGTAGAAAGGAATACAGAAAGAAAGACAGAAAGGAAGTTAGAAAGGAAGACAGAAGAAAGAAGAAAGGAAGAAAGGAAGTAGAAAGGAAGACAGAAAGGAAGTTAGAAAGGAAGACAGAAAGAAAGACAGAAAGGAAGTTAGAAAGGAAGACAGAAAGGAAGTTAGAAAGGAAGACAGAAAGAAAGACAGAAAGGAAGTTAGAAAGGAAGACAGAAAGAAAGACAGAAAGGAAGACAGAAAAGAAAGACAGAAAGGAAGTTAGAAAGGAAACGGAAGGAAAGGAAGTTAGAAAGAAAGACAGAAAGGAAGTTAGAAAGAAAGACAGAAAGGAAGTTAGAAAGGAAGACAGAAAGGAAGTTAGAAAGGAAGACAGAAAGAAAGACAGAAAGGAAGTTAGAAAGAAAGACAGAAAGGAAGTTAGAAAGAAAGACAGAAAGGAAGTTAGAAAGGAAGACAGAAAGAAAGACAGAAAGGAAGTTAGAAAGGAAGACAGAAAGAAAGACAGAAAGGAAGTTAGAAAGGAAGACAGAAAGAAAGACAGAAAGGAAGTTAGAAAGGAAGACAGAAAGAAAGACAGAAAGGAAGTTAGAAAGGAAGACAGAAAGGAAGTTAGAAAGGAAGTTAGAAAGGAAGACAGAAAGGAAGTTAGAAAGGAAGACAGAAAGAAAGACAGAAAGGAAGTTAGAAAGGAAGTTAGAAAGGAAGACAGAAAGGAAGTTAGAAAGGAAGACAGAAAGAAAGACAGAAAGAAAGACAGAAAGGAAGTTAGAAAGGAAGACAGAAAGGAAGTTAGAAAGGAAGACAGAAAGAAAGACAGAAAGGAAGTTAGAAAGGAAGACAGAAAGAAAGACAGAAAGGAAGTTAGAAAGGAAGTAAGAAAGGAAGACAGAAAGGAAGTTAGAAAGGAAGACAGAAAGAAAGACAGAAAGGAAGTTAGAAAGGAAGTTAGAAAGGAAGACAGAAAGGAAGACAGAAAGGAAGTTAGAAAGGAAGACAGAAAGAAAGACAGAAAGGAAGTTAGAAAGGAAGTTAGAAAGGAAGACAGAAAGGAAGTTAGAAAGGAAGTTAGAAAGGAAGACAGAAAGAAAGACAGAAAGGAAGGAAGGAAGAAGGTAAGGAAGAAAGGAGGAAAGGCCGAAAGTAAAACAGAAAGAAACCAATAAACACAGACAGACAGACTGACTGACAGACAGACCAACAGACAGAGAGACAGAGAGACAGACAGACAGAAAGAAAGAAAGAAAGAAAAAGAGCAACACCGCTATGTTTAGCGCACAGCTAAAATCTAAACCGTCTGCTTACTACCAACTGCCTCACCCTCCACTTGCCTGCCCTTTAGCACACACACCCTCCCCCAACCCTCTACCCATCCGGGCATCACAGTGAATTTCATTTATTTACGTTTCTAATTCATTTATGAACTTTTAGTTTATGAATCAATTCACATCTAACATATCTTTACAGAGTGTATTCCCCAAACCTTACACACATACATACAAACGCACACGACACACACGCACACCACACACACACACACACAACACATCTCTTCACTTGTCCTTTGGGCAACACATTTCGTATCAGTGTCAATGACAGGGGGTGCAGGTGTGTGTGTGTGTGTGTGTGTTGAGGGAGGGGGAGGTGGGGGGGGGGCTATGTCAATTTCAGTTCAGACCGATTGCACTTCTCTCCTGCCCTGCTCCCTTCCACACACACACACACACACACACACACACACACCACACACACACACACACACACACACACACACACACAATACACACACCACACACACGTAATTGCGCGCGGGCGCGCACGCACACGCACGCTCACACACACACACAAGTGCGCACGCTCACACAAACACGTACACACACACGCGCGCTCGCACACACACATATGTACGTATGCACAACACACACAACAACACACACACACACACAACACACCACACACACGTACACACACACACACACGCACGCACGTACACACACACACACACACACATATACCGTCGGCATCACCTCCAGCACCACTTAACATGCTACACAACTGACGAGGCTGATGATGTGATGATGATGATGAAGATGATATGATGATGATGACGATGATGATGATAATAATGTGATGACGTGGAGAAGGATCATGTTCATGATGAGGATGAGGATGAGGAGAGGAGGAGGAGGAGGTGGAGGAGGAGGAGGAGGAGGAGCGGGGGGCCGGGGGAGTACGTAATGCTCTGATGCTGGATGCTGCCAGCCGTCAGTAATTCAGTGCCAGAGCATGGGCCAGACACAGGACAAACGCCGAGTGCTCCCCATCAGCCTGCTTGGCTTTCATGTCCACGACAACAAAGACGGCCTGGGATTGACGCTAACCACTGCAGTCAGTGCTCGCATCCAGTGACCGTGTGGGCACTTGAGCCGGGAGTGAAGCAAAACCAGCCAACAACCCCAGTCACTTACCATACATAACTGTTTGTCTGTGTGTGTGTTGTGTGTGTGTGTGTGTGGTCAGTATAAACAATATGTTCATCTGACAGTAAATGGTTTCAGTCAGTCAGTCAGTCAGTCCGTGTGTGTGTGTGTGTGTGTGTGTGTGTGTGTGTGTGTGTGTGTGTGTTGTGTGTGGTGTGTGAGTGCGCGCGTGTATATCTATGTGGGGGGTGGGGGGTGAAAGGGGGCGTGCATGCGGGCGTGTGTGTGTATATATGCGTGCGCGCGCGTGTGTGTGTGTGTGGATAAAGACGCGTCGCGTGTGGTTTATAAAGCAAGCACAGCACAAAAACCAACGCCTGTACCAGAGACAATCAGAAAGTTGCATGATATATTTGCTATGCCACTGGACTTTAAAGACAACAACAAAGAAAAAAAAAATCAAGAAAGAATGAATACACGAAAGAAATAAAAGAATTTTTTGTCCAATGAAAAGAGGCATGTGAACGCTCTTAAAAGCAAACAGCATGAGAGAGAGAGAGAGAGAGAGAGAGAGGAGAGAGAGAGAGAGAGAGAGAGAGAGAGAGAGAAGAGAGAGAGAGAGAATAACAAGACGCCACGATAAACGGTAGGTTGAAATGCGAAACAGAGAGAGACAGAGAGAAGAAGAAGAAGAAGAAGAAGAGAGGAGGAGGAGGAGGAAGAGGAGGAGGAAGAGGAGGAGAAGGAGGAGAAAGAGGGGAGGAGGAGGAGGAGGAGAGAAAGAAAAAGAAGAGGAGGAGGAAGAAGAAAGAAGAAGAAGGAGAAGAAGAAGAACAACAATTAAGAAGAAGAAGAAGAACAACAACAACAATGTAACAAGATCCCACGAAAAACGATAGTTTTAACTAAGAGAGAGAGAGAGAGAGAGAGAGAGAGAGAGAGAGAGAGAGAGAGGAGAGAGAGAGAGAGAGAGAGACGTGTAACAGGAGCCTACGACAAACGATAGTTTTAACTGAGAGAGAGAGAGAGAGAGAGAGAGTGAGAGAGTGAGAGAGAGAGAGAGAGAGGAGAGAGAGAGAGAGAGACGTGTAACAGGAGCCTACGACAAACGATAGCTTAGAATGCGCAAAACAGTGAATAAAATGACAGCTAGAATAACAGGAAGATATAAGGTGACCCAGGGCAGAAGCAGTTTGTTGAATTGCGTTGTGCTGCACTGCACTGCGTTGTATTGTACTGCACTGTACTGTACTGTACTATATACTGTACTGCACAGCGTACTGTGTTGTTGTGTACTGTTTTGCACTGAGGTGCATTATGACGCCTTCCGACGTATTGTTTTGCCTGGTTTGCATTGGAATAGATTGTCTTGTCGTGTGTTGCGTTGAGCTGTATTGAGTCGTGTTGCGTTGCTTTTCATGATATCGCTACGTGTTGCGTTGCTTTGCATCATAATGCTACGTGTTGCGTTGCTTTGCATCATAATGCTACGTGTTGCGTTGCTTTGCATCATAATGCTACGTGTTGCGTTGCTTTTCATAATATCGCTATGTGTTGCGTTGCTTTTCATAATATCGCTACGTACTGCGTTGCTTTGCACAATATCGCTACGTGCTGCGTTGCTTTGCACAATATTGCTACGTGCTGCGTTGCTTTTCATAATATCGCTACGTGCTGCGTTGCTTTGCACAATATCGCTACGTGCTGCGTTGCTTTGCACAATATTGCTACGTGCTGCGTTGCGTAGCTGCGTTGCTTTGCACAATATCGCTACGTGCTGCGTTGCTTTGCACAATATTGCTACGTGCTGCGTTGCTTTGCACAATATTGCTACGTGCTGCGTTGCTTTGCACAATATTGCTACGTGCTGCGTTGCTTTCCTTCGCGTTGCGCTGCTTTGCCTTGCCTTGTGTTGTGTTATGACGTTTTGTTGTATGACGACTTTGTCTTGTTATCACGTGGTGTGGTACGATGACGTTGCGTTACGACGTTGTGTTGTATTATGACGTTGTGTTGTATTAAGACGTTTTGTTGTGTTATCACACTGTGTTATGAATTTGTGAGGTATTACGACGTTGTGCTGTGTTATGATGTTGTGGTGTATTGAGACGTTATGTTGTGTTACGACACTGTGTTATGAATTTGTGAGGTATTATGACGTTGTGTTGTGTTATGTCGTGGTGGTGTATTGAGACGTTATGTTGTGTTATGACACTGTGTTATGAATTTGTGAGGTATTATGACGTTGTGTTTTGTTATGTCGTGGTGGTGTATTGAGACGTTATGTTGTGTTATGACACTGTGTTGTGAATCTGTGAGGTTATTATGACGTTGTGTTGTGTTATGTCGTGGTGGTGTATTGAGACGTTATGTTGTGTTATGACACTGTTATGAATTTGTGAGGTATTATGACGTTGTGTTATGTAGTGGTGGTGTATTGAGACGTTATGTTGTGTTATGACACTGTGTTATGAATTTGTGAGGTATTATGACGTTGTGTTGTTTATGTCGTGGTGGTGTATTGAGACGTTATGTTGCGTTATGACACTGTGTTGTGAATCTGTGAGGTATTATGACGTTGTGTTGTGTTATGTCGTGGTGGTGTATTGAGACGTTATGTTGTGTTATGACACTGTGTTGTGTTATGACGTTGTGAAGTATGACGACGTTGTGTTGGGCTGTCTTGTCCTGTATGACATTTTCTTTCCCTTTCAGTGATCCTCCTCCATTGCCAATGTGAAGGAAGATGGACCATGTCAGTTTGACAGCATGTGGGGTGTCAAATCCATTCAGCAAATACAAAAGACGAATTAAAAAAAAAAGAAGGAAAAAGAAAGTACGTAAACCAAATTAGGAGAGAAAGAAAGAAGCAAGCAAAGAATGGAAGAGACAGAAAACAATAACAAGAAGAAGAAGAACAAGAAGAACAAGAAGAAGCAGAAGAACAAGAACAAGAAGAAACAGAAGAGAAGAAGAAGAAGAAGAAGAAGAAGAAGAAGAAGAAGAAGAAGGAAGGAGAACTAAAAACAAGAAAAGCACAACCATGAATTCAAAGAAAGAAAAAAAAGAAAGAAAGAAACAAGAAAAGACAGAAAGAACGGGTGTTTGGGACAGACAGACGGGTGTTTGGGACAGACAGGTGGAAACTGGGGAGAGAGGGAGGATGGGAGGGAGGGAAGGAGGGAGGACGGGTACGGGTGGATGGAAGGGGGAAGAACCAGGAAGGGAAAGCATTAACCTTTACAGAAATCTGAAAGAACGACACGAGAAGCATACATGAAACAAAACAATAGAAGAATCCAAAAAAAAAAAAAAGAAAAAGAAAAGAGGAGGGGTGGTGGTGAGAGGAAGGGGGTGGGGGGTTGGCTCTCCTTTCACCTCCATTATCACCTCCAGTCTCTTCTCTCGCCATCTCTTCTGGCCTCTTTCCTGGACGAGAGGAGAGGGGTGGGGAAAGGGGAAGGGGGGAGAGGGGATGCAGGACAGGGGGATGAGAGGAAAGGTCGGAGGAGCAGGAGGAGTATACAGCCCGACACGTAGATGCCATGGCAAATGACTACCCCCCCCCCCTCTCTCTCTCTCTCTGTTTCTGTCTCTGTCTCTCTCCTTCTTTCACCCCCACCCCAACTCCGTAACAGAAGACGACTCTTAAAAAAGAACCGGATTCATTTACCCCCCACCCCCACCCCCGCACACACACACACACACACACACACACACAAAACACACACACATACATACACACTCTCTCTCTCTCTCTCTCCACCACACAACCACCACACACCACACACACACACACACACACACACACACACACACACACATACACACATAGTCAGTACAACACTATGTTAATCTGACAGTAAATGGTTTCAGTCAGTCAGTCAGTCTCACACACACACACACACACACACACACACACACACACAACACACACACACACACACACACACCACACACACACGCACACACAGCGCGCGCGCGTACGCACTGAGAGAGAGAGAGAGAGAGAGAGAGAGAGAGAGAGAGAGAGAGAGAGAGAGAGCTCCTGGGCTGGTGTTTGTGTTGTCTGTAAAAACTACGCAGGGAGAAAAACAGCCCAACCTCGGCCAAGTCTGATGAAAGGTTTAAAAGGCCAAAAGGCGGCACTGTAATGGCTTCCCCCTGTCTGGGCTTTATTTCCCCCTTCTGTCTTTCGCTTCACTTCTTGCTCTTTGTGTTCTTTCTCTTTCTTTCCTCATTTCTTGTCTTTTTCTTTCTGTCTTTCCCCTTATTTGTGTTCTTTTCCTTTGTTTCTTTTCCTCTCTTTCTTCCCCCATTGTCCTGTCTTTCTTGTTCTCTCCTCCTCTCTTTCCGTTATGTTTGTCCTTTAATTCTTTCTCTTTCTCAGCCTGTTCGTCCATTCCTTCTGTCCTCCCTCTTCTCTCTCTCTCTCTCTCTCTTGTGTGGTGTGTGTGTGTGTGTGTGTGTGTGTGTGTGTGTGTGTGTGTGTGTGTATGTGTGTGTGTGGTGTTGGGAACATTTAACTGCAGTTCTTTCTTGTTTGAAAGATCTACTGATTCATCCGTTTGTTCCTCTGTATTTATCAGGTGATGCATTGGTGGTATGCCATGAAAGAACACACGTATTGGGGGTACATCACAGATTCATGGGGGACCTCAGTGAGGTAACCGTGGGCTTTTGATGCCTGTGAGAGTGCAGGTGTGGATCGATGGACAGAATGAGTGGCGGTCTTGTGAGCGATCCAAAGGCATACGCGCTCATGTAGGGTGGGAGAGGTCGTGGTTGAAGGTGGTATGCGTGGTTGCGTATGTCATGAATTCCACGTGCTGGGGTGGTGAGAAGGTGGGGAGGGGGAGGGGTGTGGGTGTGGTACGTCTGTTTTTGTCCATTGATCATCGAAGCAACATTTGCGTCCGTCTTGGACAGCCGGTTTGCAGACAAGCAAGAGCTCCACCAGTGCCATCAAAGAGGCTAGGAGTCTCTTTGGTGCCATGTTGACGCTCCCCTGGGTCGAATCTATTATCATTCACACTTCCTTTTCTGCACTGGTTCCGAATCCACAGTTACGAATTAGGCGCGCGCGCGCGCCACACACACACACACACACACACACACACACACACGCACACACCACGAGCACAGCACAACGCACCAGCACGCACGCACGCAGCACGCAACCAACCACACACATATATATATATATATATATATATATATATATATATTCTCTGTTACATTCAAAGCTACGTGAATCATCTCCCAGAACATCAGCCCTCACTAGAAGACATTCACTGCACAGTTCAGCCCTTAAGGCATACTGTGCCTGTCTTTGAGACGGTTCCAATGTTTTGTTTATATGCAAGCACGAGCACAATCTACATGACCACCTCTCCCCCCCCCCCCCCCCCCCCCCCCCCACCACACACACACACACACCTCCTTTGTTTTGTCTGCTGGGCTTTTCACTACCAAATTCCTGAGCCTCGACAACAGCGCAGGAACACACAGACTCCACGTCTCGCATATTGCCACTCTCTTTCTTGGAATCTGGCAACGACCTAATTTATTAAACCCAAATGCAAGGACAAAGCAGTCCTTTTCACATAATTAAAAAAAAAAAACTTTTTCACAGAAGCAGGGCGATTTCCATCTATTCGTACTGCGTTGTTACTCCTTGACCTCTACCGCACCTGACTGTCAACAACCACAAACTTCCTGAGGATGCTGGCTACACGCCACAATAAGGATGTTGCACCAAAGCACTACACACTCAATGTCAGTGTTTTGAGGCGTGGATTGATATCAAAACTGATAACAGATCAAATGAACCACCTCACACCAATCATCTGACCTGTTTTTAGGGGGTTCTCCCGATAACATCATTCACAAGCTAGACACACACGAGCTACCCCTGACCTGATGTCAGATTGCAGACCTTGGCACTCATCCCTGACCCTATCTGTGTGCCAGGTGGTGTCCACTACACACTCCTATCACGTTCATTGGAATATGGCTGTGTGGAATCCCCTGGCATGAACCTTGAGGGGCATATCAAAGAAAAGGAGAATCAACTTTCAGACATAGTTAAAACAAAACCCCCCACACAGTCTAACTGTACTTGGCTATAAATACTCCACTCTTCAAGCAAGACCTTACGGCAAACGCCATAATACCCGTTTCCCTCAAGAAAACAAAGATCACATTACTATTCTCCCGGGAAATGGGGAAACCATTGTGATCCTCAAGGAAAGTACTGATTATCCTCAGGAAAACCGCTGTGAGCCCTGTAGACAATAGCTGTGATCCTCACCATTGACAACGCTTTCCCCTCTTTTCGCTGTTTTCTTCCGTGGATCATACCTCCCCTCCCCTTTTGACGCGAGTATGTCCCCATATTTTCTCTGTCTATCAGACACAAATGATCACAAAACACAGGCAAGAAAAAAAAAAGAAAGAAAAGAAAAAAGAAAGAAAAGAAAAGACTGTGACTCTCAATCTAATTTTAGACGGGGCTACACCGCAGACCCAGTGCACCTTGCGCTAGGAATGGTATGAGATGAGAACCGGCAAAGTGGAAGTCTTCTATTGATTCCCAACGCAGTCTTCTCCTCTTCAACCAGGTAAAGCTGGATATAGGAACAAACGTTCGAAAATACTTTCTCTCTCTCTCTCTCTCTCTCTCTCTCTCTCTCTCTCTCTCTCTCTCTCTCCACACACACACACACACACACCGCGCGCGCGCGCGCGCGCGCGCGCGCGTCAATTACGTCTATGCAGTCTAGGGGTATGTTACAGCACCAAACAAATTAAAAAGAAAAAAACCCCGATAAACTTGATTCCGTCTAGAAAAGAGCAGCTAGGATCATTCTTACCCTTGTAGTGCTGGTAATGACTTTCTTATCAACCCCAGAGAAGCAAGCTAAGCGGTAATACACACCACCGTTGCAAAAATAAAATAAAATAAAGAAACAAACAAACAAAACAAAACAAAAAAACACCAAGCTTCAGCAAAGCTGAGCTTGACTCGGGTACAACGCACACAAATGATCCGGGCCCACAGACTTAGAAGAAGAAGAGCTCTTTATTCCATCCTCGTATCAGTAAGACTCTCACAACCATCTTCACACTGCAACCAGCATCGTATCTTCAGGGGCATTCCGTTGGAACTCTCCTTTCACCCAAAACATACACTAAGAAAAAAGTGCTCCCTCGTCCTCTTTCAACACGAGACTTGAGAGAAAACGACCACTACATTCCCCACATCAATCACTCTGTTTTATGTCATTCCTAACATCAGACGCACACCTATATATATATATATATATATATATATATATAATATTTATGTCGTGTGTGTGTGTGTGATGTGTGGTGTGTGTGTGTGTGTGTGTGTGTGTGTGTGTGTGTGTGTGTGTGTGTGTGTCCTTACTTCCCTTTCTTGCTTCCTCTCTTCTCCTTTGTTTAACGACACCTTATGTCCATGACTTAGTTTTAACAAAGTCAGAGGCTACGTCTAATACATCAAGCCTTGGCTTAGTAAATTCTACTGAGTTCTGAGCAATCTCTCTCTCTCTCTCTCTCTCTCTCTCTCTCTCTGTGTGTGTGTGTGTGTGTGTGTGTGTGTGTGTGTGTGTGTGTGTGTGTGTGTGTGTGTGTGTGTGTGCTTACATTCTTAAGGATGTGGGTTTGTTTGGAATAATCTGGGTGCTCAAAATATACATGGATATTTGACATGTTTTAAAGACAGGACTACTGACTGTAGAAGGTAAAATTGGCATGATCATGTCTGTCATAGTCATAGGTTTGTACAGTACAGACCATTTATGACAACTCACGAGTTCGAACCACACATCAATGTCAACTCATGAGTTCGAACCACACATCAATGTCAAAACGAATCGATATGTTATGAGCACATAAGCTAAGTTTAGGCTTGGTGTTTCTGATATTGCTTCTCATCGTTTCAGATACTATATTTACGCTGACGGTGAATTAATATGCCGTTTGTGTGGTTCAGCTAAGGAAGATGACATTCATTTTTTGTTGTGCTGTCCCGTATTATATGATCTCAGAGCTAAGTTTATCCAGCCTAAGTATTTCACTGAACTATGTCAGTTCAAGGTAGGCCTACTATTACTGATGTCGTCAGGAAAAGAAAACATCCTGTCTTATCTGATTATGTCTATCTGTGAAGCACAAAAAGACTGCGTGCAGTTGCTCATTAACTTGCTTCACCTACGTATATATTCATTGTTGCTGTTGATAGATTTATCATTGATTTTGAAATGTTCATAAGTCGCATTGCTTAATTGTATGAAAGCCTCTTCAGTATGGGACCCTGGCCTTAAATCTGAATAAACATTCGTATTCGTATTCGTATTCTCTCTCTCTCTCTCTCTCTCTCTCTCTCTCTCTCTCTCTCTCTCTCTCTCTCTCTCTCTCTCTCACCTCTTTGAAGGTCTCTCCCCCCTGCCTCTTTCTCTCTCTCTCTCTCTCTCTCTCTCTCTCTTTCTCTCCCCCCCCCCCCCCACTATATCTGCACCTCCCCCTCCATCTAAATAAGATCAACAGATCCTATGATATAGATACACAGAGCCAAGACATAGATAGACAGATCCTATGAAATAGATAGATAGACAGAGCCAATGACATAGACAGACTGATCCTATGACATGGGTAGAGTTAGATTCTATGACACAGGCAGATCCTATGACATAGACTGATCCTATGGCAAAGAGAGATGGACAGATCCCATGATACAGACAGATGACAGATCCTATGACATAGGCATGTCCTATGACATAGATAGACCAATCCTACGACACTGACAGACATATTCTATAATACAGACAAAAAGACGCATCTTATGACTTGGATATATTCTATGACACAGATAGACAGGTCCTAGGACCATAGACAGATCCTGTGGCATATATAGACGGTTCCCGTGACATACACAGATCCTATGACATAGACAGATAAACAGATCCTTTGACAAAGACTTATCCTTTGACACAAACAGACAATCGTATGGCACAGATAGGCAGACAGATCCTATGACATAGACAGACAGACAGGTCTTATGACATAAATAGACAGCTCCTACGACACAGACAGACCGATCCTATGAAATAGATCGATAGACAGGTCCTATGGCATAGATAGACAGACTGTGTGACACCGATGTATCCTAAGACAGAGGTCCTGTGACATAGACAGACAGACAAATCCCATGGCAGAGATGTACAGTTCCTGTGACAAGCCATAGACAGTATGAGCTGGGCGGCATGGCTCCGACTCAGCACACTGTCTTTCAGCACCCGATGACGTCAAGAACAATTCACTAGTGGATCATCGTACTTGGATAAGAACATAATAACCGTTTTCTCCTTCAAGAAAAGTGATGATCAGTGATGTTTCGGGGGAAGAAACCAAACAAACAAACAAACAAAAACAGCCGTTATCTTCGTATTCTTGAAAGACAGCAACCTCTCCCTGTTCTTATTGTTTACTTGAAGACGGATGAATGATCATTTTTAAATTCTACGGGGAAGACAGGCCGAACAGTTATCACGGTCTTTTGACGCGAACATATTCCCATGCCCAGACACAGTAAGCTAACAGAGGAAGGGGACCTCTTTAAAGAAGAAAAAAAAAAAACCTCAAGTGCAGTAACAGTAAAACAATGCCAAATGCCAAACATGCAGGCTTTCCAGGAACCCACGGCAGGTCCTGCAAACAACAGCGACAGAAAAGCAGGCAACAACAGCAACAACAGCAGCAGCAGAAGCAACACCAGCAGCAGCAGCAGCAGCATCCCGCTGCTCATTGACGAGAGGCTATTAATCGAGGTCTATTCTGGCGCCGTAGCCATGGCAACCAGAAAGTGGAGTTGAAATCTGTGGCGTCAGATGTCGTCGGCGGGGACGGTGCTGGTTTAATGAATTCTAAAGCGACTGCAGCAACAACTTTGGGGTTGTTTCGCGACGTCGCCTGCCGCTGGGGTGACGGCAAGCTTGGTGGATAAGCACAACTGAACGCGTTCGCGTGTGCGTACGTGCACGCAAAAATA
>CM065748.1:30031378-30037706 GCA_033310375.1 Conus canariensis | reverse complement strand
CTCCCCAAACAAAGGTACCCCTGACCTGATGTCAGATTGCAGACCTTGGCACTCACCCCTGACCCTATCTGTGTCCCGGGTGGTGTCCACTACACACTCCTATCACGTTCATTGGAATCTGGCTGTGGGAATCCCCTGCATGAACCTTGAGGGGCATATCAAAGAAAAGGAGAATCAACTTTCAGACATAGTTTAAAACAAAACCCCCCACACAGTCTAACTGTACTTGGCTATAATACTCCACTCTTCAAGCAAGACCTTACGGCAAACGCCATAATACCCGTTTCCCTCAAGAAAACAAAGATCACGTTACTATTCTCCCGGGAAATGGGGAAACCATTGTGATCCTCAAGGAAAGTACTGATTATCCTCAGGAAAACCGCTGTGAGCCCTGTAGACAATAGCTGTGATCCTCACCATTGACAACGCTTTCCCTCTTTTCGCTGTTTTCTTCCGTGGATCATACCTCCCCTCCCCTTTTGACGCGAGTATGTCCCCATATTTTCTCTGTCTATCAGACACAAATGATCACAAAACACAGGCAAGAAAAAAAAAAAAAAGAAAGAAAAGAAAAAAGAAAGAAAAGAAAGACTGTGACTCTCAATCTAATTTTAGACGGGGCTACACCGCAGACCCAGTGCACCTTGCGCTAGGAATGGTATGAGATGAGAACCGGCAAAGTGGAAGTCTTCTATTGATTCCCAACGCAGTCTTCTCCTCTTCAACCAGGTAAAGCTGGATATAGGAACAAACGTTCGAAAATACTTTCTCTCTCTCTCTCTCTCTCTCTCTCTCTCTCTCTCTCTCTCTCTCTCACACACACACACACACACACACAACACACACACACACGCGCGCGCGCGCGCGCGCGCGCGCGCGCGTCAATTACGTCTATGCAGTCTAGGGGTATGTTACAGCACCAAACAAATTAAAAAGAAAAAAACCCCGATAAACTTGATTCCGTCTAGAAAAGAGCAGCTAGGATCATTCTTACCCTTGTAGTGCTGGTAATGACTTTCTTATCAACCCAGAGAAGCAAGCTAAGCGGTAATACACACCACCGTTGCAAAAATAAAATAAAATAAAGAAACAAACAAACAAAACAAAACAAAAAAAACACCAAGCTTCAGCAAAGCTGAGCTTGACTCGGGTACAACGCACACAAATGATCCGGGCCCACAGACTTAGAAGAAGAAGAGCTCTTTATTCCATCCTCGTATCAGTAAGACTCTCACAACCATCTTCACACTGCAACCAGCATCGTATCTTCAGGGACATTCCGTTGGAACTCTCCTTTCACCCAAAACATACACTAAGAAAAAGTGCTCCCTCGTCCTCTTTCAACACGAGACTTGAGAGAAAACGACCACTACATTCCCCACATCAATCACTCTGTTTTATGTCATTCCTAACATCAGACGCACACCTGTATATATATATATATTATATATATATATATGTCGTGTGTGTGTGTGTGTGTGAGTGTGGTGTGTGTGTGTGTGTGTGTGTGTGTGTGTGTGTGTGTGTGTGTGTGTGTGTGTGTCCTTACTTCCCTTTCTTGCTTCCTCTCTTCTCCTTTGTTTAACGACACCTTATGTCCATGACTTAGTTTTAACAAAGTCAGAGGCTACGTCTAATACATCAAGCCTTGGCTTAGTAAATTCTACTGAGTTCTGAGCAATCTCTCTCTCTCTCTCTCTCTCTCTCTCTCTCTCTCTCTGTGTGTGTGTGTGTGTGTGTGTGTGTGTGTGTGTGTGTGTGTGTGTGTGTGTGTGTGTGTGTGTGCTTACATTCTTAAGGATGTGGGTTTGTTTGGAATAATCTGGGTGCTCAAAATATATATGGATATTTGACATGTTTTAAAGACAGGACTACTGACTGTAGAAGGTAAAATTGGCATGATCATGTCTGTCATAGTCATAGGTTTGTACAGTACAGACCATTTATGACAACTCACGAGTTCGAACCACACATCAATGTCAACTCATGAGTTCGAACCACACATCAATGTCAAAACGAATCGATATGTTATGAGCACATAAGCTAAGTTTAGGCTTGGTGTTTCTGATATTGCTTCTCATCGTTTCAGATACTATATTTACGCTGACGGTGAATTAATATGCCGTTTGTGTGGTTCAGCTAAGGAAGATGACATTCATTTTTTGTTGTGCTGTCCCGTATTATATGATCTCAGAGCTAAGTTTATCCAGCCTAAGTATTTCACTGAACTATGTCAGTTCAAGGTAGGCCTACTATTACTGTTGTCGTCAGGAAAAGAAAACATCCTGTCTTATCTGATTATGTCTATCTGTGAAGCACAAAAAGACTGCGTGCAGTTGCTCATTAACTTGCTTCACCTACGTATATATTCATTGTTGCTGTTGATAGATTTATCATTGATTTTGAAATGTTCATAAGTCGCATTGCTTAATTGTATGAAAGCCTCTTCAGTATGGGACCCTGGCCTTAAATCTGAATAAACATTCGTATTCGTATTCGTATTCGTATTCGTATTCTCTCTCTCTCTCTCTCTCTCTCTCTCTCTCTCACCTCTTTGAAGGTCTCTCCCCCCTGCCTCTTTCTCTCTCTCTCTCTCTCTCTCTCTCTCTCTCTTTTCTCTCCCCCCCCCACTATATCTGCACCTCCCCCTCCATCTAAATAAGATCAACAGATCCTATGATATAGATACACAGAGCCAAGACATAGATAGACAGATCCTATGAAATAGATAGATAGACAGAGCCAATGACATAGACAGACTGATCCTATGACATGGGTAGAGTTAGATTCTATGACACAGGCAGATCCTATGACATAGACTGATCCTATGGCAAAGAGAGATGGACAGATCCCATGATACAGACAGACTGACAGATCCTATGACATAGGCATGTCCTATGACATAGATAGACCAATCCTACGACATTGACAGACATATTCTATAATACAGACAAAAAGACAGATCTTATGACTTGGATATATTCTATGACACAGATAGACAGGTCCTAGGACCATAGACAGATCCTGTGGCATATATAGACGGTTCCCGTGACATACACAGATCCTATGACATAGACAGATAAACAGATCCTTTGACAAAGACTTATCCTTTGACACAAACAGACAAATCGTATGGCACAGATAGGCAGACAGATCCTATGACATAGACAGACAGACAGGTCTTATGACATAAATAGACAGCTCCTACGACACAGACAGACCGATCCTATGAAATAGATCGATAGACAGGTCCTATGGCATAGATAGACAGACTGTGTGACACCGATGTATCCTAAGACAGAGGTCCTGTGACATAGACAGACAGACAAATCCCATGGCAGAGATGTACAGTTCCTGTGACAAGCCATAGACAGTATGAGCTGGGCGGCATGGCTCCGACTCAGCACACCGTCTTTCAGCACCCGATGACGTCAAGAACAATTCACTAGTGGATCATCGTACTTGGATAAGAACATAATAACCGTTTTCTCCTTCAAGAAAAGTGATGATCAGTGATGTTTCGGGGGAAGAAACAAACAAACAAACAAACAAAAAAAACAGCCGTTATCTTCGTATTCTTGAAAGACAGCAACCTCTCCCTGTTCTTATCGTTTACTTGAAGACGGATGAATGATCATTTTTAAATTCTACGGGGAAGACAGGCCGAACAGTTATCACGGTCTTTTGACGCGAACATATTCCCATGCCCAGACACAGTAAGCTAACAGAGGAAGGGGACCTCTTTTAAAGAAGAAAAAAAAAAAAAACCTCAAGTGCAGTAACAGTAAAACAATGCCAAATGCCAAACATGCAGGCTTTCCAGGAACCCACGGCAGGTCCTGCAAACAACAGCGACAGAAAAGCAGGCAACAACAGCAACAACAGCAGCAGCAGAAGCAACACCAGCAGCAGCAGCAGCAGCATCCCGCTGCTCATTGACGAGAGGCTATTAATCGAGGTCTATTCTGGCGCCGTAGCCATGGCAACCAGAAAGTGGAGTTGAAATCTGTGGCGTCAGATGTCGTCGGCGGGGACGGTGCTGGTTTAATGAATTCTAAAGCGACTGCAGCAACAACTTTGGGGTTGTTTCGCGACGTCGCCTGCCGCTGGGGTGACGGCAAGCTTGGTGGATAAGCACAACTGAACGCGTTCGCGTGTGCGTACGTGCACGCAAAAATACACCGACACACAGCAGCTGTGCACGTAGGAATGGAGCAAGCAAGCACACACACACACACACACACACACACACACACACACACACACAGGACAGATCTTTGGCTGGTGCCGCATGGTCTACGCGTTGCACTATGGACAATGAAAGGTGTCAAAAGCCGCATAGAATTTTTTTTCGAGAGAGAGAGAGAGAGAGAGAGAGAGAGAGAGAGAGAGAGAGAGAGAGAGAGAGAGAGAGAGAAAGGCAGACAGACAGACAGATAGAGACAAGAGAGAGGAGGAGGAGGGAGGGAGAGAGAAAGAGAGAGACAGACAGAGAGAGAGAGAGAGAGAGAGATGAGAGAGAGAGAGAGAGAGAGAGAGAGAAGCCAATCTCTTCACGAATATAGTAATGTTCATGCTAGAGGCATGTGTTCATGCTAGAGGCAAGCTAGAGGCATTCAATTCAGTCGGTTTTTTGTTTGTTTGTTTGTTTTTTTAAATAATGACTGTCACGCTTTTCCACCTGACACTGCACTCACTATCAGCTCCCTGTTTCGTTTTCTCCCTGAACTCCCTGGTGAGTCGTGGAGGTACCACACTGAAGAACAGTTCACCAGGAATCACCCAGTTTGCTCGGGGGTTGTGTGCCTAGCCTCGAGGGTTGCTTCCCTTGGTTTCACCGTCCCCTCTGCAACACTGACTAGCCTCAAGTTTTTTTGTGTGTTGTTTTTGTTTTGTTTTGTTTTGTTGTTGTTGTTGTCGTCGTCGTTGTTTTCTATCTTCCTTTCCGTTTTCGTTCATCAACAGTTCGCTGGAGGAGTTCGGCAAGGGGCCATTGGATCCTTGCTGCATGGCCCCACTAACGTGGTTGTCTTTTCCTGACACTGATGCCTGTAAATCTTCATAATTATGATTCGATGTGCTGCTTGGCTGGTTGACGCACTAGCTCTGTTCGTGATCATTTCAGAGTATCGAAGTTTTGTATCTTTGCTGTAATTCTCATTCCGCTGGCTTTGGGATTCTTCTTTACAGATCCGATGTCAGGGTCTGCAACCTATATACTACATATCCTTCGTTCCCTCTGAAAGGGTAATTAAGACTCACGAAAATAGTAGTTATGACTCATTAAAAAAATCACACGCACACACACATACACACACACACATACACAACATACAACACACACACACGCACACGCACGCACGCACGCACGCACACACACCACACACACACACACACCACACACACACACACACACACACACACGCACGCGCACGCACGCGCGCACACACACCACACACACACACACACACAACACACACACACACACACACACACCCCCTCCAAAAAGGTAGTTCGATGAAAACAGACAATTATAGGGGGATTTCATTGTTGAACATAATCAGCAAATTATACAGTACAGTAGTTAATAACAGACTAAAGGACTTTGTGATGCAAATGATACTATTCCTGAAGCTCAAGCTGGTTTTCGCAAAGGTTACAGTACCACAGATAACATTTTTTCTCTTCAATCACTGGTTCAAAAATACCTGACAAAACATGGTGGTCGGTTTTACACGCTTTTTGTGGATTTCTCTAAAGCATTCGATAGTATACACAGACAAAAACTGCTATACTTCATATTACAGAAAACAGGTATTCACGGAAAAATGTACAAAACATTAAAGGCTATGTATAGAAATGTGAAAGCTGCTGTCAAAGTGGGGACCAGTATAACTGAGTATTTTGACTCTGTGTCAGGTGTAAGACAAGGATGTGTTTTAAGTCCATTGTTGTTCTCTATATTTTTGTCTGAGTTGCAAGCTGACTTATTAGACTGTGGTGCAAGAGGTATTGACATTTTTGCTGACCCACTGGGTATTTTTCTGTTGATGTATGCAGATGATATTGCTTTAGTTTCCGATTCTGTGGCAGACTTGCAGAAGAAGATAGTGTGTCTGGAAAAATACTGCCGTAAATGGGGCCTGACCGTGAATATGGATAAAACCAGAGTGGTTGTGTTCAAAATGGTGGTTTCATTAAATCAAGTGAGAGATGGTGGTATGATGGTAAGCAGATTCAGGTTGAACCTAGATACAACTATCTTGGCGTTTTATTCTCAGCCACATTAAACTGGTCCAGGTGTGCAGAAAATCTGTCAGGTAAGGCT
>CM065748.1:30003878-30026378 GCA_033310375.1 Conus canariensis | reverse complement strand
CAGAGAGAGAGAGAGAGAGAGAGAGAGAGAGAGAGAGACAGACAGACAGACAGACAGACAGACAGACAGACAGACAGTGAGAGACGGATTGACGGACGGACGGACGGGGAGAGAGAGAGAGAGGGGGGGGGGTGGGGAGAAGAAGAAGAAGAAAGGAGGAGGAGGAGGACGGAGGAGGAGGAGGAGGAGGAGGAACAGAAGAAGAAGAAGAAACGGGACAGAGCGGACATTGTCACACACCGAAAGAATGAACATAACGGAACCGTGTAACGCAACATCCGAACTTCCCACCGGTCTCTCCCCACCCCATCCCCCCGCCCTCCACCCTACCCCATCTACCCTCACCGTTTCCCCTCCTGCATCCTCTAACCCACCTATCCACTGTCGGCGCTCTAAGCCGGCTGAGCGAAACACTCTCATACCCCCTCCCGCAGCTCCTCCATCCCCTTCAACCTCCAGCCCCCCTCCCCCCCCCCCCCGCCCCCCTCCCCCCCCCCCTTCCACAACATCCTCCTCACTCACACAAGGAATCCATTGTTAGTCAGCTGAGAGAAAAAGCAGCAACAACAACGAGACCATTGTGCATACTAGCACTGCCAGCTTGTTACAGACTTGTCAACTGTCAGAAAAAAAAGGGTGTCAACGTTCGACTTTTCACACTAACAGAAAAACAAAAACAAAAACAAAAAAAAAGGAAGGGGAAAAAAAAGAAAAATCTAACTGCAACACACTTTTTTTTTTTTTTTTTAAACTTAAGAACAACGTAAGATTTAGAATCGTCACTAATCCGGTCATTTTTTTTCTGTGCATGTCAAATAAGCATAAAAATTGGGAATCGACACAAATCAGAATTAACGCAAACGCTCGTTCCTCTCTCTCTCTCTCTCTCTCTCTCTCTCTCTCTCTCTCTCACACCACAACACACACACACACACACACAAAATACGCAAACACAAACACACTCTCTCTCTCTCTCTTTCTCTCCTTCCCTCAACACACACACACACTCTCTCTCTCTTTCTCTCTCACACACACACACACACACACCCACAACAAACAATACACCACACAACACACACACACACACACACACACCACTCGGACATGTCCAGGTTGGTTTGTTCAGCATTCCTGACAATAGTAACGGGACATTCGCAGAAGCAGCAGCTCCTTCCTCTGGGGAACCCCGACAGCCCATGTCCCATGGTTCGGCGTCTGCAGGAGACCCCCCCCCCCCCCCTCACCCTCTACACCCTTGTCTATCCCCCTTCCTCCCCCTCCCCGCACACATACACACACCTCCCCACCCCCAACTCTCTCTCTCTCTCTCTCTTCTCTGAGACAACACACACATACACACACACACGCACACCTTCTCTCTCTCTTTCACTCAAACATACCCACGCGCGCGCGCGCGCGCGCACACACACACACACACACACCACACCACACACAACACACACACATACACGCACGCACGCGCGCGCGCGCGCACGCACGCACGCACGCACGCACCGCACACACACACACACACACACACACACACACACACTCAACACTGGAATTTCAGGGGGGGGGGGGGAGGAGGGGGGGGGATGCCGTTCTTTGAGGATGTCACAGAAAAGCAAGGATCAATGTACACTCCGCCTCACCTAAAAGAATCGAACTCAGGGTAACATGAATGATCACCCCTGACAACACTCGGTGAACTGAACCCTCGTCCCCCCTCCCAGTCCCCATCCTGCTCCCCATTCCCACCCACACTCCATACTGGGAAGCAAAAAAAAAAAAATTAAAGACAGAAAACAAAAAAGAAAAGAATGAAAGAAAAGAAAAGGGGGGGGGGGGGGGGGGGGGGGGGAAGAAAGAACCTTACAGTTTTTCTTTTCGGCAGAAATATCCGTAAAGATCAACAAACGAATCAGACGTAATCTACACAAAAATCCACTTCAATACCCAAATCTTAAAAAAAAAACAGACATAGTCTGCAAGTAAACAAAAACATCAGCTTGGATCAGTAGGCATCACAAGAAATATTCTACAAAGACACCAACTCTACAGGAAAAAAAACAAAACCCATCTGAACAGCAAACAAACATAAGCATATTCTGTCGAAACATCTACTTGGATTACAAAAGAAGAAGAAAAAAAAAAAAAAAGTAAAAAAAGAGACTCCATCTGCAGAACAAAACTGCACTTCGACAGGCAAAATAAAAACAGGTAGCCTACATTGTGCGGGGGCAAAAAAAAAAAATCCATTTAGTCTGAAGAAAAAGATGTATTCTGCAGAAAAATCGAATTTGTCAGGAAAAAAAAAAAGTATTCTGCAGAAAAATCCACCTTGATCTACAAACGAATGCAGACGTACTCTGCATAAAACTCCTTTGATAAGAATAGACCGACACACGTATTTTGCAGAAAACGTCACTTTGATACGTTTAAAAAAAAAAAAAAAGATCGAAATTCAAACAAAAGACTGCGACGTCGAACTGTGGGGGGCACGCTTTCTCTGAGGACAGCAGCCCTACCCTGACACCGAAATCTGTCGTCACGAACAAACCGCAAGGTAGCAGAACACTGCACAACACTACACTGCTCTGCAATGGACTACACCACACTACACTACTCTACACTGGACTACAACACACTACACTACTCTACAATGGATTACAACACACTACACTACTATACACTGGACTACACCACACTACACTACTCTACAATGGACTACAACACACTACACTACTCTACACTGGACTACAACACACTACACTACTCTACATGGACTACAACACACTACACTACACTGGACTACACCACACTACACTACTCTACACTGGACTACAACACACTACACTACTCTACAATGGACTACAACACACTACACTACACTGGACTACACCACACTACACTACTCTACAATGGACTGCACCACACTACACTACTCTACACTGGACTACACCACACTACACTACTCTACAATGGACTGCACCCACACACAGCACTCTACACTGGACTACACCACACTACACTACTCTACAATGGACTGCACCACACTACAGCACTCTACACTGGACTACACCACACTACACTACTCTACAATGGACTGCACCACACTACAGCACTCTACAATGGACTACACCACACTACACTACTCTACAATGGACTGCACCACACTACAGCACTCTACACTGGACTACACCACACTACACTACTCTACAATGGACTGCACCACACTACAACACTCTACAATGGACTACACCACACTACACTACTCTACAACGGACTACACCACACTGCACCTACCAATGCTATGCAATTGCAATAAAACGCAAAGCAGGTAAGCTATGCACTTCAACACTATACAATGCAGCGGTAGTTCAGTGCAATCCAATCGCCATACAGTACAATACCACATACAGCAATGCAATTCGACACAAACCATTTCTATGCAATACACAGCACAAGTGAACACCGTGTTTATGCGCTTTCACCTGCCAAATAACTCATGAAAAAACACATTTGCGGCACTGAATTTTACACGGAAACCCTAATTTCTTTCCCTCCTAAACGGACACTTCACTAACGCGAATCGAGTTTCTGTGCAGAGGATTGTATTGTGTTGTATTGTATTGCATTGCACTGCATTGTATTGTATTGTTTTGCATGCTGCTGTGTCGTAAAGTGGTGTATATGTTGTATGTTTTGTGTACTGCATAGTGCTGTCTTGTGCCCAACTACTGCACTGGACTGCAATGTACTGGGCTGTATTGTTTTGCGGTTATTTATTTATTTATTTTTTTTTTTTGTATTGTATTACTATCAGGTTCGGTTTTGTTTGCTTCTGATAGAAGAGAGAGAGAGAGAGAGAGAGAGAGAGGGGGAGAGAGAGAGAGAGAGGAGAGAGAGGAGGAGGATGAGGATGAGAAACACACATCAGTGACTCACAAAGAGAGAGGGAGGGGGAGGGAGGGAGAACGAGAAAGAAAGAAAGAGAGAGAGAGAGAGAGGGGGGGGATTTAAATATATATTTTACTGACATTGACCTGTACAGTCTTTATGTCAAGGGAGAACAAGATCATATTTGCCGAGCCAAGAAAGGGGGGGGGGGGGGGGGGGGGGGGGGATCTGGAATGAACTAAGTAAACTGAATAGCTAATAAAGTAAACAAATCAAAGCATTTCAAAATAATAAGTAACAGAAACATCAAGAGACGATTTAGCGATGGGGGGGGGGGGGGGGGGGGGGGGGGGGGAAGGAGAGAGGATGAGAAACTTATCACCATCACTCACTCCACAAAGAGAGAGAGAGAGAGAGGAAGAGAGAGACAGACAGACAGACAGACAGACAGACAGACAGACGACAGACAGACGGAGACTGAAAGAGACAGACAGAGACAGAGAGAGCACGCACTAGTTGGTCCCCCCCCCCCCCCCCCTCTCTCTCTCTCTCTCTCCTCGTCCCTTACCCCTTCATCCAAATCGCCTGGGAGTCTTTCAGTGCAGACGGACAGTGAAGCGCGCGGATTGCACTCCCTTGGTGCAGGCCACATGACACGGCCCACACCACTCCCCAGACTAAGCTGCCCTAATTGACTGTCTTGGTCACCCACAGTTCCCCCCGCACTTCCACCAGTCACATCCAATTATTCCGCTTAATGACTCAAGTCAGCCTAAACCGTGTTCCGACTTCAACTAGGTTTCTGTCCCCCCCCCCCCCCCCCCCCCCCCCCCCCCTCCTTCCAAAGTTGAATAAATCCAAAATGTTTTTTTGAACAGGGAGGTGGGGGGGGGGGGGGGGGGGGGGGGGGGGGGAGGGGGGGGGGGGAGGTGGGAGGGAGGAAAGGGTGTGGGGTGACCGGGGATGGGGATAAAATACCTTTTTTGTTGTTGTTGTTGCTGCTGCTGCTGCTGTTGTTGTTGCTACTGCTGCTGTTGTTTCTGTTGCTGCAGTTGTTGTTGCTGTTCTAACTGAACAAGCTTGGGCAGTAGGACAACAAATTTAATGTTGTGCAACATAAAATGGTTTTCCGATCTAGGCGCACGAGTGGATTGATTGATTGATTGATGAACGAATCCCGACAATGCACAAACCAAGCTGAAGCAGAGAGAGAGAGGAAATAAGCCAGCCACAATCACACTCGTCTGGCAACAGATCAGCACCACGTCAACTGACGTCCAACAATAGACTTGAAATTCATCATGAACTCACTTGGATCTGTTCACCATCGGCGCTTTGGAAAGGTACGCATTCTCTGGCATCGCCACATCAAAACAAAACAAAAACAAAAAAGGAAAGATAGCAGAAGCAGCGCTAAAGGAAGAGCTGCAAGACATGTATCAAACCGACACGACAGGACTCACAGCGAGTCAGCATCAAGACCTGAACTACAAGTCACTGGAGTCACGAAGACACACCAACTTCCAGCAAACTGCTTCTGTACAAAATCATGACTGTGACAACTCGTCGACATCCCTCCTCCACCCATTTTTTCACCCCCTCCCCCACCCCCACATTTCGACCTCTAAACCCGCCCCCTCGGCCTCGCCAAACCCGTTCCAAGCATTCTTAAAAAAAAAGGTGTTTTTTTTTTTTTAAATTTTTCCCTTCCCCCCAAATGTTAATTTTCCCTTTCTTTAAAAAAAAAAACCCAACCCCTTGTCTGGGTTGCCCCCCCAATTCATCAGGGCTTCCCCCCTTTGGGGCCCCCAAAAAGGGGGGTGGGGGGGGTTTTTGGGTGGGGGGAGTTGGTCCCAGGTTTTACTAAAAATGTTTTGGGGGAAATCCGGACTTCCGGTCGGGGTTTTTTGAGTCTGGGGCCCCACTCGCCCACGGCCGGATTGGTGGAAAGGCGTGCAGAGGGTTACTTTCGCTTTTTGGTTGAAAAAGGCAAAAATGGACCTGGGTAGAACATTTCGTTTAACAAACCCAAACCCCAAATTTAATTTGAAGAGGAAACAAAAAACTTTCAACAACCCAACCCCAAGCAAAAACACCGGACCCGCACCACCCACAACACACAAACAAACCCGCCCCCCAACACACAAAAAACATGACCACCAGCCCACAAAACAAACCACTACATTTAAAAAACCGAAAAAAACCCTTTTTCCCACCCGGGGGCGCGCAACAAAAAACCAACACATATTCATTTTTTTTTTTAAAACCACAAAAAAAAAAAAGGCCTCAGTTAAAAAAAAAAAAAAAAAAAAGACCAAAAAAAAAAAACCACCAACCCCCCCCCAACCCCTTTACTTCCCCCCCAAACCTCAACCCCCCTCTCCCCCTCCCCTCCCCACCCCCCCCTCCCCCCCCCCCACCCCCCCTCCCCCCCCCCCCCCACCCCCCCTCCCCCCCCTCCCCCCCTCCCCTTCCCCCTCCTCCCCCACCCCCCCCCCCCCTCCACCCCCCATCCCCCCCACCCCCCCCCCCCCTAACCCCCCCCCCCCTCCCTCCCCCCCCTCCCCACCCCCCCCCCCACCCCTCCCCCCCCCCCCCCCCCCCCCCCCCCCCCCCCCCCCCCCCCCCCCCCCCCTCCCCCCCCCACCCCCCCACCCCCCCCCCCCCCCCCCCCCCCCCCCTCCCCCCCCCCCCCCCCCCCCCCCCCCCCCCCCCCCCCCCCCCCCCCCCCCCCCCCAAATTTTTTTTTTCTCTCTCTAAACTATCCCCCCCCCCTTAAAACTCTCCCTTTCTTTTCTTTTTTTTTTCTTTCTTTTCCCCCCCTCTCCCCCCCCCCCCCGTTTCTCCCCACCCTTCCAACTTTTTCCCCCCCTTAAAAGGAAACAATCCCCTTGGAGAAAGGTTAGGGATGGCTGGTGCCAGGAAAAAGGGGGGAACGGGAAAAACCGAGGATAAACAATGGAAAAGGTTGGCGCCCCCAGCCTTCCCTTCACGTGCACCCAGTCACCGCCCTCTCTGCCTGCGCTGGTATCCACCCTTTGTTCTCGCGCTGACTTCCCCCCCCCCCCCCCCCACACCCCCCCCAAACCCCCTTCCCCAGCTCTCCCCCACCCCCTGTCTATCTCTCTCTCTAAATCCACCAACTTTTTTCAATCCTTAAATCGAATAAAGGTTTTTCTGGGTTCCTCTCTTTTCCCCTCTTCTCCTCTCTCTCTCTCTGTAAAGTTTTTAAATTTGTCTTGTTTAACAAGGGAAATTTTCCCAGACAACTGGGACGGGATTCTTTCGTACTTCCTTTATTTAAAAAAAAAGGTGATTGTAAGAATTTTTAGCAATTATAGAGGTTTCTTTGGGTGACATCACCCGGGAAAAATTTTGTGCAGTTTTTAAATATCCCGACTTTCAAGAATGGTTTGAGAATTGTAAATTGCCCCGCGAAGGCCAAGGGGATTTAAAAGAGTTTTATTTTAAACCCGTTGAAATATACGTAGCTTATTGGTTCTGAAAAAGGCGTTTGATTCTATAGAAAGAACCCTTATTATGGCGATCCCTTTTGAAAATAGGATTAAGGCAACTTTTTAAAAAATGTGTTCGTAGTTTTTAAAATAAATTTTGAAAGGTAGGGCGAGATGTAGGGGCTTAATTCCCCCCTAATGATTAAATTTCCCCACTCGGGGGGAGTGAAACAAGGTGACGTTTCAGCCTGTTTGTTCCTATATTTTTCAATGAATTAGTTTAAGAAGTTATAAGAAGAAGCAAACACGGTGGCAATATTTACGCTATGATTACTTTGAGCCGTTTATATTACTTTGGTGTGATGTAGCTTTGTTGGCTGAAACAGTTTACTGTCTGCAAATACAGATAAACGTTTCCCATAATGCAGGTGAGCAAAAATTTTGAGGGTAGATATAAATAAAAGTGGTGTTTTTAGTATTTAGAAAAGGAGGTTATTCATCTGCTAGTAAGAAATTGACTTACAATGGAATAACAATGCCCATTGTTAACGTTGTACAAAACCTGGGAATTTACTTCTCCACAAGGCTTAGTTTTGTAGCAGCGTGCAACAACCTTTCTAGCTGAGCCAGAAATGCTTTGTAATGCATTTTGCAAAAAAATACATAAGTTGAAAAATAATTCTCTGGCCACATTTCTAAAATCATCTGACCCATAGATTCAGTCAGTGGTTGAGTACGGTGCGGAATTATGGGGACTGGATAATGCAGCATTACATTGCGAAAAAGTACACTAGTATGCGCTCAAACGATTTTTAGGCATCGACTTTCGAACACCAAATGAATTGGTGTATGGAGAAACGAACGGGCACCCTTTTTACATAAATTCTGTTATAAAATGTGTTAGGTTTGGGTTAAATTAACAAAAAATAGATTTGCACGAACGGGATAAAAGAACTCGGCCTCGAATGTTAGTTGTAAATTATGTATGTATGGGTCTGGCAGAACCAATAATAATAATTGTAGCAATAGTAATCATGATCATCATTATCATCATCATCGTCATTATCATCCTCATCATTATTTTCATTGTTAATATTATCATTATTATTAGTGTTGCTGTTATTATTATAACAGTAGTAACACTTTATCATCACCATTATCGCCATTATTACCATCATTATTATTATTATCATCATCATCAAAGTACAGAACTAGAGTCTGTTCTCGTGTAGAGACCAATGTAAAAGCGCTTTACGATCCACACTCTCGTTTACACAACAGACTGCCTACCTGGGTAGAACCGACTGAAGAGCTGCCTGCTGGCGCTACATTCTATTGTTTCCTTTGCCTCTCAGTCACGGAGTTTCTCACTCATTCTTTCAATATTTCAGATAAGGCGCATGCTGCGAATACACTTGTCTTCCATACCAACGGCCAAACTGACCTTCTCTTCCGAAAGTCGGTGATATGTTACATGTGTGCAATATGTAATGGCTGCGTTGACACCCGGAACTTGGGTGTACAGTGTCATTCCAGGAACTTTCCGAGAAATGGAGTCAGAATCAATGTTCACTCCTAATAAAGAATCTGCTACTTCTAAACAGTCCGGTGGAGACTGGAACCCGCAACCCCAGTATCACCAGGATCTCGAGTCCGGTGCTCTACCAGTTGAGCTATCCCGGCCCCTATACGATATACCCCCATACCATATACTACTACGACTTGTGACAATCGTTTAAATAATGATGCTATTATTATTAACAACAATAACAACAACAAAAATATAGGAAAAAAATTGTCCAGGGACTTCCAATTTCTCCAGGGAGGGTTTTCCTTTTTGACTGTGAACAAATAACAGAAAACTGTTATAAACCCGTCCCTGAACTACGGTTGACCTTAACGCCGCCGCCTCCTACCCCCCCCCCCCCCCCCCCCCCCCCTCCTCACTCCCCAACCCCACTCCTTATTCACCCCACGCCAACCCCCACAACAGACTCATAACGAGGAGGGTGAAACCAGAGCCTGCCTCATGATTTTTTTTTTAATGGGTCAGACACAGAAACAAAGACCGTTTGCTCAACGTCGACAATCTTTATTACGTGCACGGGCAACGCGGTGTCGTCGTGTGCGGAGGAGCGTACATTTGGGGGCCTGCTTTTATCACTCCCCCCCCCCCCCTCGCTCTCAACCCCCCCCCCCCATGTCCCTCCCCCTCTTCAGTCCCACCCCCACCCTCACGCCTTCTCTCTCTCTCTCTCTCTCTCTCTCTCTCTCTCCTGACGGCACTATTTCGTGTTTACGATTTTCCAAACGAGCCGACCTAGTCCTCTCTGCTTGTTCGGAACACACTCCCACCACCACCACTACCACCATCCCTCCCCCTGCTCCTCTCTCTCCCCTCCCTCCCTCTTGCATCTCTCCCCCCCCCCCCCCCCCCCTAACCACCTCCTACCTCTCGTCCCCTCCCCCTCCATCCGTCGGCTTTCTCCCTGCTTATTGTGAACCGTTCAAAGAATCAATTGTGTGTGTCCCTGTTGGGGAAAAGAGAGAGAGAGAGAGAAGAGAGAGAGAGAGAGAGAGAGAGAGGAGAGAGAGAGAGAGAGGAAGGGAGGGAGGGAGACGGTAAGATAAAGTTGCTTATAGCCCAGCCGGCCGCAAAGGCCCCTATCAGGGCTAAGAGACAGAAAGATAGAGAGACAGAGGGATGCGAGAGGGAGAGAGATGGAGACAGATGGGGAGAGAGAGGGGGGGAAAGAGAGAGAGACAGAGAGAGAGAGAGAGAGAGAGAGAGAGAGAGAGAGAGAGAGAGAAAGGTGGGAGAGAAAGAGGGAGAGAGATTGAAAGGGGAGAGAGAGAGGAGAGAGAGAGAGAGAGAGAGAGGAGAGAGAGAGAGAGAGAGAGAGGTAGGGCGCACGCCAGCCAGCTTGCTTGTATACTTGCTTACCTAATGTACTGAATCACCTATTTATTTACTCACTCGATCATTCACACGCTCCTCGCTCGCACGCGCGTTCGCTAATTCAATAATTCGCTGTCTTACTCACTGACAGACGGACTGACTGAGTTGCTGGTTGACAGACAGATTGACTACATGAATGAATGCATGTGACAAAAAAAAAAGAAAAAGAAAAAGAAAAGAAAAAAAAAAGGTGAGAAAAAAAAGAAGCAAACAAACAAGCAAACACTGAATAGATATGAATTGATATAGCTGTATTACCCGTCTAATCTTAAATGGTATCAGAAAAATGATGTTCAAATTGTTCTAATTATCAAATTGTAGTAGTAGTAGTAGTAGTAGTAGTAGTAGTAGTAATAGTAATAGTAGTAGTAGTAGCAGTAGCAGTAGCGGTAGCAGCAGCAGAGATAGCAGTCTTAGTCGTAGCAGCAGAAGTAGTCGTAGCGCTCATGTTCTTTTTAGCTCTTCTTCTTTTCTCCTCTTGTCTTTTTCTGTCCTTTTCATCTTCATCTTATTTTCTCTCTCTCTCTCTCTCTCTCTCTCTCTCTCTCTCTCTCTCTCTCTCTCTCTCTCTCTCTTTCTCTCTTTGCTCTTTCTTTCTGTCTTCTCCTTTCTTTTCCCTTTTCCTCTCCTTCTTCATGTCATGATTTTTTTCTCTTTATATTCTTTATCTTTTTCTTCATTCACATCACGACCGTCACCATCAATTATTGTAATGACTTTATTCAGAACCTCCGTCTCTTCCGCCACTCCTCCTTCTCTCACCTTGCCAATCGGTTTTATACAAATGAGTAAGCCACAAAGCAGGTGGAATAGCATCTTAGCTGTTCGAACTTCTGCAGCAGAGGGTATAGAATTTTCCGCGAGATGCCCCCCACCCCCACCCCACCCCTTCCCCTCACCTTCTTCCTTCTGGTACCTCTCTCTCTCTTTGTCGCTCTCTTTCTCTGTCTCTGTCTCTCTCTCTTTCTCTCAGTCCGGACCCATTTCCAGACCCCCCACCCCACCCCCTTCCCTCACCTTCTTCCTTCTGCTACCTCTCTCTCTCTCTCTCTCTCTCTCTCTCTCTCTCTCTCTCTCAGTCCGGATCCATGTCCAGACTGTACAAGTATATAACTCATCTCCGAAAGATGTATGAGGCTGAACTTGAAGAACAGAAAGAAAAAAAAAAATTCCGAGCGGCCGTACGAAGGTAATGCTTCGGTTGATGCGACAAGAATAGACTGGGAGATGGACGCCTGTGGGGGGTCTATAGGGGATTGCTAAGACACTTTTTTCCTACTTTATCGACTGACTGAGAGAGAGAGAGAGAGAGAGAGAGAGAGAGAGAGAGACAGAGAGAGACAGAGAGAGAGAGAGAAACAGACAGACTGACTGACAGACAAACAGACAGTCACAAGTACAGAGAGAGAGAGAGAGAGAGAGAGAGAGAGAGAGAGAGAGACAGACAGACAGACAGACAGACAGACAGACTGACAGACTGACTGACAGACACAAGACAGTCAAGTACAGAGAGAGAGAGAGAGAGAGAGAGAGAGAGAGAAGAGAGAGAGAGAGAGAGAGAGAGAGAGAGAGAGAGAGAGACAGAAAGACAGAGACAGAGAGAGAGAGACTCAAACTTTTTTCTGTAAAGGACTGAGATTTCAGTCATAGCCTATTCTTCAAATCTGGTCCTCCTATGTCGGGAGCTGACAAACCCAACACCACGCAACTCCCCACACTTGCCCTCCTTCAACTCTCTCTCCCCCCCTCTCTCTCTCTCTCTCTCTCTCACACATTCTTTAGCGTTATCAGTTTGTACATTTGTCGACACCCCTCTTCATTCCCTCCCCCATCAGCCCTCCTATTACTTCTCCCCCCCCCCCCCCCCCCTTCCCTCCCCCCATCTTTTGTCTGTCTCACAGACTTTGTTCCAGGCTGACATGGCAAGAGGCGACCCTCACAACAACACCGCTCTCTGCTCCATCTTATATCAGTTTGTGACATGAAGCCCGCCAGAAATGCTCAGACGTTTCATTGCTGTGCGTAGTTGCACGTGTGACGCACGTGGCGGACCACATCACTTCACACGTCAGCCATTAAGGCTGGAAGGCCGCCCAGCGCTGAGATATTGTCATGTTTGATTGTCACGTTTGATTGTCACGTTTGATTGTCATGTTTGATTGTTCGTTTGTCACGTTTGATTGTCACGTTTGATTGTCATGTTTGATTGTCACGTTTGATTGTCACGTTTGATTGTCATGTTTGATTGTTACGTTTGATTGCCATGTTTGATTGCCATGTTTGATTGTCATGTTTGTCATGTTTGATTGTCACGTCTGATTGTCATGTTTGATTGTCACGTCTGATTGTCACGTCTGATTGTCACGTTTGATTGTCACGTTTGATTTCACGTTTGATTGCCATGTTTGTCACGTTTTGTCACATTCGACTGTACGTTTGACTGTCACGTTTGGTTGTCACGTCCGATTGTCATGTTTGACTGCAATGATTGATTGTCATGTTTGACTGTCACGTTTGGTTGTCACGTCCGATTGTCATGTTTGACTGCAATGATTGATTGTCATGTTTGATTGTCACGTTTGATCATCACGTTTGATTGTCGCGGTTGATCGTCACGGCTGAACATCACGGTTAATTGTCATGTTTGATTGTCACATTTGATTGTCACGTCCGATTGTCATGTCTGATTGCCATGTTTGATTGTCATGCTTGATTCAAACTGCTTTAAGTCACACTGCACATACTGAGCAGTCAACTCCCCTTCCATAATCATTTTCATTGGCTGCCATGTTCCTCTGACAACCTGTCAATCAGACTGACATCAGAAACATGTCAAACTTGACCCTCTAAAAGGGGCAGATTAAGACCCCGGCCCTCTCCTTCTCCACCACCCCCCCCCCCCCCCAAAAAAAAAAAAAAAAAAAAAAATCAAAGACCAATCATAGGCCATAAGACTGAAAAAAGGAGTCAGTTTCAGTGTGTGAAACTTAACACGGCCGTAGGTATGCCAAAGGGGAATGTTCATCTCTCCTACTCCGAGATCCTGTGTCCAGTTTCACTGACCGTCCGAGAAGAAAAAAACACCATAACTCTAGTTTCCAAGTCTTGAGACTGTGGTTTTCAACACGTCTATCCATGCACATGGTAAAAAGATACCTGCTAGAGCCATAGGGACCACAGCTCTGAGTAAGCAAATCTTTGAGGCACTGTGGGGCCAGCTCAGAGTGTTCCCTGCACAATGAAGTACAGCTTTGTCCAAGCCTAGCTGTGTCGGCACTGGAAAGTTAGCGTGCTTTCCTCAGGTTGGTACGGAACAACGTGGTAAATGTTTGTCAGGTGGCTCTTCTGTAGATGGAATGAAGTTCTTCCTCAGGTTGGTACGGAACAACGTGGTAAATGTTTGTCAGGTGGCTCTTCTGTAGATGGAATGAAGTCTTGTATGATGATTTTTTTTCCCAACAGAGTCCCAGACAACTGACTGAAGTGACTTACGAGAGGCAGTGAGGTGTGAAGAACTTTTTTCTTTTTTTTTTTTTTTTTTTGCAAGTGGATGCGTTCACAAAAGGGTTCAATTGTTTGAACAGAGAGAGAGAGAGAGAGAGAGACGAGGAGAGAGAGAGAGAGAGAGGAGAGAGAGAGACACTCAGAAACAGAGAAGGGGGCGGACAGAAGACTTAGAAACGAGGACAGTGGCTGACACGGTAAGAGAGAGAGGGATAGAGAACGAGATGTCACCATGGCAACCGTGAGATAGCTCCACTCCGCTCTTCTATCTAGACTCCTTTTCTGTTTCTTGTAATGACACTGTTTTCATGGCTTTACACCCAGACAGAGAGAGAGAGAGAGAGAGAGAGAGAGAGAGAGAGAGAGAGAGAGAAGAGAGAGGGGAAAAAAAGAGAGAGAAAGAGAGGGAGAGAGAGAGAGAGAGGTGAGAGAGAGAGAAAAGAGAGAGAGAAAGTGAGGGAAAGAGAGAGAGAGAGAGAAAGAGAGAAGTGAGAGAGAGAGAGAGAAAAGAGAGAGAAAGAGAGGGAGAGAGAGAGAGAGGGAGAGAGAGAGAAAGAGAGAGAGAGATGCAGAGAGACAGACAGAGAGAGAGAGACAGACAGAGACAGAGAGAGACAGAGAGAGAGAGACAGACAGACAGACACAGAGAGTGAAAGAGAGACAGACAGACAGAGACAGACAGACAGAGAAAGAGAGACAGACAGACAGGCAGACAGACAGACAGAGGACGGACGAAGAGAACGAAGGAATCTTTTTAATGAGGGATAAAGAAAAAGCACAATACAGGCTTTTTTTACATCTTGCCCTCGATGAAGTAGAAAAAATAATGATAACATGTGACTTCAAAACTAAATGAACTATCTAAATAGTGAAAAGAATATAAGACTGAAATACAAAAAGCAATCCAAAAATAAGACAATCAACCTTTCACACACACACACACACACACACACACACACACACACACACACACACACACACACACGCACGCACACGCACACACACACACACAGACAGCGAGAGAGAGAGAGAGAGAGAGAGAGAGAGAGAGGAGAGAGAGAGAGAGAGAGACAGAGACAGAGACAGAGAGAGACAGAGAGAGAGAAGAAAATAACTTTGGAAATTTTTTTTTTTTTTTAAAGAGAGAGGGAGGGAGGGTAGGAGAGAGACAGAAAGGGTGGGAAACAGGGGGTGGTAGAGGGAGGGGGAGTGAGAGAGTGGATGAGGAGAGTCTAATAGAGAGAGAGAGGAGGTAGGGAGAGAGAGAGAGAGAGAGAGAGAGAGAGAGAGAGAGAGAGAGAGACAGACAGACAGACAGACAGAGACAGAGGCAGATAGAGTACATACAAACACAGAGAACCAGTTTGAGAGGAGGTGGGGCAGGGGTGAGAGAGAGAGAGAGAGAGAGAGAGGAGAGAGAGAGAGAGAGAGACAGACAGACAGACAGACAGACAGACAGACAGACAGACACAGACTACGGCGTCAATAATGTGAAGAACCACCAACACACAACTTGTCTCCATACACACACATACAGAGGAACACACAGGTACGCGCGCGCGCGCGCACACACACACACACACACACACACACACACACACACACACACAACTTATTCACTCACTCACTCACACACACACACACACACACACACACACACACACACACACACACACACACACACATACACAACATCACAAATACTCATGCGCGCGCGCACACACATTGGTGCCGTCCAGCAAGTGGAACTCACAGTTCGATCACAGAATAACTTACCCTCGTCGTTTCACAGAGCAAACAAGACGACGACGTCGCTGCTTGCAGACTAGGGAGGGAACGGGAAGAGGGTGGGAAGAAGGGGAGAAGGGACAATGGCAGCAATAAACAATAAAAGAACTTAGAGCAGTTTAAAAAAAAGTTTTTAAAAAGACTCTCTGATCTCTGGCTCTCTACACACACAGCATATAGCTTGTCTGTATTCATGTTCAATGGATTTGAACCTTCGCCCTACATCGTGGGCATTAAATGACCCACACTCACCCACCATTTTCCACTTGATAATGTAGACAGTTTTTTTATGCTAATTCCACAAAACGTTATGACTTTGGTAGTAAAGCATGGATCCACGTTTGTGCCTCTTTCGGGTTTTTTGTTGTTGTTGTTTGTTTTGTTTTGTTTTGTTTGTTTTTGTGTGAGTGTGTTTTTTGTGTTCTTTTTGTTTGTTTGTGTTTGTTTTTTTCTGGGAGGGGGGGGGGAAGGGGGGGGGGGGGGGTCCGACAAACATGGGAGTTAAAAATCCACGGCAAGACTTCATTCACTCCTATTGCAAAAGTATCGGCATGGCTTTAATCCTTCAGAAAAGCATGATTCTTGCAGACCCACGACATTACGCCATGGTTTTAATCCTTCAGAAAAGCATGATTCCCTGCAGAGATACGACATTACGCATGGCTTCAATCCTTCCAAAAAACATGATTCCCTGCAGACCCACGACATTACGCCATGGTTTTAATCTTTCCAAAAAGCATGATTCTTGCAGACCACGACATTACGCCATGGCTTAATCCTTCAGAAAAGCATGATTCTTGCAGACCACGACATTACGCCATGGTTTAATCTTCAGAAAAGCATGATTCTTGCAGACCCACGACATATGGCATGGCTTTTATGCTTCAAAAAGCATGATTCTGGAGACCCACGACATTACGGCATGGCTTTAATCCTGAGAAAACCATGATTCCATGCAGACCACGACATTATGGCATGGCTTTTATGCTTCAAAAAAGCATGATTCCTGGAGACCCACGACATTACGGCATGGCTTTAATCCCTGAGAAAGCCATGATTCCATGCAGACCCACGACATTATGGCATGGCTTTAATCCTGAGAAAAGCATGATTCCCTTGGAGACCCACGACATTACGGCATGGCTTTAATCCTTCAGAAAAGCATGATTCCTGCAACACACACGACATTACGGCATGGCTTTAATCCTTCAGAAAAGCATGATTCCCTGCACACCCACGACATTACGGCATGGCTTTAATCCTTCAGAAAATGAACATGAATTCCAATCTTAGAAAGAATTCCCAACAACATTACGGAAGCCTTTAATGCTTTCAGAAAAGCATGATTCCTTGAGATCCACGACATAAGGCAGGGCTTTATCTTCAGAAAGCATGATTCCTGGAGATCCACGACATGAGGCAGGGCTTTACTCCTTCAGAATACCCTCATTCCCTGGAGACCCACGACATGAGGCAGGGCTTTACTCCTTCAGAATACCCTCATTCCCTGGAGACCCACGACATGAGGCAGGGCTTTACTCCTTCAGAATACCCTCATTCCCTGGAGATCCACGACATGAGGCAGGGCTTTACTCCTTCAGAATACCCTCATTCCCTGGAGACCCACGACATGAGGCAGGGCTTTACTCCTTCAGAATACCCTCATTCCCTGGAGATCCACGACATGAGGCAGGGCTTTACTCCTTCAGAATACCCTCATTCCCTGGAACCCACGACATGAGGCAGGGCTTTACTCCTTCAGAATACCCTCATTCCCTGGAGACCACGACATGAGGCAGGGCTTTACTCCTTCAGAATACCCTCATTCCCTGGAGATCCACGACATGAGGCAGGGCTTTACTCCTTCAGAATACCCTCATTCCCTGGATACCCACGACATGAGGCAGGGCTTTACTCCTTCAGAATACCCTCATTCCCTGGAGACCCACGACATGAGGCAGGGCTTTACTCCTTCAGAATACCCTCATTCCCTGGAGATCCACGACATGAGGCAGGGCTTTACTCCTTCAGAATACCCTCATTCCCTGGAGACCCACGACATGAGGCAGGGCTTTACTCCTTCAGAATACCCTCATTCCCTGGAGATCCACGACATGAGGCAGGGCTTTACTCCTTCAGAATACCCTCATTCCCTGGATACCCACGACATGAGGCAGGGCTTTACTCCTTCAGAATACCTCATTCCCTGGAGATCCACGACGTGAGCAGGCTTTTATCCTTCAGAATTAACCCTCATTTGATTCAGCATAGGGGTTTACTCTTCAAAAATTCATAAAATAAGTTAAAAATCTTTTCCTGGTACCCACGACGTGGCAGGGCTTTACTCCTTCAGAATACCCTCATTCCCTGGAGATCCACGACATGAGGCAGGGCTTTACTCCTTCAGAATACCCTCATTCCTGGATACCCACGACATGAGGCAGGGCTTTACTCCTTCAGAATACCCTCATTCCTGGAGACCCACGACATGAGGCAGGGCTTTACTCCTTCAGAATACCATCATTCCCTGGAGACCCACGACATGAGGCAGGGCTTTACTCTTTCAGAATACGCTCATTCCCTGGGGACCCACGACGTGCAGCAAGGCTTCATTCAGTCTTTCAGAAAAAAAGGTTTCTAGAAACCCACATTAATTCGGCAAGGGTTTATTCTTAAAAAATAAAAAAATAAAAATCTTTGGTCACTGGTGCCCCACGACGTGCGGCGTGCAACATTTTAGGGAAAGAAACTAAATCAACACTGCGGAAAGAAGCTGAATGAGAAACCCAGACGTTTGAAACTTTTTTGTCTTTCCTGTCTCTTTCCATCGTTATCTATGAACCGTTACATGTGTCGGACTCTGCCATTCGTCGAATTCTGCATGCTGTCTCCCGACTGGTACACGAGACTAGTGAATTACACCTGCTGGTAAGGTCGCAGAAAGGAGGAGGGGGAGGGGGAGGGAGGGACAAAAATAACGAGTTTCTGGACAGCTTTGTGGTGGAATGTCCGCTCCTGGAATACTAAAAGACAACACCATTCTCTTCCCTCCCCTTCCTCCTCTGACATGCAGTCGACTGCTACATTCTGCTACCTCAGCGGAAAACAATTGGGGAGCGGGGAGGGAGCGGTCGGGGGGAGGGGGGAGAGTGGGGGGGGGGGGGGGGGGGTCGAAGGCAAGAAAGAAAGAAGAAACAAAATCGATCGATATCTGTCCCCTTTCCTGAGGCCTCCATGACGGCTGAGGTAATCTGGGAAAAGAAGAATAGTAGAAATAACTTCCGGGTCTATGTCATTTGAAGAAAACCCATGACGACAGGCAGCGGATATATGACAGTTCGAATAATTCTAATCGTGTATTGATGTATTGGTGTGTTTGTTCATTAATCTACTTTTTTTTTCTTTTCCACTGCTTCCTCATAATAAGCAACTGTTGTAACGGCATTGAAAAAAGAAAAGAAAAGAAAAGAACTGTTCTCCAATTCCAGCTGCTTTCCTCTCTCTCTCTCTCTCTCTCTCTCTCTCTCTCTCTCCTCTCTCTCTCTCTCATCTCTCTCTCTCTTCCCCTCCCCTCCTCCCTTCTCACTCTCCTTTCTCTCCTGTGTGAAATCAAAAGTTCGATGAGGGGTTAATATGACTGACTACATTCACAAGTACCTCTGGTGTAAAAAAAAAGAAAAAAAAAGAAAGAAAAACAAGGGCGGGGGGGGGGGGGGGGGGGGGGGGGGTGAGTGAGCAGTCCTGTTTTGTTCCCTCTCGTCAGTAACGAGCTAACATCAGAGACTGTCAGAAATGGAAACCATGGTGCACAGTTTACGTCTGATCGTCTAGAATTATTCATTCTTCTCCCGGCAGACGATGTTGTCTCGATGTCTGAAACTGTTAAAGGCCTGAAAACTCGACTAATTGATTTATGATGATCTGCAGCTTCACTTAAGGTAACAGTAAACATACCAAAAACCAGTATAACTGTGAGTAGTAAGGGCGATTCTTTAAGAATCAGGGAAATGTAGATTTATAATGGAGTGTTGCTGCCTGTAAAGAATGCATACAAAGATCAAGGAATATATGTTGCCACAAAAGTAAACTTCACTTTTGCACGCAATCATCTTGCAAGTAAAACTAAGCGTGCATTACTGTGTGTGTTGCAACAGTTATAACAAATTAGAAAAAGTTTTTGAAGCTACTGATGAATTTGTTTTACTCTCTAACAGTTATAACAAATTAGAAAACCAGTTTGTGAAGCTATTTATGAATTTGTTTTACTCTCTAACAGTTATAACAAATTAGAAAACCAGTTTGTGAAGCTACTGATGAATTTGTTTTACTCTCTCTAACAGTTATAACAAATTAGAAAACCAGTTTGTGAAGCTACTGATGAATTTGTTTTACTTCTAACAGTTATAACAAATTAGAAAACCAGTTTGTGAAGCTACTGATGAATTTGTTTTACTCTCTAACAGTTATAACAAATTAGAAAACCAGTTTGTGAAGCTATTAATGAATCTGTTTTACTCTCTAACAGTTATAACAAATTAAAAAACCAGTTTGTGAAGCTGTTGATGAATTTGCTTCACTCTCTTGTTCAGCCTACCGCTCAGCATGGAGGTGCAATTCGAGCCATTTATGACTCTGATGCGTGGTAATAAGAAAATGTCCATTTGTTTAGTTGAAGAAGTTTTTGGAGAGAGCTTGCGAACGCCAAACGATCTAGTCTATGGCAAAATAAACAGATATCCAACATAAAATCTGAATTCTGCAACAAACTCTATACATAACTGGTTGAAAATAACGAAAATGGAAATGTCAACGTTGCCAAGAAAAGGGTATCATATGTTATATTACTTAAATGAAAGATGAAAAAGGAAGTAGGTTTAAAACGTGAAGATCAAACTCGAAGAATCTGGCTTCGGCTACAACAGAGAGTTTAGCGGATAAATGTATTTCCTCGGACATTTTGGAACAGACTGACTGATTGTAGATGGCAACGGTGTCACGCTCAAGAATGTGACCGATTTGCGTTATCATATAGACAGCTTAGAACTATGCACGTTTCTAATATTTTAATCACTAAGACAGGACAGTCATGTAAGATACATTATGACAAAGTTCAGATAAGGTCTTTCCGATTTTGGCAGGTAAAAAGTCATTACATCGTTGCAGGAAACATAATAAACTTGGTTTTACTTATCTGCTATGTAAATACGCCAAAGAAAAAAAGTTCAAAGAGTTGTTACTATCCCACTTTGAATGACCCCAAGAATCAATTAATTCATCAAAAACATTGCAGACATTCTTCTTAACCAATGATAACAACGATCACCATGATGATGATGATGACGACGATGACAACGACGACGACGACGATGATGATGATGATGAAGATGAAGATGAAAGGATGATGATGATGATGATGATGATGATGATGATGAGCTAATGATGACGATATCCATGTCGGATATTGACGACAATGACGACGATGCTGATGCTGATGACGAAGAAAACGATGACCACCATGATGTAAATGAGGATGACGATGATAATGAGCATGATGAAGAATTTCGCAATAGTGAATACTGGCTTTCAAAGCTTTTCCCTTTTTTTCTGACTGTCGCTCTGTCTGTGTGCTTCAAAGCTTTCCTCTGTTTCTGACGGTCGCTCTGTCTGTGTCTGCCTGGCTGTCTTTCTGTCTGTCAACTTCTCTTCCCATTTATGTAAGCCTACCCGTTTCAGTAGTGCTGCAGGCAATACTCAGACTCTCTTCTGCTCCCCGGTATCCCTCGTTCCCCCTCTCCATCTCTCTGCTCTGTTAACTTTCTTTTCTTTTTCTTTTTTCTTCATCAATATGTTCACGTATGCATAGATCTGTACGTGTGCATGTTCAATGGAATGTATGCATCTATAAATTCATGTATGTGTGAACCCTCTCTCCCTCTCTCTCTCTCCGTATGCATCTATCTACATTATAAATGTATGTCTGCACGTATGTCTGTATAGATAGATAGACAGACAGGCAGCTAGATGCATAGATATAGACCGACAGACAGATACACATATATGTGTGTGGGTATTCTCCCTTTCCTCCACATACATATTCAGAGCGACAGACAGACATATCAATGAACAGATTTATATATAGAAAGATATACAAACACAGATAGAAAGGTAGACAGATATAAATAAATAGACAGACAGATAGATAGATACAGATAGATAGATCACACACACACGCACACGCACGCACGCTCGCACAGACACCACACACACACACACACACACACATACACACACACACGCAAGCGCTCGCTGTGACACACACACACACAGACACACACACACACACGCACACACACGCACACACACACCACACACACACACACACAACACACACGCTCGCGCGCTGATAAACATGCGTATGTCCGCACGCACTTTACACACGCGCGCACACACATAGACACACACACACACACACAACACACACACTCATCTCTCTCTCTCTCTCTCTCTCTCTCTCTCTCTCACACACACACACACACACACACACACACACAAACGGGCGCGCGCTCAGACACACAGGCAGACACACAGACAGACCGACTAACGGTCCCTGCAGAATGCCACTAGTACTCAGACTCATAAAAAAAAAGAGTATGGATGTATGGGCCTGCCGAAATAGCACCAAAAAGCTGTGGGCGGAATGTCACGGAGAATGTACGTGAGCTGAGACACAGGAAGAAAAAGAAAAGGGGGAATAAAATACCCCCCCCCCCCCCCCCAAAGTGTATGATAGATAGAAATACAGAGGCAGAAAAAAGGAGAGAGTATCGGGGCGGGGGTTAGGAGGGAGAGGTGGGGGGCTGGGTGGAAGGGAAGGGAGAAGCCTCTGTGTGTGTG
>CM065748.1:29987773-29992773 GCA_033310375.1 Conus canariensis | reverse complement strand
GGGGTTTCCCCAAAATAGTCCCATTCCTTTGATTTTGATCTGTCTGCTTGGAACCACCTGATTTGTACCTTGGTGGCCATGTGAACGAAAATGAGGAAGAATCATCTTTCAACCCAATACAAATTCTCAAAACAATCTCATTGCACCAGTCTACAAATACACGACTCCTTAAGCAAGCTTTGGCGCATTAATTTTTGGTGTGCAGCCTCTGTGCGTGCGTGCGTGCATGCATGCGTGCGTGTGTGTGTGTGTGCGTGGGGGTGGGGTGAGTGTGTGTGTGTGTGTGTGTGTGTGTGTGTGTGTGTGTGTGTGTGTGTGTGTGTGTGTGTATTCACGTGCGCGTGTATGAATTTTAATACGGTTTTTATTTTTTGATTTTGTCTAATACTCGGTGACACAGAGAGAGAGAGAGAGAGAGAGAGAGAGAGAGAGAGAGAGAGAGAGAGAGAGAGAGAGAAGAGAGAGAGAGAATGAAGAGAGGGAAAGAAGAGAGAGAGAATGAAAATAGAGAGAGAGAGAATGAAAATTCTGAATTACATTCATTCGCCCCCCCCCCCCCCACTCCCATTGTGATATCTGAATATTCTAGGTTGTAACAAAAACTACGTTAGTCTATGATAATTTCTAGCTAACTGATTTAATTGTTTTGATAACTCTGTGTGTGTGTGTGTGTGTGTGTGTGTGTGTGTGTGTGTGTGTGTGTGTGTGTGTGTGTGTGTGTGTGTACGTAACCTAAACGGGTCTGCTGTAGCTTTCTGTGTTTGATTGGATCGGTGTGTTGCTCATAACTAACATACGGCAGCATATTTCTACTCTTGGCATGAGTTATCCGCTGGCGTGACGTCAGTTTGTTTTGTTTTGTTTTATTTTTGCTTTTTTCTTTTCTTTTTTCTTTTTCTTTATTTTTTAAGATTAGCCTTGTTTGTGTCTTGATCTGACGAAAGTTTTTGTTTTTGTTTGAACACGAAACAATAGTTCCTTTTGACGTGAAAACAGGGTTTTTGTTTGGTTTGTCATAACTGGCGCCATGAGATCCACCCCAATCCTGAAGATGGAGGAGACCACTGGGCTACAGTCACTGGAGGACAGAAGGGACACAAAGATCCTCATCAGGCAGCAAAATTCAAACGCCTTGAAAACCATCCAATGAACAACAGAATGAGCAGACCCACCAAGAGCCGGCTGAAAAGAGGCAGCTTCATCTGCCAGTCAAGACGCCTTGAAAGACAAAGCCCAGTCTTGATGGAACACGAAGCAAAGCCTATCCCGGCAAATGTCACCCACCCATCTTGGAAGAGGCAGGTGTTCCCAACAGTCGTCACCAGCATTCCCGGAGTGGAGAAGAGAGGAACACAGTCAGACATCCAAAGGAAGGCCCTGGCCATGGAGTACATCTGCAACCAGTACCCCCAGGAAGACTGGACCCATGTCTTTACAGATGGCTCCGCTACAGAAGCAACGAAGGATGGTGGAGCTGGAATCTTCCTCCGATACAAAGACGGAGATGAAGAAATTGCAATTCCAACAGGAAAATACTCCACCAACTTCCGAGCTGAGCGAGAAGCCCTCTGTGAGGCAACCACAACAGTCTCGCAGAACTCCACAAGAACAACAGGACAGGTGGTGGTGTTCTCTGACGCTCTCTCCGTGCTCCAAGCCCTCAAGAACTCCCGCTGCAAAGAACAGAACCATCTCACTTCAGCCCTTGTTGCCCCGAGTGCCAGAGTGGAGAAAGTGGTGATACAGTGGGTACCAGCACACTGTGGCATCGGAGGCAACGAAAAAGCGGACATTCTGGCAAAAGACGGTGCACAGAAGGAGCAGGCCACCAACCTGGTGTCATACGATGAAATTAGGACAATCATCAAGGCACAGCAAGGAATAAAAATGGCGCCTCCTGCATCCCAAATACAACGCAGAAGACACATACCATTTGCTGGGACGACGGGAACAGGTCAAGATCTTCCGCCTGAGGACTGGACACAATCGCCTGCTCCACCACATTCATACAAAATTTGGCATTGGACAGAGTGGAGAGTGCCCTTGTGGTGAGGGACCAATGACAACCGACCACATCCTTCAAGTCTGTACGACGTATGCAGCATCCAGGAGAAAGTACTGGCCAACACCGACAGCAGTGGAAGGCAAGTTGTACGGCACCCTGGAGGAACTGCGACGGACGGCAGCCTTCATGGAGGACACCGGGCTGCTCATCTAACGGGATGGCGAACGAGGAAGAAGAAAAAGAAGAAGTTTGGTTTGTTTTGTTTTATGGATTTTTTTTTTTTTTTTTTTTTTTTTTGCTCTGCTCGCTCGCCTCCACCCCACTCTTCGTGACTGTAACTTCTTGACATGACGTGACTCGACCGGGTTTTCACGTTACTGGGGTTTGGTTCTTTATTAATGAACGTGACTTACGGAGTTCGTTCGTTCTGAATTTGAGCGGAGTTGGTTTTCAAGGTGGAGAGAGTTGTTTCTTGACGTCAGCCGGTAGAGTTATTGCTTGATGTTAGCCTGTAGAGTTGTTTCTTGACGTCAGTCGGTAGAGTTATTGCTTGATGTTAGCCTGTAGAGTTGTTTCTTAACGTCAGCCAGTAGAGATATTGCTTGATGTTAGCCTGTAGAGTTGTTTCTTGACGTCAGCCGGTCGAGTTACTGCTTGACATCAGACGGTAGAGATTTCTCGACGTCAGGGTTTTTTTTTTTTTTTTTGTTTTTTTTTTTTTGCGTGATTGGATGGCTTTTTTGTTGTTGTTGTTGTACATGAGTAGAGCTGTTTCTTGATATGTTTTAGAGTTGTGTCTTAACATCATTAGAACTGTTTCTTCCTGTCTGTTTCTTGACATGATTACATTTGTTCCATGGCGCGACGAGTGCTTTTTGTTGTTGTTGTTGTTGTTGTCGTTGTCGCTGTGCTGCTGTTGTTGTTTTGTTTGTTCGTTTGTTTGTTTGCTTCATTCTGGACGTGAGTAGAGTTGTTTCTTGATGTGACAAGCGTTGTTTCTTGATTTTACGACAGTTCTTTGTTGTGACAATCGCTGTTTCTTGACGTGACAAAGTTCTTTCTTGACTATGAACAGTTTGTTTCTTATTGTGTTTTTAGATGACAAGGGTCGTTTCTTGACCTGACAAGGTTTTTCTTTTTTTTTTTTTTTCGACACGATGAAAGTTGTTTCTTGACATGATGAGAGTTGTTTCTTGAGGTGACAGTTGTTTCTTGACGTAAGACGGTTATTTTTGTACGTGATTAAAGTTGTTCTCAGACGTGACGAACAGTTTGTTTGTTTTTGTTGTTTGCCTGCGGCTCTTTTTTGTTGTTTGTTTGTTTTGACGAAAGTATTGTTTCGATGTGACGTGTCTTGACGTGCAAGTTTGTTTTTTGACATGACAACAGTTGTTTTTTTGTTTTTGTTTACCTTAATGTGACATCAGTTGTTCTTGATGTCTGACGTAACAAGTTATTTTGTTTGTTTCTTTCTTTCTTGACAACAACTGTTGTTTCTTGATCGTGACAACAGCTTTTTCTTGATGTGACAACAGTTGTCTTGATGCGAAAATAATTTTTCTTGAGTGACAACAGTTTTTTCTTGACGTGACATTTTTTTTCTTGACTGACAGAAGTTGTGTTGACCTGACAATTTTTCTTATGTGACATGAGTTGGTTTTCTTGATGTGACAACGTTTTTTTGATGTGACAACAGTTGTTCTTGATGTGACAACAGTTTTCCTTGATGTGACAACAGTTTGTTGCTTGATGTGAGAACAGTTCCTTGACGTGGCAACATTTTTTTTTTTTGTACTTGATGTAACAAGTCCTTTTTTTCTTGAAGTGCCGACAGTTTTTGACTACATTTTTTTTCTTGGTGTGACAACAGTTGTTGATTGACGTGACATTTTTTTTCTTGGTGTGACAACAGTTGTTGATTGACGTGACAATTTTTTTTCTTGATGTGACAACAGGTTTTTATTTTCTTGATGTGCCAACAGTTGTTTTATCTGACGTGACAACAGCTGGGTTTTTTTTGACGTGACAGGAGTCGTCTCGTGCACTTGTATACGAGTCACCATTGGTCAACATCGGGTACGATATCGTTTCCTCCCCCCCCCCCCCCCCCTCCAACCCCATTCTCACCCACCCAATACCTTTTTTCCCGTCTCAAAACGGGACAGTAAGCTAAAGTTTTGAGCAGCTTCTTCAGGTCACAAGAGTTGTTTCTGGACGCAACAAGAGTTGTTTCTGGACGCAACAAGAGTTGTTTCTGGACGCAACAAGAGTTGTCTCTGGACGCAACAAGAGTTGTTTCTGGACGCAACAAGAGTTGTCTCTGGACGCAACAAAAGTTGTCTCTGGACGCAACAAGAGTTGTTTCCTGACAAGACAGGAGTCGTTTCAGGATGAGACAACAGTTGCTGCTTCACCTGACAAGAGGTATTTCTGGACGCAACAAGAGTTGTTCCCTGACAAGACAGGATTCGTTTCAGCATGAGACAACAGGTAAGGTAAGGTAATGTTGCTTATAGCCCAACCGACCGCGAAGGGCCATATCAGGGCTGTCACCACGTTAAAATCAACTCACAAATCATTCATTCACAGAACTCTTTAAAACACATCTTCTAAAAACCCACCCGAAATTTATTTAAAAATCTTTTCACTGTAAAATCTCAGATCCGATGAAAAATGTTAATCTCTTTCAAGAATTCAACGATCGCATCATGCAGAACATCTCTGAACAAGGTTTTCATGGAATCTGCTGTAAAATGTTTGTGTCTCACATCATGCAAGTCCCAACACTGTAAATAAATGTTCCCTTGTGAATGGCACATGACATGGAATGCACCACAGAGCTTCTTCACTCTTTAAAAGGTATGAATGAGTAAGATACATATGGCCGGTGTTGCTTCACTTGACAAGAGTTGTTTCTAAATGTGACAGGAGTTATGGACGAGTTGCATCTTGACGCAACAAGAGTTGTTACATGACATGACTGCAGTCGTTTGTT
>CM065748.1:29955273-29965273 GCA_033310375.1 Conus canariensis | reverse complement strand
CACCCTATCTATGTCTCTCCCTCCACCCTACCTATGTCTCTCCCTCCACCCTATCTATGTCTGTCCCTCCACCCTACCTATGTCTTCCCTCCACTCTATCTATGTCTTCCCTCCACCCTACCTATGTCTGTCCCTCCACCCTATCTATGTCTCTCCCTCCACCCTATCTATGTCTGTCCCTCCACCCTACCTATGTCTCTCCCTCCACCTATCTATGTCTGTCCCTCCACCCTACCTATGTCTGTCCCTCCACCCTACCTATGTCTCTCCCTCCACCCTATCTATGTCTGTCCCTCCACCCTACCTATGTCTTCCCTCCACCCTATCTATGTCTTCCCTCCACCCTACTATGTCTCCCTCCACCCTACCTATGTCTCTCCTCCACCTATCTATGGTCCCTCCACCCTACCTATGTCTGTCCCTCCACCTACTATGTCTCTCCCTCCACCCTACCTATGTCTCTCCCTCCACCCTACCTATGTCTGTCCCTCCACCCAACTATGTCTCTCCCTCCACCCTACCTATGTCTCTCCCTCCACCCTATCTATGTCTCTCCCTCCACCCTATCTATGTCTCTCCCTCCACCCTAACCTATGTCTCTCCCTCCACCCTATCTATGTCTCTCCCTCCACCCTATCTATGTCTCTCCTCCACCCTACCTATGTCTCTCCCTCCACCCTATCTATGTCTCTCCCTCCACCCTATCTATGTCTCTCCCTCCACCCTACTATGTCTCTCCCTCCACCTATCTATGTCTCTCCCTCCACCTATCTATGTCTCTCCCTCCACCCTATCTATGTCTCTCCCTCCACCCTATCTATGTCTCTCCTCCATTATCTATGTCTCTCCCTCCACCTATCTAGTCTCTCCCTCCACTATCTAGTCTCTCCTCATAGCTATGTCTCTCCCTCACCCTATCTACGTCTCTCCCTCACCCTATCTATGTCTCTCCTCCACCCTATCTACGTCTCTCCCTCCACCCTACCTATGTCTCTCCTCCACCCTACTACTTCTCCCTCACCCTACTATGTCTCTCCTCCACCCTACCTATGTCTCTTCTTCCACTGGGTCTTATGTCTCTCCCTCAGCTGTCCACGTCCCTTCCTCCACGCTCTACTTTTTCTCTCCCTGTCTCTCCCTCCACGCTCTACTTTTTCTCTCCCTGTCTCTCCCTCCACGCTCTACTTTTTCTCTCCCTGTCTCTCCCTCCACGCTCTACTATTTCTCTCCCTGTCCCTCCCTCCACGTTCTACTTTTTCTCTCCCTGTCTCTCCCTCCACGCTCTACTTTTTCTCTCCCTGTCCCTCCCTCCACGTTCTACTTTTTCTCTCCCTGTCTCTCCCTCCACGCTCTACTTTTTCTCTCCCTCTCTCCCTCCACGCTCTACTATTTCTCTCCCTGTCTCTCCCTCCACGCTCTACTATTTCTCTCCGTGTCTCTCCCTCCCACACTCTACTATTTCTCTCCCTGTCTCTCCCTCCCACACTCTACTATTTTTCTCCCTGCCTCTCCCTCCACACTCTACTTTTTCTCTCCCTGTCTCTCCCTCCACGCTCTACTATTTCTCTCCTGTCTCTCCCTCCACGCTCTAATTTCTCTCCCTGTCTCTCCCTCCACGCTCTACTATTTCTCTCCCTGTCTCTCCCTCCACGCTCTAATTTCTCTCTCCCTCAACTGTATCACTGCATTTCCCTCTACCCTCTCCCATGTCTCTCCCACCACTATCCCTGTCTCTCCCGCCAGTGAGAGAAAGAGACAGACACAGAGAGACAGAGGCAGACAGACAGACAGACAGACAGACGGAAAGACGGATAGGCGGACAGTCAGACAGACGGACAGAGACAGACAGACGGACAGACATACAGAGACAGAGACAGAAGCAGACATTTTCATCAATTGCAGCAGAAAGGATAATGCAGAGGGCCCGCCGACTCCAGTTTTAGAAGACCCACGCCCAGCAGAACTACATTTTTTGAAGCCCGTGGCAGGGCTGAGCCGACTAATCCCCAGGAGCCGCTAACTTTGTCCTTCCTGATTGGCGTGTGTTGAGGGGTCTAATGCGCGGGGCTCATACTTTCCAAAGGTCCAGCGAGAATTTGATTTCACTGGAATTGACAGGTCGCTCCGGTCGATATCTTGCGTGGCCGTGTCTGTCTCTGTCTGTCTCTCTTCTTGTTCTTTTTCTTACCCTTCTTCTTCTCCTCCCTTTCACCCAACTTTTAAAGTGTTTTCTTTTTTTTAACCCCCCTCCCCTCCCTTCTCTCCCCCTTCCGACCCTACTCACAAATGCAGAATGGTTTCACCAGTAAACAGGTTCGACTCTCTCTCTCTTCTTTCTATATGTGTGCGTGTGTGCATGCGCGCGCGCGCGCGCGCGCGCGCGCGGTGTGTGTGTGTGTGTGTGTGTGTGTGTGTGTGTGTGTGTGTGTGTGTCTGTATCTGTCCTGTCTCTCCCCGTTCCCTTATTTCACTTACATCATATTGACAATGCCCTCAACACGCCGTTACTTTCTACTGCATCTTTCTATCTCTCTCCCCTAGTTTCAATGAGATTATATTAAATGTCTTCAGCATGCTGTTACTCTATTATACTGAATCTTTCTACGTGTCACCTCTCTCTCTCTCTTCTCTCTCTTCTCTCCTCTTTCCTTTCAGTCTTTGAAAATATCAACAGTTGTCATATGGAACTTCACAAAATGATAAACAGATCTGAATCAGTGAAGCACTACGCTTCGTGTGAAATAGCGTTTGATTCTAATTAGAATAGACGGGCAAAAAAAAATCTACTGACCTTGATTTGAACACTCTGTGACGGATCCACTTGCCGTCAAAACTGCCTTGAACCGATCTGATGAAGGAGATGAACGCGTCTTTGTTTAGAATTTCACGCGCGGCGATTTTGCCGTTTTCAATTTCACCATCATGTTCGGACTACATGACGGCCACACCATGCAATGGAATGCCTCTGTTTCACTGCCACTGTGCGCTGTAAGCGAGATGCGTGACAAGCTGGTGTTCCCAGGCTCTGGCAGTTGTTTGCAGAGTCCACAGACTTTTTGGAACTTCTTGCTCCATCGACTAGTACTAGTGTCCCTGCAGCACTGCAGTTTACAGCCACACCCCACACCCCAAAACATGACACCCAATCTGTATCTGGGATCTGCACCTGCATGCACTCCAAGACATTGTAGGTCAGAGATTTCTCTGTCTGGCACTCCAACACACTGTGGATCACAGAGCTCTCTGTACAGTATTCCTACACACCGTGGATTATAGATGTCTCTGTACAGCATTCCAACACACTGTAGGTCATAGATTTCTCTGTCTAGCACTCCAACACACTGTGGATCACAGAGCTCTCTGTACAGTATTCCTACACACCGTGGATTATAGATGTCTCTGTACAGCATTCCAACACACTGTAGGTCATAGATTTCTCTGTCTAGCACTCCAACACACTGTGGATCACAGAGCTCTCTGTACAGTATTCCTACACACCGTGGATTATAGATGTCTCTGTATAGCATTCCAACACACAGTAGGTCATAGATTTCTCTGTCTGGCATTCCAAGACACTGTGGATCATAGAGTTCTCTGTACAGTATTCCTACACACCGTGGATTATAGATGTCTCTGTACAGCATTCCAACACACTGTAGGTCATAGATTTCTCTGTCTGGCATTCCAACACACTGTGGATCATAGAGTTCTCTGTCTGGCATTCCAAGACACTGTGGATCAGAGTTCTCTGTACAGTATTCCAACACACCGTAGATTATAGATGTCACTGTATAGCATTCCAACACACTATAGGAAATAGATTTCTCTGTCTGGCATTCCAAGACACTGTGGATCATAGAGTTCTCTGTCGGACACTCCAACACACTGTGGATCATAGATTTCTCTGTACAATATTCCAATACACCGTGGGTTATAGATTTTTCTGCATAGTATTCCAACACACTGTGGATCATAGAGTTCTCTGTATAGTATTCCAACACACTGTGGATCATAGAGTTCTCTGTACACTATTCCAACACACTGTGGATCATAGAGTTCTCTGTATAGTATTCCAACACACTGTGGATTTATAGATTTCTCTGTACAGTATTCTAACACACTGTGGATCATAGAGTTCTCTGTACAGTATTCCAACACACTGTGGGTCATAGAGTTCTCTATACAGTATTCCAACACACTGTGGATCATAGAGTTCTCTGTATGGCTTTCCAACACACTGTGGATTTACAGATTTCGCTGTACAGCACCCCAACACACTGTGGATCATAGATTTCCCTGTATAGCACTCCAACACACCTTAGATCATAGATTTCTCTGTACAGCACCCCAACATACTGTGGATCATAGATTTCCCTGTATAGCACTCCAACACACCTTAGATCATAGATTTCCCTGTATAGCACTCCAACACACCTTAGATCATAGATTTCTCTGTACGGCACTCCAACACACTGTGGATAATAGATTTCCCTGTATAGCATTCCAACACACTGTGGATCATAGATTTCTCTGGCACTCCAAGACACTGTATCACAGATCTGTCCTGTCTTTTCGATGATCATCCACAGTCACATGAAGTTTAGATCTGCACCAAGTGCCTCTAGTCTATGTCCTTTGTGTTCAGGCGATATCATTTTTTTTTCTCTTTCACGACTCTCCATTTGTAGCCTGGAGATTTCAACCCACTCGAAACAGCTCCAGAAAAGCAGAAATTCAGTTGACTCTTTCTTCAATAAGTTTGCTTGTTGCGCCTTTCAGAGGTTTTCTTCTTCTTCTTCTTCTTCTTCTTCTTCTTCTTCTTTCTTTCTTTCTTTCTTTCTTTCTTTTCTTTTTATGAGGAAAAGGCGGTGAAACGATAACCGAGTGATTGAGAATCTGCCGGCTGCTCGACCGTCAGTCTGTTTACTTACTGCCTTGAGATAGCGTTCTTCTTCTCCGCTGAACCATTCTCACAATATCGTTTTAAAAAAACAAAACATAACAACACAAAAAAAGGACAGAAAAAAAGGAAATATTTGAAGGAGTTGTACTTCCTTCTTACCTTTCAAACCATCACTCCTTAGCTGTAATGTCAAGTTTTTCTTCTCCTTTGTCAGACGCATTTGGAGGTCGACCACCTTGAAGCAGACGACAATTTTCGAACACCGAACTCCTAACCCTGAAAACCCCAAAAGCTGTCACCAGTTGTCTCCCATTTTGCACCACGACACTCTTTCGTCGTTAGGTTGTTATTCCCTTTTTTTTTTTTTTTTTTTCTTTTTTTGTTATTCCTTTTTTTTTCCTTTTTTTTGTTATTCCTTTTTTTTTTTTTTTTGTCTTTCTTAAATTGTTTCCATATCAAGTCCGTTCAATATTGCTTAGAGCAAATCTGTGCCCGATGTTTTGCGTATCTCTTTGGCATTTGACAGCATGTGTCTGTTTAGTAAATGTTCTTAGTTTCACTTTGCTAACCGTCGCTTTCTTTTTTTTTATTTTGTTATTTGTTCGATGTAAGGAAAGCTAAATGAGCAGGGAAAGATAAATGGCGTACGCTAGGGAAAGAAAGATACATGGTATACGCAGAGAAAGTAGACAACTTCTGTAGCTTCGGTGAGACTCTTTGACTCGCCCTTAAGTTGTCAACTGCAGCTGCTTGCAGTATCGATTCGCCAAGTCAAAAGATGAACATCGGGTAGGGTCGATGACATTGACTTCACTTTCTTGCCATTAGCCTTCGTCGGAGTCTCGTCATTTCGCGTAGGTCACTCACTTACTTACCCACAACTGAATGTCGTTATTCTTATTTTTGCCGGTTCTTAAAACAATTGCATGTGCGTTCGGTGTGTGTGTGTGTGTGTGTGTGTGTGTGTGTGTGTGTGTGTGTGTGTGTGTGTGTTTAAATCGTATGTATCGAGGGATGCCTGGTCTCACATAATCATATCTATTATTTCAATCTTGTTAAACTGAATATATTTAAATAGAATATGTTGCTTGCTTTTAATGATGATGCTGTCTTTTGTAATTTTAGGTTCCATGTTTTAATGAGAGTGGATGTGTACTGTAGCTGCGCACGCACATGTGTTTGTACGTGTGTGTGATGTGATGTGATGTGATGTGATGTGTGTGTGTGTGTGTGTGTGTGTGTGTGTGTGTGGTGTGTGTGTGTGTTGATATGTGTGGGGGTGGGGGTGGGTGGGAGGGTTTGTGCTTGCATGAAGATATTTTACTGATGGGATTGATTTACAATGGATTCTTACACAGGCAGTTTACGCCTTTGTGTGTGTGTGTGTGTGTGTGTGTGTGTGTGTGTGTGTGTGTGTGTGTGTGTGTGTGTGTGTGTGTGTGTTGTCCTGGTATATGGTTGCTGTGCTATCGAAAATGAATTTTCCATCTTTTGGACAAATAAAATTGTTATCCTGTTATCCTGTTCCCGGCAAGAGTACTGTTCAGTGGACTGGGCTGCCCTGTGCGGTTAACACACGCGTGCCAGCTTCTTCTTCTGTGCTGTTCAGTAAGGGCAGTCTATCATCTGCACGTAGTCTTTCTGCACGTGAACGAACCACCGTCAGTGTTCTTCAAACTTGAATACTAGCTGTTATGTGAGTTAAACAGCCAGCCAGCCAGCCAGCCAACCCGGAGACCAGGAGGCAGACACAGGGAGAAGGAGATGGACAGAAAGGGGCACGTGCCCTCGATGCGCGCAATGAGACTGGAACCGGCGAAACGCCAGCCTCCAGATCCTGTCCTCTCTTCATCTCTGGCCACGTGCAGAGGCAACAAGGAGGAACACACAGAGCACACAAGGGAAGCTTCCTCTCCTCCCACGTGTGTTGGTGTGGGAGCCTTCCTGCTTACCGACCTACCCGCCGGCCTCAGTGCCCTACACTATGACCTGAGAGAGAGAGAGAGGAGAGAGAGAGAGAGAGAGAGAGAGAGAGAGAGAGAGAGCTCAGAAAACTTTTATTCGATCAAGGATGGTGATTTTAGGCAGTGCCTATTCTTCCAATCTGTCCTTGAGAGAGAGAGAGAGAGAGAGAGAGAGAGAGAGAGAGAGAGAGAGGAGAGAGAGAGAGAGGGGAGAGAGAGAGACAGACAGACAGACAGACAGAGACAGAGCGAAAAAGAGAGAGAGACAGAGAGAGACAGACGGAAGACAGACTAAGAGCGCGCGCACGTGTGTGTGTGTGTGTGTGTGTGTGTGTGTGTGTGTGTGTGTGTGTGTGTGTGTGTGTGTGTGTGTGTACAGGCAAGCGCAAGCGAAGAGGCTGAGAGTGATATAGATTTTTCTTTTTCTCGTTTTGAAATACAGCACATACTTTGTTCGTACCACCATCATCATCATCATCATCATCATCATCATCAACATCGTCATCGTTATCAGTCTTATCATCACTATCATTGTCACTATCGGTGGTGAAGGTGGTGGCAGCAGTCGTAATGGTGGTGAAGGTGGTGGCAGCAGTCGTAATGGTGGTGAAGGTGGTGGCAGCAGTCGTAATGGTGGTGAAGGTGGTGGCAGCAGTCGTAATGGTGGTGAAGGTGGTGGCAGCAGTCGTAATGGTGGTGAAGGTGGTGGCAGCAGTCGTAATGGTGGTGAAGGTGGTGGCAGCAGTCGTAATGGTGGTGAAGGTGGTTTTATTTGACGTTAGTTTTCCTTCTTTTTTTTTTCATTCAGAAATTCACTTATATTTCTCCTTTTCTAGTTACTTTGTTTTTCAAGAAAGCTGTAATAAACAAAAGCTGAGCGCATAAAGTTACTTTGTTTTTCAAGAAAGCTGTAATAAACAAAAGTTGAGCGCATAAAGTTACTTTGTTTTTCAAGACAACTGTAATAAACAAAAGTTGAGCGCATAAAGTTACTTTGTTTTTTCAAGAAAACTGTAATAAACAAAAGTTGAGCGCATAAAGTTACTTTGTTTTTCAAGACAACTGTAATAAACAAAGTTGAGCGCATAAAGTTACTTTGTTTTTTCAAGACAACTGTAATAAACAAAAGTTGAGCGCATACATCAACAGCTTTTATGTGCGGTGTTTGTTTCCAACTTTTGCATATTTCTATTTAACAGAAGAAGAAGAAGAAAATAACTGTGCTAGAATCTGCCAAGTCAGGTCACGTGGGTGAGAGAGAAAGGGAGCGGGGGGGGGGGGGGGGGGGGGGTATGTTGTCGGGGATCGAGGAAAGGGAGGAAAGAGGAAGGGCGGAGCTTTAAAGGGGAAGGGGGCGGGTGGTGGGGGGGGGGGGGGTTGGGTGGGGGGTTGGAGGTCACCGGGAGGTAGGAGTCGGTTTTAGAATTCCAGACGGCATTGCAGCAGATCTGGACATGCGTCATTTTTTTTCTATGTGTGTAATATATATATATATATATGACACACACACACACACACACGAATGGGTGCATGTCTGTATGCACTTATATGGGCTGACCGCTGATTAAAGAAAAAGAAAGAAACAAACAAAGTAAGACCAAGACATTTGTCTGTCTGTCTGTCTGTCTGTCTCTCTCTCTCTCTCTCTCTCTGTCTGTCTGTCTGTCTGTCTGTCTCTCCTCTCTCTCTCTCTCTCTCTCTCTTTGTCTCTCTGTCTCTGGGGTATGGGGCTGTGGCCTTAAACTGAATAAAACATTCGCATTTCTCTCTCTCTCTCTCTCTCTCTCTCTCTGTCTTTGTTCTTTTTATTGATGTTTTTTCCTTCTATAATTTGTGTTTTACAGTAGCATTGTTACTGACATGATTTTTCAACAGCTGCGCGGTGAACTCTTGATTTTGTTGAGGGCATACCGTCAACCTGTCTTGCTTTCCTGTGGTCTGTATTTTCTTTTTCGTTTCTTTCTTTTCGATTTTTTTTTTTTTTCTCTTTTCGTTACATTTCTTCTTTCTCTTAGTTTTCCCCTTTTTTTGTCTTTTTTTTTATCTTACTTTTTTTCTTTCTTTTTCTGTCGTTATTACTTCCTTCCCTCTTTCCTTCCTTCCTTCCTCCCTCATTCTTTCTCATTCGGCCCCCAATGTTGATACAAAGACAGAAGCACAGGTAGGGAATAAAAGGACGGAGAGAAGAGGGAAGGACAAAAGGACAAAAAAGAAGACACTGGAAAGAAGGAAAAGGAGGAGAGAGGAGCAAGCAAGGACTGGAGGAAAGTACGAAGGAAGGAAAGAAAGAAGAAGGAAAAAGAGGAAGAGAAGGGAAAAAAATGAAGCAAAAAAAAAACTCAACAAAAAACTCCAAAAATTAAGGAAAGCAGTGAAAGAAGGAGGGGGAAGAAGGGAGGAAGGAGAGAAAAGAAGGAAGGAAGGAAGGAAATAAGAAGAAGGAAAGAAGGAAGGAGAAAGAAGGAAGGAAGAGAAGGAAGGAGAGAAGGAAGGAAAGAAGGAAGGAGAGAAGGAAGGAGGAAAGAAGGAAGGAGAGAAGGAAGGAAGGAGAGAAGGAAGGAAGGAAGGAAGGAAGGAAGGAAGGAAGGAAGGAGGAGAAGGAAGGAAGGAAGGAAAGAAGGAAGGAGAGAAGGAAGGAAGGAAGGAGAGAAGGAAGGAAGGAAGGAAAGAAGGAAGGAGAGAAGGAAGGAAGGAAGGAAGGAAGGAAGAAGGAAGGAAGGAAGGAAGGAAGGAAGGAAGGAAGGAGAGAAGGAAGGAAGGAAGGAAAGAAGGAAGGAGAGAAGGAAGGAAAGAAGGAAACAATGAAAGAACTAAGGAAAAACGAAAGCGAAGATAAGAGGTGAAGAAAAGAATGGTAGCATACTGGCCCCATTAGCCCGGCTTTTGTTCTCCCTGTGTTTCTGAGCCAAACGGGCGTTATCGTTCAGCCAAAGCGTTAAGCTCCTATCTCTGAAGGCCGCAACTGTTTTCATTAGGATAATAACTGTTTTTCTCCCCTGCTACACCTACAGATCACGACTGTTTCCTCTCTGTTTCCTCCAAAGAACACAGTTATCATATGTATCCGCTCCAAGGTTCAAGGCTGTGTTTTTTTTTTTGTTTTTTTTCCCCCAAATTTTCGCCGGGGAAAATA
>CM065748.1:29935273-29952773 GCA_033310375.1 Conus canariensis | reverse complement strand
ACACACACACACACACACAAGATGGCGGCTATGGTCAACAGCTAAACAACACGCTTGCTGAGTTTTTTGCCAAAGTTCCTTAAAATGACCAGGTTCTCCAAAACAAGACCCTGGACGCGAAGTCCTTCAGCGTTGACCACCCTGATTTTGGACAACAGCGATCAAGGAAAAAACAAATCAGCCAAGAACAAGAGAGAACGAAAACCGAGAGCTGAGGACCGTTTCGTTACCCTGAACCAAACGACCTGTGGAACGCTTGGATCTGCGGTCACAGGCCTGATAACCGGTCAAGCGAAAGCTTTGTAAGTACTGTTGCTGACATGAAAACATTAATAGAAACACTATGCTATCGAATTTGCAACTTACAGAAAACGATACAAAATCAAAATGAAAAAATTGACCTGATCGTAAAGAACAACAAAATGACGACAATGGTCAGCGTTGCCACCCAGACTGCCGAACAGCAAAGTTATACATCATATGCTGAAGCAGTCAGCTCGGGGCCAATACCGTCGCCCGCGGAGCAGCAGCAGGGTGGCCCTCAGCAAAAAAGACCGACCAACAAGCCTCAAGTCAAAGGAAACGACCATAGAATGACAAATAGAACACAGCAAAAACAACGAAGTGACGCAAACAAACATTACGTCAAGGCGACAGCAAAACGTCAGGATTCTGCTCCTAAAGGAAAAAAGAATGACGAAAGAACTGAGTCTGGTCTGCCAAGTCTGCTTTTCATACACGATTCCGTGACAAACGAGGTCAATGACAAGAGACTTGGAGATTCCTTTGGATTTCAAGCAGAATCTCGGAAAACGTTCAAAATCAAGGATATACAACAAACATTTGATTCAGCATATCAAAAACACGACGCGCTACTGATTCACTGCGGAGTGAATGATTTAAAGTCAACATCTCCCACGGACTGCAGCAAAGATCTGGTGCAGTGTATCAGAGGCATTAAGAAAGAAAATCCTGGTCTCAAAATAATTGTCAGCAAAATAGCACCAGTCACAGATACTCAACTGACCATCAAGAGAGATCTGTTCAACGCCCTCCTGACATCAGAGCTGAGTGAAGACGAGGACGTCAGCCTGATCAGCCATAACAACCTGCGCACGAGCTCCTGGCATCTCCATGACGGCCTCCACCCCACCAACAGTGGTGCCAGCGTCCTGGCTAGGAACATCGGGCGTCACGTGAGAGACCTGCTGTGGAGCCGACCCAGGAAGACCGGACGATCACGGTACCAGCCATCCTGGTACTACCAACCCTACCCGGATCCTCTGCTCTACAGCCTGGGCCCTGGAACAACAGGTTCAGCGTGCTGGGCGACTGGTGAAAGTGGAACTTTGCAAAACACCAGCACCACTTGTGACTAGAACGCAACTCTCGTTAATATTTGAACTGCAGTATAAAAATCATCATTCATTTTCCATTGGCACAGTCATTCATTGATATATTATTGTTATTTACTATATCTCAATGTTGTTTGCACTAGCTTACAAATAAGTTCTGTTGATACGTGAAATTTTCTAATGTTAAAATACGGTTCCTTTAAGGTATTTCAGTGGAACTGTCGATCTATTATGACCTCCCTTGACCAATTAGCACAAAAGCTTGCAGAAGAAAACTACAATGTATTGGCCTTACAATCCCTAAACACACATAGAAACAGATTACCTAAACTTGCTGGCTATTATTTCCCCCCAATTGTTCAACAGGGGAACACAGATGAAAAAATCAACGTAGCCATTTACATCAAGGAAGGAGAAAACTACACCCTCTGCGCAAGTCCCGTTCCACCAGACACACCTGATTCCTATTCCTGCGCAGTCAGGGTTCAGGTAAATTCTAACATCGTATTAACTGTTGTGTCAGTCTATCTACCACGGGGACCTAACGAGTTTAATTCTGAATGGTTACGATCATTACATACAAGACCAGATAAAAACAATAGATATCTTATAACTGGAGATTTTAATGCTCATTCCCCGTTTTGGGAAAAGAATTGTCAGTCGATTACTAGTAACCGTTTTATAGAAAATCTAGTCGACTCGTCCTTATATCTTTTGAATGATGGGAGAATAACACGAATTCCTGACAACCCTAAGCACAAGCCAAGTGCAATAGATCTAACTTTAGTATCTCCAGATCTAGCGCCACTTTGTGATTGGCAAACCCTCGATGACACACTCAATAGTGATCATATTGCTATCATTACTACCTTTGAAACTTCAAGGCCTGAACTAACAGATTTATCAATGGAAAAAGTCCCAAAATATAATTATAAATTAGCTAACTGGGGTAAATTCACAGAATTACTAAAAGCATTCTATGTCGACACAGAAGAACTTGATACTCAATCTATTGATGACCTATACGATCAGTTTCAGAATGCTATGCTATCTGCTGCGAATCAGTCAATACCTATGATAAAACCTGTCAAATCAAGTTCAAAAAAGCACGCAGGTAATGCCTGGTGGAATGAGACATGTGAAAAAGGGAAAAAGGAGAAAAACATTAAACTGAGAGAATATTTACGAAGCAAAGGAGAAGAGCGCGCTCAAAAGCTTCTTGAGAAAAAAAGAGCAAAAAATCATTTTAATCACATCACAGCTCAAGCAAAACAGCAATATTGGTCTAACTTTTGTAAGAATGAAATATCAAATCATAAAGATGCCCAAAAAGTGTGGGAAAAGTTAAGAACAATGAAAGATGGAGTAAACTTGCCGAAATGTCCTGTAAAGCTCCCAAACTCTGATTTCCCTTCTAATCTAGAAAAGGCCGAAGCTTTTGTTGACATATTCGCCAAAAATGGCAGTAAAGATAGTTTATCAACAGAAAATAGACTGCACAGAGAGCAAGAAGAAGGAAAGCTCATCTACAACGATCCAGACCCTATAATAAACCACTATCTGAATGCTCCCATAACAATTCAAGAAGTAGAAGAATGTCTTGCTAATCTGGGCACCAAAAAAACATCAGTGGGTTTAGACGGTATCTCTAATGAAATGTTACGTCATGTCCCACCTAATGTAAACGCTTTATCTCAGTATTCATTCAAAAATGCTGGGAAGACGGCAATTTGCCCTCATTATGGAAGCGTTCTATCATAGTTCCTATACATAAACAAGGAAAACCTCGAAGTAACATAAACAGCTACCGCCCAATTGCCCTGACGTCGCACACATGTAAACTAATGGAAAGAATTGTCCTAAACAGATTTTTTTATTTTTGTAACAAACATCAAATTATCCCCATAAATCAAGCTGGTTTTCAGAAAGGCAGATCAGCAACAGAACATCTAGTAAAACTCACAACACATGTTAAACAACAGTTCGCAAGACGAAAAAACATCCTGGCAACGTTCTTTGACATAAGGAAAGCGTACGAACAAGTATGGCATGAACGACTTTTGTATAAACTTAAAACTATTGGAATAAATGGAACCATGTATAACTATGTCAAAGCTTTCCTTCAAAGTAGAATTATTCAAACAAGAATAGAGCATACATATTCCAACACTAGAACACTGGAAATGGGTCTTCCACAAGGATCAGTATTATCTCCAATTTTATTTAATATCCTAATTGCAGATATAACAAAAGGCTTATCCAAAGACATAGTTTTAGTACAATTTGCTGACGACATATGTCTGTGGATGAAAGTCACTATGAAAAGAAAAACCCCATTAAGATCCTTAAATTACATAAAGATCAAATATCAACATGAATTAAACAAAATCAGTAGTTTCTTACATGAAAATGGATTGACACTCTCGGCAGAAAAAACAAATCTAATGCTTTTTAACTCTGGATATGACCCAGAGAAACTTCCACAATTCACCCTGAATGGGTCAGTCTTACAATACGTCAAATCTGTTAAATTCCTAGGAGTATATTTAACATCAAAACTCTCATGGAACCAACATATTGAATATATTTTGAATAAAGCAAGAAAAAGTTTAAACTTTCTAAAGATCATAAGCAAACAAAAATGGGGACAAGATAAAGAGAGTTTAACACTCCTATCTTCGGCTCTTGTGCGCTCTAGATTGATTTATGCTCAAGAAGTTTTCTTTAGTGCTCCACAGCATCTACTTAATAAGTTACAAAGTGTAGACTGCAAAGCATATAAACTTGCTCTTGGAGTTCCCACACATGCATGTAACATTGGGACTTATAATGAAATTGGAATCTTACCTTTGAACGAATTTCGAAAAGTGTCCGCCTCTAAATTTGTTTTAAAGAACCTTTCACAGAAAAGTTTCTGTACAAATGAAGTATCTCTCATTTCAGAGACAGATTTTGCTAAAAGAGCAAAAGACATAAAATCAACTAAATCTATTCAGTCATACACATCTACTCTTCTTAAAAAAACCAACATTAACCAAAGTGAAATAGCTGTCGACTCGTCCTTTCCACCCATTCCCAAATGGAAACAAACCAAAGCAAATTATGACACAAACTATACTGAACTGAACAAAAACGATCCACCATATCTCTTAAAATATTATGTAAATTCTCATTTGGAAAATCAATATAAGGACCATCTTCAAATTTTTACAGATGGCTCAGTGTTAGATGACTATAGAACAGGAGCAGCTTTTATAATACCAAAATTAAAAGTAGAGAAATTATATCATCTTGGCATACACTTGTCAATTTTTACTGCAGAATTAGTTGCTATTCTGATGGCCCTGAAGCATGTTTTAAATTCTTCCATAGAAAATTGTCCACTTTTACTGTGCAGTGACTCAAAGTCAGCTCTTTCTGCCTTACAGTCTTTAAATTCAAAAATTCGTTGTAAGACTATTACAGAAATTAATTACGTGACACATCTCCTATCGATGAAAAGAATAAATGTGACGTTCTGTTGGGTGCCCTCACATTGTGGAATCTCAACAAATGAGAAAGTTGATCAAGCTGCTCGGAGAGCAGCTCGAAATATTGAAGGCACAACTGCACTGAACATTCCGCTAGACCTATCAGAATGTTATACCTTGATTAATAAAGCATCTCTTAACAGTTTCAAAAGGTTATTGAAAGACACAGATAGTCAATATTATCAAAATTGTATACGATCAAATCCTGACATTCATCCCAAGACGCAATTAGACAAATTCGAAAGTCCGATATCTAGAGAGGTAGTATCCTTAATTCATAGGATGCGTTTGAATTCACTTCGAACCAAATACAGCAAAAATGTTAAATGCGTATGTGGGGAAATTCTTAGTGTGAGTCACCTATTACTAGATTGTCCAAGAGCAAAGAATACAGTGCACAAGGCTGGTACAAATATTTCACATGATAGATCGACACCACTGACATTACCTAAAATGTTAAATAATTATGCTTTTCTTTGTTCATTATGCCCACATTTATTACGTAGTCCAGTAGGAATTTATCTTTAACTTTCAATAACCCCTCATATACAAAAAGAAACTACACACACACACACACACACACACACACACACACACACACACACACACACACTCCCTCTCTCTCTCTCTCTCTCTCTCTCTCTCTCTCTCTCTCACACACACACACACACTCACACACACACACTCTCTCTCTCTCTCTCTCTCTCTCTCTGTCTGTAATCACGTTAAGTGGGAAGACGTTAAATTGAAGAACAACAACACACACACACACGCACACACACACACACACACACACACACCACACACTACCAACTGCTCCCAAGGCAGCTAGCGAAAGGCAAAACAGTAACAACAACAACAACAACAAAAATTCAGTCCTAATATGAAATATAAGGAGCAGAAATTACGAAAAGAAAAATAATCAGTAATTAAGGAAATCTTGGAGTCTGTGCTTGACGAATCAAAATGGGTGCCAGGGAGGTCAAATCTACGAGAGAGAGAGAGAGAGAGAGAGAGAGAGAGAGAGAGAGAGAGAGAGAGAGAGAGAGAGAGAGAGAGAGATGGGGGTTTTTCAGGGTTACCGTCCCATAGCCTAAAAAGGTCGTTTGGACGATGAACTATATAAGAGATTCTAAGGCGTATCTAAAGCACGGCGTTATGGAAGACGGAGCCCATCTTCTTCCGTCCATCGCATGCAACCTGCCCTGAATTGAATCAGGTACCAGATAGGTTTCTTGTTTGTTTGTTTCGTTGGTTGGTTGGCTTTGTTTTCTGGGGTTTTTTTTCTTGCTGGTTCGAACTCTCAACCATTAGCTCCGCAGGTAAGCGCTCTAACCATTTGCCTACTGGCCTCAGCAAGGGACCCCCCCCCAAAAAAAAAAAAATAATAAAAAATAATAATAATAATAATAATAAATAAATAAATAAAAAAAATAAGAGAAGAAAATAAATAAATGAAAATTAAAAAAAAAAAAGTAGACAGAGATAGATAGATAGGCAGATAGATCAATACATAGACAGACAGATAGACAAACGGATAGATAGATAGACAGATAGACAGAAAGATAGAGCGAGAGAGCGAGATTGAGATGGATAGATAGGTGGATAGATAGACAGATATAGATATAAATAGTTCTCACAGTTTTCTGCGGGGGGAGGGGGGTGGGTGGTGGAGTTACTCACTTCAAAGGTTTAATATCGTTTCTGAAATCATCAGTGTGTGGTTGTTGATCTGTGTTATTTTGGGGGGACGTTGTTCGTATTACATAAATAGAATTCAAAAGAATTCAATCGATGCTTGTAAGTTTTGTTTTTGTCGTTGTAAATCAAAGTGTTGTTACAAAAATGACCCGCAAAACAACAGGGCAGATTTATGATATGCACACATGCACAGTGAGGGCAGATCGTTGTGGTGACCCGTTAAAATAGTTATTTTGGAACACACACACACACACACACACACACACACACACACACACACACACACACACACACACACACAGAGCAGCTGCATCATGTTAATTAAAATACAGTCGTCTATCACGGCTTAAACGAATAGTTTCTTTTTCCCTTTGTTTTTCTTTCTTTCCGTTTCTTTCTTCTTCTTTTTCTTTACTCTTTCTATTTTTTCTTTTTTCTTTTTTTTTTTTAATTCTTTCTTTCTTTTTTATTTATCTTATTTCATTTTATTTGTATTTTCAAATTTTTTTGGTTGCTCTAAACTTAACTGCTCCGTGCTCAAATGATTAAACGTTTCTCTGGAGAACACTGTTCTACAAAATCATATTCAAGCTGAAACCAGGTCACAACACGGGAAGCAATTGTGTTCATGTGTGCTACTGTTCCTGACGTTGTTAAAAATTACACTTGCTGACCCGGTATAGTTTTCTTTTGTTTGTTTGTTTATTTTTTCGCTGCCACAAACAAACACACACACACATTACACACACACGCACACACACACACACACACACACACACACACACCACACACACACACACACACACACAACGGGTGTGCTGCACTCTCAGATCTTGGTTGGCATACCCAGTTTTGACATAGGGTGGAGGAGTGGGGAGGACGGGGAGGGGGGGGGGGATGTTCGTCCTTGACCTAGGCAATCTATGGGTAGGCATTAGGCGTTTTGGTGCTTCACCCTTTCAGTCAAAGCGCATTCCATGAGTTTCAGTCTTTTGTCTTTCTGCCACTTGGGTAGTTCACGACAGTGGCCGCTGCTCTTACAACGGGAAGTCACTCCAGCTTGGTGTGTTTGGGATGTTTTACCCTCGGCGTTTACTTTGCCTTAAAGAAAAAAAAAAGTGTCACTGTAGACCAATCAAACAAAAAATAACTTTGATCTGTGCTTAAGGTATAGAGTCTAGAGAGTTATGCTGTCTAGTTCTTTGTTCTCCATTCTTCTCCTCTGCTCTGCCGGACTGGGCAAACAGAGCGTATTGTGGTACTCCCCTCGCTTGACGCCCCTCAAGCTCAATATCCCACTCCACCCCCCCCCCCCCCTTCCGCCCCACGCCATCCCCCTCCCCTTCCGCCCGCTCGATACTCGCCCTGCTGGTCGCTGTTCATTCCCCCCATTCCCCCATTCCTCCTCCCCCTCCCCTCCCCCTCCCCACTCCCCTGTCCGATATTCCCCCTGCTCAACACCTCCCCTGCTCCATATTCCCCCTGCTCAACACTTCCCCTGCTCCATATTCCCCCTGCTCAACACCTCCCCTGCTCCATATTCCCCCTGCTCAACACCTCCCCTGCTCCATATTCCCACTGCTCAACACTTCCCTGCTCCATATTCCCCCTGCTCAACACTTCTCCTGCTCCATATTCCCCCTGCTCAACACTTCCCCTGCTCCATATTTCCCCTGCTCCATATTCCCCCTGCTTAACACTTCCCCTGCTCCATATTCCCCCCTGCTCAACAGTTCCCCTGCTCGATATTCCCCCTGCTCACACTTCCCCTGCTCCATATTCCCCTGCTCAACTTCCCCTGCTCCATATTCCCCTGCTCAACACTTCCCCTGCTCCATATTCCCCTGCTCAACACTTCCCCTACTCCATATTCCCCTTGCTCAACACTTCCCTGCTCCATATTCCCACTGCTCAGCACTTCCTCTGCTCCATATTCCCCTGCTCAACACTTCCCCTGCTCCATATTCCCCCTGCTCAACACTTCCCCTGCTCCATATTCCCCCTGTTCAACACTTCCCCTGCTCGATATTCCCCCTGCTCAACACTTCCCCTACTCCATATTCCCCCTGCTCAACACTTCCCCTACTCCATATTCCCCCTGCTCAACACTTCCCCTACTCCATATTCCCACTGCTCAACACTTCCCCTGCTCCATATTCCCCTGCTCAACACTTCCCCTACTCCATATTCCCACTGCTCAACACTTCCCCTGCTCCATATTCCCCTGCTCAACACTTCCCCTGCTCCTTATTCCCCCTGCTCAACACTTCCCCTGCTCCATATTCCCACTGCTCAACACTTCCCCTGCTCCATATTCCCCTGCTCAACACTTCCCCTGCTCCATATTCCCACTGCTCAACACTTCCCCTGCTCCATATTCCCCTTGCTCAACACTTCCCCTGCTCCATATTCCCCTGCTCAACACTTCCCCTGCTCAACACTTCCCCTGCTCCATATTCCCCTGCTCAACACTTCCCCTGCTCCATATTCCCCCTGCTCAACACTTCCCCTGCTCCATATTCCCCCTGCTCAACACTTCCCCTGCTCCATATTCCCCTGCTCAACACTTCCCTGCTCCATATTCCCACTGCTCAACACTTCCCTGCTCCATATTCCCCTTGCTCAACACCTCCCCTGCTCCATATTCCCCTGCTCAACACTTCCCCTGCTCCATATTCCCTGCTCAACACTTCCCCTGCTCAACACTTCCCCTGCTCGATATCTACCTGCCCATAAGAAAGAAGCTCTTGTTCTCGAGACAGAGAGGGAGGGGGGAGGAAGGGGGTGGAGGAAGGGTGAGGCGAAGAAAAATTTTCGCACATTACAGTTAAAGACCATATGCGCGCATACACACACACACACACACACGCACACACACACCACACACACACACACACACACACACACAATCTCTTTGGCAAGCAGGGGGGAGTATCGAACAGGGGCAGTATGGAGCGGGCAATCTGTCAGTACATGGGAGTATCGACTGAACCCGGCGAACCGGCTACCAAGAACATCTGGCCATGTGTTTTTACACAATCGTAATTTATATTTAAAAAAAAAAAAAAAAAAAAAAAAGTCAAAACATAGTTTATGAACACACAGTTTGTTTGTTTATTTTTTTAAAGTGACTAATCTAAAGCAAGTGATAAATTTCAGATCAAATGTGATGTAAGTAATCTTATTTTGTGTGTGTGTGTGTGTGTGTGTGTGTGTGTGTGTGTGTGTGTGTGTGTGTGTGTGACGGAATAGCTGCGATGCAAAAGTGTAACGCGGACGTTTAGATCTATTGCCTCGGCTGATCTCAGCTGGATGGAAACTGATGTCAGCCTGTCACGGGATTGCCTTCCCTTACCTCATGTCCCTATGGTCTTGCAAGCTGAAAAGCTGATATGGATTTTCAGATTTTCTTCTTTTTTTGTTGTTTTTGGTTTGTTTGGTTTTTGTTTGTTTGCTTGTTTTTGTTTTTGTTCGGATTTCACTTTTATCGAGCCCTCTCTGTTGGTACGTTCAGGTAGAAAATATACTCGTTGCGACAGGAGACTATATATTATAGTTTTCCTTTCCAAATATTTGATTTTGAGAAAACAAACAAGCAAACAAACAAACCGACACACAAAATTTTGATTGATATATCAATCAACCAGTCAATCAATTAACTGCTTAACTAAAAAATAAAATAAAATAAAATAAAAAGGAAGATGAATAGCTTGTTAGTCATCTGCTTCTGAGCTTCCAGTTGTTTGTTGTTGTTGTTGTTGTTCGTTCGTTCGTTCGTTCGTTCGTTCGTTTGTTTGTTTGTAATCTATGAAGTACCTGTCCTGAAAACATATGGCATTCAGTCCATTTTCTGTCAGCCTTCACGGATTGGCATCGCTGATGGAACCAAGTCTTACCGAGGTGTTGGAGGGATAGGATGGGAGAGGTGGTGGGGGGATAGGATGGGAGAGGTGTTGGGGGAGGGATGGGATGGGGGAGGTGTTGGAGGGATAGGATGGGAGAGGTGTTGGAGGGATGGGATGGGGGAGGTGTTGGAGGGAGGGATAGGATGGGAGAGGTGTTGGAGGGATGGGATGGGAGAGGTGTTGGAGGGAGGGATAGGATGGGAGAGGTGTTGGGGGGAGGGATGGGATGGGGAGAGTGTTGGAGGGATAGGATGGGAGAGGTGTTGGAGGGATGGGATGGGGGAGGTGTTGGAGGGAGGGATAGGATGGGAGAGGTGTTGGAGGGATGGGATGGGAGAGGTGTTGGAGGGAGGGATAGGATGGGAGAGGTGTTGGGGGAGGGATGGGATGGGGGAGGTGTTGGAGGGATAGGATGGGAGAGGTGTTGGAGGGATGGGATGGGGAGGTGTTGGAGGGAGGGATAGGATGGGAGAGGTGTTGGAGGGATGGGATGGGAGGTGTTGGAGGGAGGGATAGGATGGGAGAGGTGTTGGAGGGATAGGATGGGAGAGCTGTTGGAGGGATAGGATGGGAGAGCTGTTGGAGGGATAGGATGGGAGAGGTGTTGGAGGGATAGGATGGGAGAGGTGTTGGAGGGATAGGATGGGAGAGCTGTTGGAGGGATAGGATGGGAGAGGTGTTGGAGGGAGGATAGGATGGGAGAGGTGTTGGGGGGATAGGATGGGAGAGGTGTTGGAGGGATAGGATGGGAGAGGTGTTGGAGGGATAGGATGGGAGAGGTGTTGGAGGGATAGGATGGGAGAGATGTTGGAGGGATGGGATGGGAGAGGTGTTGGAGGGATGGGATAGGAGAGGTGTTGGAGGGATGGGATGGGAGAGATGTTGGAGGGATAGGATGGGAGAGGTGTTGGAGGGATGGGATGGGAGAGGTGTTGGAGGGATGGGATGGGAGAGGTGTTGGGGGGAGGGATAGGATGGGAGAGGTGTTGGAGGGAGGGATAGGATGGGAGAGGTGTTGGAGGGAGGGATAGGATGGGAGAGGTGTTGGAGGGATAGGATGGGAGAGGTGTTGGAGGGATGGGATGGGAGAGGTGTTGGGGGAGGGATAGGATGGGAGAGGTGTTGGAGGGATGGAATGGGAGAGGTGTTGGGGGAGGGATAGGATGGGAGAGGTGTTGGGGGGATAGGATGGGAGAGGTGTGGAGGGATGGGAGGTGGGGAGGAGGTTGGGAGGTGGGGGATAGGATGGGAGAGGTGTTGGAGGGATAGGATGGGAGGTGTTGGAGGAGGGATAGGATGGGAGAGTGTTGGAGGGATGGATGGGAGAGGTGTTGGGAGGGATGGATGGGAGAGGTGTTGGGGAGGGATGGGATAGGATGGGAGAGGTGTTGGGGGATGGGATGGGAGAGGTGTTGGGGGAGGGATAGGATGGGAGAGGTGTTGGGGGGATGGATGGGAGAGGTGTTGGAGGGAGGGATAGGATGGGAGAGGTGTTGGAGGGATGGGATGGGAGAGGTGTTGGGTGGGGGAGGTGGATGTAGGATGGGAGAGGTGGTTGGGAGGGGGGGATAGGATGGGAGAGGTGTTGGAGGGAGGGATAGGTTGGGAGAGGTGAGGGATGGTGGGAGAGGTGTTGGGGGGGGATAGGATGGGAGAGTGTGGTGTTGGGGGGGTGTGGGATGGGGGAGGTGTTGGGGGAGGGATAGGATGGGAGAGGTGTTGAGGGATGGATGGGAGGTGTTGGGGGAGGGATAGGATGGGAGAGGTGTTGGAGGGATGGATGGGGAGAGGTGTTGGGGGATGGGATGGGGAGAGGTGTTGGAGGGGGTGATGGGAGAGGTGTGGGGATGGGATGGGAGAGGTGTTGGGAGGGATAGGATGGGAGAGGTGTTGGAGGGATGGGATGGTGGAGAGGTGTTGGAGGGATAGGATGGGAGAGGTGTTGAGGGATGGATGGGAGAGGTGTTGGGGGAGGGATAGGATGGGAGGTGTTGGAGGGATAGGTGGGAGAGGTGTTGGAGGGGATAGGATGGGAGAGGTGTTGGAGTGGATGGATGGGAGAGGTGTGGGGAGGGATGGTGGGAGAGTGTGGGGAGGGATGGATGGAGAGGTGTTGGGGATGGATGGGAGGGTTTAGGGTTGGAGGGAAGGATGGAGAGGTGTTGGAGGGAAGGATGGGAGAGGTGTGAGGTGGAGATGGAAGTGGTGGGATAGATGGAAACCAAACGAGCACAGTCTGCTGTCCCGACAATGAGATTCCTGAGGACTCCACCCCCCCCCCCCCCCTCCCATCCCCACCTCCTCTTGCCCCTCCTCCCCCACTTTTTATATTTCCTACCGTCATCTCCTTTTCTTGGTGGATTTGGTGCCAGTAACAAAACGGCAGTGTTCTTTTGGTTGTTGAACTTGAATCCACACGACTTTCCTACCTAAACTGACTGATTTGTTTGTTTGTTTTTTCTCAGTTCAGTTCAGTGGTTTCTTTAATGTCTTTTCATCGCCTGATGATATTAGACATTTATTGAAAAAAAAAGAAAAAGAAAACTTCACACTCAACTTATCATCCATGTTAGTACTTTCAAACCCCCAATTTTTTTTTTTTTTTTTCATCATTTACCGCGATAATATGTATTGACATTTTTTTTTCTTCTCTTCGGAACATGACTGGCATTAAAGTGGCCTATGGTGTGACCCGATGACATGTGACTGGAGTGAAGTTCATTTTGGGGGTCTATGTCACTGACAAGAAATAGCACACGTTTCTTCGAACAGCAACAACAACAGCAACAACACACACACTCTCTCTCTCTCTCTCTCTCTCTCTCTCTCTCTCTCTCTCTCTCCCGCGCGATCAAGGGCGTCGTAACACAAAGAACACACACTCAAGCTCATTTCCACCCTGCTAGCTGTCATATGACACTTATTCTCTCTCTCTCTCTCTCTCTCTCTCTCTCTCTCTCTCTCTCTCTCTCTCTCTCTTTCACACACACACACACACAGAAGGGGGGGGGAGAGAGAGAGAGAGAGAGAGAGAGAGAGAGAGAGAGAGAGAGGGGGAGGGCGGAGGGAGGGAAAGAGAGAAGGAGGGAGGGAAAGACACATCCACTTCAAGAAGAAGTACAAACATTTACCTTTCCAGAGAAGCAAACAGATCCTAAAGATCCGCCTCAAACCTCGCCGACACCCTGACCTTTACTTTGTGACAAGAGCAGTATACGTCAAGAGTTTTTCCCTTCCACTTTCTTCGACCGTTTACCTAAGTGCAGGAGTGAAACGGGGATGAATGTTGAAGATACCATCGACCTGGTTTGTGCCGAGGCTAAGGAGAAAGAAGGGAGAACGGGGGAGAGTGGGGAGAATGTTGAAGATACCATCGACCTGGTTTGTACCGAGGCTAAGGAGAAAGAAGGGAGAACGGGGGAGAGTGGGGAGAATGTTGAAGATACCATCGACCTGGTTTGTACCGAGGCTAAGGAGAAAGAAGGGAGAACGGGGGAGAGTGGGGAGAATGTTGAAGATACCATCGACCTGGTTTGTACCGAGGCTAAGGAGAAAGAAGGGAGAAACGGGGGAGAGTGGGGAGAATGTTGAAGATACCATCGACCTGGTTTGTGCCGAGGTAAGGAGAAAGAAGGGAGAACGGGGGAGAGTGGGGAGAATGTTGAAGATACCATCGACCTGGTTTGTACCGAGGCTAAGGAGAAAGAAGGGAGAACGGGGGAGAGTGGGGAGAATGTTGAAGATACCATCGACCTGGTTTGTACCGAGGCTAAGGAGAAAGAAGGGAGAACGGGGGAGAGTGGGGAGAATGTTGAAGATACCATCGACCTGGTTTGTACCGAGGCTAAGGAGAAAGAAGGGAGAACGGGGGAGAGTGGGGAGAATGTTGAAGATACCATCGACCTGGTTTGTACCGAGGCTAAGGAGAAAGAAGGGAGAACGGGGGAGAGTGGGGAGAATGTTGAAGATACCATCGACCTGGTTTGTACCGAGGCTAAGAGAGAAAGGAAGTGAGACAACGGGGAGAGGGAATGTTGAGATACACGACTGTTTGTACGAGGTAAGGGAAAGAGGGGAAGGGGGAGAGTGGGATGGGAGGAGAGAGAGAGGGGAGAGAGAGAGAGAGAGAGAGAGAGAGAGAGAGAGTGTGTGTGTGTGTGTGTGTGTGTGTGTGTGTGTGTGTGTGTGTGTGTGTGTGTCAAAACACTACCTACGTATTAACACATGCTTCGGGAGACGTGATTTCCAGACTTCTGTGAACGTTCTTGTACCTAGTTCCTGATAAAGAGCACCTTTCAACAGTCGATGGAGGGACACCTACATCCAACTATCGGAAGGAACACGGTTAACAGACGACGTTCTGAAGTCTGCAAGGGAGGTCATCTGTGTTACAGCTCGCATTCAGCTAAGAGTGACTGACCCCCGCCGTGTTCATAGGTCAAATGGCGCTGACGGGCAAGCCCCCGAAGCAGTTGATCAGCTCCATAATCCAGCTGAACTGTTCAGTCAGAGAAAGAAAAAAATGCCAAAACACGGGCGTGAAACGACGACGCGCCTGTGATGCAGACAGTCAATATCCCGACTATTATTCTAGCCTGCGCCTCCAGTCAGATATTGGGCTCTCTAGATCTATTTGCTTGGCCCATAAACTGAGAAAAGATAACTCTGTCTGCAACGGAAAGACGTGCATTACCTTCCTTTGATTATTTTTTTTTCCCCAGAACAAATCTTCTTTTTTTGCGCTATCAGTCAGTTCAGCCAGTTCAGTCAGAGAGAGAACAATGCCAAAGCATGGGTGGTAAAACGATGTGTGTGCAATGCAGACACTGTCTTACAAACATTTTGACGTCACCTATTGTTGTTGTCTTTGATCGATTCAGATTTACATGTCTTGGGGTTGATGCGAGGTTTGTTCGTAAACAAAAATGACGCATGCTTAACAAAATTGCCCTAGTATAATAATCTTGACCCCTTAAACTGAGAAAAGGTAACTCTATTTTCGATGGAAAGACAGGCGTTATCTTCCCCGCGTTTGTTGTTGTTGTTTTTGTTGTTTGTTGGGTTTTTTCCCCCGCAGCAGGTCTATTTGTAATTGTCATACACTTGCCTTTTTTTCTTACAAGGAAATGAACATAAAAGAAAAAAAAATTCACCTGGGAGCTGGGAACCTCCCTCCATGTTACTGAACGGGAAACCATGAATTTCAAATGCACTCATGTACAACACTTACCGTACACTCGAACACGCACAGGACAACCGACAAAGCAAAGACACAGCCAACCGAACATCAATGACTGAATGACTGAACCAACAAACCACCAAAATGGAAAAGAATCACACGTAGCTTCTTCACTATTCAACAAAGTTATAAAAAAAAAAAGAAAGAAACGAGAAAAAAAAAAGAAAAAGAAAAAAAGGGCAACAGTAGGCCAATAATAAATTTAGAGCGCACAAACGCAAGAGAAACACCTGAAACAGCACCACCACTTGTACTGTCACTGCAGCACCACCACTTGTACTGTCACTGCAGCACCACCACTTGTACTGTCACTGCAGCACCACCACTTGTACTGTCACTGCAGCACCACCACTTGTACTGTCACTGCAGCACCACCACTTGTACTGTCACTGCAGCACCACCACTTGTACTGTCACTGCAGCACCACCACTTGTACTGTCACTGCAGCACCACCACTTGTACTGTCACTGTGACATTGCACATGTACAGGGCTACTTCTCGAAAATTAGAACCGTTATTTGGCAGTTAAGAAACGTTATTTATAACAGTTAAAAACCGTTAAAAACACCAAACCCTATAAAAACTGTTTAAAACCCGATCTTCTGAGGTTGGCGGCCACGAGAGTCATCGGATCGCCACCAAACTTGACATAAGCCTACAGGAACATCCAGCGGGCAACAAAGGGTCATTAGATAATCATTATGACCATTAAATTTGACCGTTAAAACCGTTATTTTCAAAATGTAGGCTGTTCTTGATGAAATTCGGTATACATGTGCAGTTTTAAATGCCGAAAAATGATATACAACTTTTACGAACCGAAATTTAAAATTGACCGTTAAAAAACGTTATTTTATAAATTACAGTATTCTTGAAGAAATTCAATATACATGTGCAGTTTTGAACGCTAAACAATGATATACAATTTTCAAGATCCAAAACTTAACATTGACTGTTAAAAACCGTTATTTTCTGAATTTCTAAATTTTCGCCGTTCTTGATAACATTCCATATGCACGTACAGTTTTAAGCGCTGAACAATGTTATGCAAATTTTACAAACCAAAACTTAACACTGACCTTTAAAAACCGTTATTTTCTAAATTTACACCGCAATTGATACAATTAGGTATGCATATGTCCAGTAACGGTAAGTAATTTTGCAACATGGATGGGACAGGGTAGGGGGATGAAAAGGGAGGAATGAGAGGGGCCAGAAAAATGATTGTACAGTGCAAAGCCTGATACACTATTTTCACATTTCACACAGACCCGTTGAAATAAAGTCTATTCCTACAAAATTAAGGGCAAGAAGAAGAATGGGAATGGGAACAGTGAGTGCAGGCGGAAAATCGAGCGAGAAAAGCATCTCGACGTTCTAGGGAAGATCCAGAGGAAAGGGGCCAGAGGCAGGCGGAAAACAATAGAATGTATAAGAGAGAGAGAGAGAGAGAGAGAGAGAGAGAAGAGAGAGAGAGAGAGAAGAGAAAATGTGTATTTGTGTAGCAGGAAGGGGTGGGAAGATGGGGGGGGGGGGGGGGGGGGGGGGTTGATTGTAAATCAAAACAATTAATACATGTTTGCCGTCACGTGAGTATCGCAAAGAATGTTCATATCCGGGCAGCGCCGGGTGCCCCTGCTAGTCTAATATATAAATGGCAAATTATGTGTGTGTGTGTGTGTGTGTGTGTGTGTGTGTGTGTGTGTGTGTGTGTGTGTGTGTGCGCGCTATAGACTCAAAAACGGCTCAACCGATTGTAATGAAATTTGG
>CM065748.1:29922773-29930273 GCA_033310375.1 Conus canariensis | reverse complement strand
AATTCAGTTGTGCCAGTCCATAAATACTCGACTCCTTCAGCACGGCCTTTGGCGAATTCATTTTTGGTGTGCAGCTTTCTCCATGTCAGGCGCGCAGCGCACGTGTATAGCGCACATCATCGCTGACCTTTGAACTTTGAACGTTTACTTCTCAGGTCGGATCAAGCACTAATGGATGGAGGGGGGGGGGGGGGGGGGGGGGGGGGGGGGAGGGGGGATGGAGTGGAGAGTGCAAATTGAGATCGGGGAGCACTAACCTCACAGTAGATTGTGTAAAAGCTGAGAAGGGGGCGGGGAGGGGGAGGGGGGGAGGGCAGGGGGAGGGGGAATAAAGTGCATATTTTGTAACGGCAGGGGGAGGGGAGGGGGAGAGGGAGAGGAGGAGGGACCAGGAGCAGATTTTGTTTACAAGAATTAAGGAGGGGGAGGGGGGGGGGGGGGGAGTATGGGCGCTTTTTTTTTTTTAAAGCGGGGATGAGGAGAGGACGCATATTTGGTAACAACGGAGGACAATGGGGAAGCGGTAGAGGTGGACGAAGGCGGGGGGGGGGGGGGGGGGGGGGGGGGGAGGGAGGGGGGCTTCCACCCTGGTCAAGAATGTGTAATAGTGGTCTCTCCGGGCAGATGATAAGCTATCCCCTACGCATTTGTAAATCCTTACTTTTTACGGAGGGGGAGGGGGGAGAGGAGGAAGGTGGCGGTCCAGGACCCCCCCCCCCCCCCTTCCAATCCTGCTAGCCTTTGGAAGGGCGAGCAGAAACTGGAAAGGTGGGTAACGAGGGGGGGGGGGGGGGGGGGTTAGATCTAGACTTTGTCGCTGCTTGTCCCAAGACAGTTATCTGGGCATTTCAACCCCTGGATAGAAGCAGAGAGAGAGAGAGAGAGAGAGAGAGAGAGAGAGAGACGAGAGAGAGAGAGAGAGAGAGAGAGAGAGGCAGAGACAGAGACAGATTGATAGAGACAGAGACAGACAGACAGATACATAGATAGACAGATAAATAAACAGACATACAGGTAGACAGACAGATAATTAGATACACAGACAGATAGACAGACAGACACTGAGAATGATAGTTTGATAGATAGATAAATAGACAGACAGACAGATAGATTAGATAGATAGATAGATACAGACAGGCGGAAAGTCAGACAGGTAGGTAGGTAGGTAGATAGATATATATATATATATAGATAGAGATAGATAGACAGATAGATAGACAGACAGAATAGATAGATAGCTATACACACAGGAAGGTCTCATCCGCGGTAATGCGCTCTCCGTGAGGAAAATCGATCAGCTTTAAATTTCACACTCACGAAGGCAGGCCTTTGATCAGCCATTTGACATACTTGCGTGCAAAAAAAAAAAAAAAAAAAAAATCACCCAGGTGCACCCTTTCATAAGGGGCAATAGCCTAGTTATGAATAAGATATTCGTATCCGTGTACAAAATCATCAGTGCGTATACCAAATACAATACAATGCAATGCAGTATAATACGATACAATGTAGATGTAACAAAACACAGCACAATACAACACAACACCCAATAACAAACTTGAGGAGAGCCTACCTTTACGTTGAAAGAGCAATTCCTGGAAATACGAGGCGCCGAATTGGTAAATGTCCGTCGGCTGCTTTCTCAGAACTTCTCTGCTCAGACCTTCCAGAATGTTCTGGAACCCTTTCGGCACCCGCAGCTTGGTGTTGGAAAACGGCACGGCCATCTTGAATCAATCGCCAGTCGAATCAAAAGCAAACAAAACAACAAACAAACACACAAACAACCAACCCAAATCGGATTACTGTAACTCTTGAGAGAAACACACGCGTGTCTTTAGCTTGACGAGATCAAAAAATAAAACTGACAGCAAAAAGCTATGTAGCACAGCAAGAGCTCTCAAACAGACAACGTTGAAAAGAAAAACAACAACAACGACAACAAACACGTCCTCGCCTTCTCCGCCAACACAAGAATGGTGACGACGACACCGAAGAAATAGATGGAACAGGTTCAGTCACAAGAAACACCAACAGCAACGTTTGGAACCACAGGTTCTTCAAAAAAGGCGACGGAAAATATCGTCATAGATACGTCATAGTTTTCATGATGTACGTAAAAAGAGATCGAGCGATGCTTGTGTGTGTGTGTGTGTGTGTGTGTGTGTTGTTATACATTCCCGTAGCAAGCAGTCATCCCCCCCCCCCCCCCCCCCGCCCCATTCTTCCACCAGACATCCATCTTCTTTGATACCACCTGGTTTTTCCCCCTTACGCACGGAATTACCTAACTATACCGAATCTCTTCTTCTCTCTCTCTCTCTCTCTCTCTCTCTCTCTCTCTCTCTGCTACTGCCTTGTTAAAAGGCGCGATTCCATCAGCTCGTTTACTGTTATGGCAAAAAACGAGCAAAAAGAAACGAAGAAGGTATGATTGCATTTGTCCGTATACGATTACGGCCCAAATCGAGCAAGTTACGGTCAAGGCAAAAATCGAGAAAGTAGAAATGAAGAGGGTGTGATTCCATTTGCCCGTTCACGGAAACGGTTACGGATATTGTATTGCAGGACTGTGAGATGGGTGCAGGCACAGGTTCAAAGGATTGCGGATGGTCAGAAAACTGACAAGTGTCAGCCGCAGGCAACGCCATTACTGTGGTCATTTCCGTCGACATTGCATAACCAAGAGGGGTCAGTAGGAAGAGACTGGACGAGGTTAACACACGTCCACTTACCTTTTGATCCCTGTTTCCTTTGGCCTTTCACCTGTCCCCTCTTGACCTGTGAGGACATGTTCTCCTGAAACCCGCATCGGGAGCTTGGGCTTGCGTTGCAGGGGAATGGTCGGAAATCGTGTTTTGCTTGAAGGCGCACGTACACGTTGCACAAAAAGCGACTGCCCTGTCTTATCCTGTCCTATCCTATCCACGCCTACCCTAGCACACGATAGTTTGAACATTCAGCCTTGCAACGAAGCTTATACTTTCTACCCCTGCATATTTTCTTAGTAATACCCCTTCTTTTTCTTTAAAAAAAAAAAAAAAAAAAATCCTAGCCAGTATAACACCCAATCAGCGGACGCCTCTCTGTCACGTGAGTGTCAAATGGTCAAGGACTGTGGTTTTGTTCAGCGAAAAGAACTTTTGTTGTTGTTGTTGTAATTTGTCATCTATTGAGGGCTCAGCGTCAATCTCTTGGAACTTTCTAGCACATAGCGGGAAAACAAAACAAAACAAAACAAAAAACAAAAAACAAACAAAAAAAAAGGGTTTGCTAGGATCTAGCCGTGGAGGACGCCTTCTCCGTTGTCGGTCGTCCATGCAGGCTGGAGGTAGTGGGTCGGAGAGTGGAGGAGGGTCGGTCCTGGTCTTGGTCAGGCTTTTGGCTGTGTTGCGTGTTGCGAGTACTGGCTGACACAGCTTCTGTTCATAGGCCCTTGCAGTCACTTCCAGTTTCTTTCCTGGCTTTCTACCAGGGTGTCGCAGTGTAGACACAAGTCATGCAGTGCCTTCATGCCAAAGCCTGGGCTCGGTGCCTTCATTGCCAAAGCCTCGGTGCCTTCAAGCCCAAGCATCGGTGCCTTCATGCCAAAGCCTGGGCTCGGTGCCTTCATTGCCAAAGCCTCGGTGCCTTCAAGCCCAAGCCTCGGTGCCTTCATGCCAAAGCCTCGGTGCCTTCAAGCCAAAGCCTCGGTGCCTTCATGCCAAAGCCTCGGTGCCTTTATGCCAAAACCTCGGTGCCTTCATGCCAAAGCCTCGGTGCCTTCATTGCCAAAGCCTCGGTGCTTTAATGCCAAAGCCTCGGTGCCTTCAAGCCAAAGCCTCGGTGCTTTAATGCCAAAGCCTCGGTGCCTTCATTGCCAAAGCCTCGGTGCCTTCATTGCCAAAGCCTCGGTGCTTTAATGCCAAAGCCTCGGTGCCTTCAAGCCAAAGCCTCGGTGCTTTAAATGCCAAAGCCTCGGTGCTTTAATGCCAAAGCCTCGGTGCTTTAATGCCAAAGTGAGCGGTTTGGGTCAGGTGCCGGCCTCCTGTACTATGGTGGCTGAAGTGTTGCCAGGTCGAATCACGCGGGTTGTTTTTCTTGACTTTTTTTTTCCTTTCTAATGCCTTTGTGCCTTTTCATTTTGATATGATATTCTATATCAACAAATCGTCTTCTCGGTCTTTTAATCCATAACTCATTCGATCTGCGGAGATTTCCTGCAGCGATGACGTCAGTCTCAAATTTGACGCCATGCTTGATGCGAGGCGAGTCGGTGAACTGACCTGTCTGTCGGTCTGTCTGTCTGCCTGTCTTGTCTGTCTGTCTGTCCGAGTCACAACTGGGAGCCACCATGATTGCCAGAGAAAGATCACTCTCACAAGACTTGCCAAATTTAGGAAACTATCCGGAAAGCAGTTTCAAGCGACATAGTTATTACCGTGCACGACAGTAAGTTCAACTGTTTTTGGTGGTGCTTTTGAATGGTCGGCAGATAGTTTTCTAGCATTGGTCGTTTAAAGATCCACAAGTACGACGGTGTAAGGATGAAAAACAGTCTGATTTTTCACTGCAGTCTCTGTCAGTCGATGGTTAACGTTACAGTACACAGCATGGCGTTCATCATACTTTCTGCATTCCAAGGAAGACCTTCAACACAGGCAGCTTGGATTCCTCTTTCCTTCTTTTCTTTCTTTCTTTCTTTGTTTTTTTTTTTAATTTATTGTTTTTTTAAGTCTTTTTTTTTTTTTTAATTAAAATTACGAATAGAATTTTACTGGAACAGCAGGAAGTTCGTCTTGCTGGTAGCCAGACAGGGGAACTCACTTCAAAACAGTGACAGACAGACAGACAGACAGACAGACAGAGAGATGGGGGATGGGGGTGGAAAGGAAAGAGTGAGAGAAAAAGTAAACATGCATCCGTGTGTGTATGCGAGTGTGTGTGAGTGTGTGTGTGTGTGTGTGTGTGTGTGTGTGTGTGTGTGTGTGTGTGTGTGCGTGCGTGCGTGCGTGCGTGTGTGTGTGTGTGTGTGTGTGTGTGTGTGTGTGTGTGTGTGTGTGCGTGTGCGTGTGTAAGTTTTAAATGTATGTGCGTGTATGTGAGTATAAGTATGTGTGTGTGTGTATGTGTGTGTTCGTTCGTTCGTTCTTTAGTTTTACGTCTGTTCACCCTTAAGTGATGTTAGACGGGAAAGGAGGGGGGGTTTACCATCTATATCAAACGCGACTTAACAATTAACAGAAGATTAGTATAACAACAATTGAATCGAACAATAAATTAACTATTCAAAGGAAAAGACCAATAGGACTAAGGTATAAAAACTTCTGAAAAACATTTAAGAAGATGGAAGTCATTTAACACTTCCTGAACAGTTAATGGTATTTGACGAGTCAGTAAATCCCCTGTAGTTTTCGTCATTAATTCTTTGATACTAGGACAGTGTAAAATCAGATGGCTAATGGAAATTTGATTTCCACATACACATTTAATATCTTTAGAAAATTTTGTTTTAAAGGCATTTAAACGAATTTTGAACATCAGAGAACTAATATGCCTTGAACTTGTATCAGATATGTGATTTAAAATTAATTTGGAATTTATTGTGCTCACGCTTTTTATACAGTTGTGTGAATATTGGCTATCTGATGTCTTCAGCATGTTATCAAACTTATCTCTCGCTAGTTTTTCAATGTGATTATAATACTCGTGCAGATCTAGATTTATGTTAATTAGAATTGCCCCTTCAGTATTACGTCCTGCATTTTTAGCTGCTCTGTCAACCAGTTCATTGGCATATATTCCGCAATGGAAGGAACCCAGTAAAAAGTCACACTAATGTCTTTAAATGCCAATTGATGAATTACATGTCTGATTTCTAGTATCATTTCAAGACGTTTTTTGGCATTTTGATGTTTGATTGCTTGTAATGCCGATTTAGAATCTACACAGAGTAAAATTTTACAACTATTCATAGGTAACTCCTCAATATGCTGTAAAGCCATTAAAATAGCTAACAACTCTGCAGTAAAAACTGAATAGTGATTACCTATATGATATTGTTTGACTGTTTTCATAGTAGGAATTACAAATGCTGAACCTGCATTGCCATTAAGTACAGATCCATCTGTGAATATTTTAATGTAATCACTATAGTAATTTTCCATGTGATCATTAACTAAATTTTTCAGAACGTTTGGAGATTGGCTTTTGCTCAATTCTGTATGATCAATATCAAAAATAGGTTTAATTTGTTCCAAGATGGTACAGGTAAAAAAGATGGCTTAACTGCTATTTTTTTACTTTTTAATTCTGTAGAATTAATCATGTCGGAGACAAACGAATTAATTGGTTGCAAACAGTGTATTGTCTTAGCCCTGTTAACAAAGTCATGCTTAGAATTCATCTTTGTTTCTTCATTACAGAATGAGTTATGTGCAAAGGATTTTAATACAAACTTAGCTGCAGAGATTTTCCTATGTTCATCAAGAGGAAGAACTCCTGCTTCTTTTATATGACCCAAGATTGTAAGCATGAGTCGGCACTCCTAGTGCCAGTTTAAAGGTTTTACAATCTATACTTTGTAGCTTGTTTAACAAATGTTTTGGTGCACTAAAGAAAGATTCCTGGCCGTAGGTTAAACGCGAACGAACTAAGGAATTAGCAAGACATAAAAGTGGTTTTGTGTCCTGACCCCATCGCTGTTTACTAATAATTTTGAGAAAATTTAAAGCTTTTCTGGCTTTATTTAATATATAGTCTATATGTTGATTCCACGTAAGTTTGGATGATAAATATACACCTAGAAACCTTACGCTTTGCGAATAATTAATGACACTGCCACCAATAGTGAAATCAGGCAGTTTTTCTGGGTTATGCCCCGAATTAAAAAGTACCATATGTGTTTTTTTCTAATGATAAAGAAAGTCCATTTTCCTTCATAAATATATCAATTTTATTTAGTTCGCGTTGGTGTGTGTGTGTGTGTGTGTAAGTGATTGAGAGAGAGAATGCGTGTGTGTGTGTGTGTGTGTGTGTGTGTAGAAATTTTTCCCAAAATGTGATCATTAACTAAATTTTTCAAAAACGTTTGGAGTTTGGGCTTTTTCCCCTTTCCCTTTTTATGATCAAAATCAAAAATAGGTTTTTTAATTTGTTCCCCAAGATGGTACAGGTAAAAAAGATGGTTTTTAATTTTGCTTTTTTTTTTACTTTTTTAATTTTCTGTAGAATTAATCATGTCGGGACAAACGAATTAAGGGTTTGAAAACCCAGGGTATTGTCAAAAAGCCCTGTTAACAAAGTCATGCTTAGAATTCATCTTTTTTTTCTTCATTACAAAATTGGGTTATGTGAAAAGGGTTTTTTAATTTAAAAAACTTAGCTGCAGAGAATTTTCCCAAAAATTGTTTAAAATAAAGGAGGAAAGAACCCCTGTTTCTTTTAAAATGCCCCAAGATTGAAAACCCATGAGTCGGCACCCCTTTAAGGCCAGTTTAAAGGTTTTACAATCTATACTTT
>CM065748.1:29912350-29914850 GCA_033310375.1 Conus canariensis | reverse complement strand
ACTCAAGCGGCGTTGAGCACCTCACAAACAGAATAAGTTGTGAGCAACGGATATCCAACTCACTCTTGCAAAGAGTTCTGTTAAAAACACTATTTAAGACAGAATAGAACAGATCATGCTGTGAGAGATTGACATCATTTTCAGTGGAAAATTCTATACAGGCAGCTTTGAAATCCACATACAACAGATTACGCTGTGGACGATAGACATACTACTGTGCGTGTAATAGTTCTATAATGAAAAAAGCGCTTCAAAAGAGAACCGATTACGCTGTGTATCAGCTATGACCATTGAACTCACTATGTAGGAATCGTATAAAAAGCTCTAACAGAGAACAGATTTTGGCTGTACGCAATGAACATCAAACTTACCATGTAAGAGTTCTCTCTCTCTCTCTCTCTCTCCCTCTCTCTCTCTCTCTTGCTCTCTCTCTCTCTCACACACACACACACACACACGCACACACACCACACACACACACACACACACACACACCACGCACGCACGCACGCACGCACGCACGCACGCACGCACGCACGCACACACATCTTCTTCTTCAGCTCAAAAGAGTAGCGCTGTGAGCGATGGCCATCAAACTCACTATGTAGAAGTTTCAGTTACAGCATTACTGAAGGCAACCTCGAATAGCGTATGCTCTGATGCAGCGCAATTTGTTCCAACGCGGCAGTTTGTTCCAATGGTACAAATTGCCGCACCGACTGCGGCAATTTGTTACAATTTTATTTTGGTACATTTTACCGCACCTGTACCTGTTAAAGGAGATAGAGGTTGAAAAATCAAACTGGTAATATTTAGAAATTAAGATTAACACATTTTGGGGCCAACCGAGGAGGCATTTTTTTTTCAAAATGGACAAAGTTTAATAGAACTACAAAGAGTGACAGAAAATAACAGATGCTGGGAAATATGGAGTCCCAACACAGATGGACAATCTTTTGTCATTTGACTGCAAGTATGAAATTACTATAATCATATTATAATGTACATTTTCCAGGAGCATTATAAGAAGGTTTTTGTTTTTAATACACAAAGAGACGAAAAGAAAAAAAAATAGTAAACACAAAAATAAACCAACAAAGAAAAGAATGAAAACTGAAAACCTGGGCTGGCATACTGGAAGTACATGGTATCTTGCACATACATGAAATACACATGACATATATATATATATATATATATATACTCTCTCTCTCTCTCTCTCTCTCTCTCTCTCTCTCTCTCTCTCTCTCTCTCTCTCTCTCTCTCTCTCTCTCTCTCTCCCACCCACACTCACACTCATTACACTCTTCTGATATGGTATGCAGGAGAAGTATGAATACCTTGGCATGTTCCATCTTCATTGCTTCGCGGAATTTTTCCAGCAGATTCTTATACTTGCATCCACTCACAGTTATATACCTTTTAAAAAAAATGGATAAAGGAGAGAGCGAGAAAGGGACCGACAGATAAGAGGACAGACAGAGACTGAAAGACAGTCAGATATATAGTTTGAATTCTTTCCAGTGTTATCTGCCCCGTATATCTTCCTCTCTTCTGCAAACGAAAGCGACAGTACAGAAGAGCTGAGAGCAGGAGAGACCAGACTGGGAAGACAAAAAAAAAACACCAAAAAAAAAAAACCTAGAGTTGAACCCCCCCCCCCCCCCTCCTCAACCAAGGAGGAGGAGGGAAACCCTGTCGAAGCCACAAAAAATAAATAAATAAATAAATCCAATATTCAAATCACGTGAAATGAAACGCATTTCAAAAGGGAAAATATAAAAAGCCACTAATAGCCGACTTCCGGATGGAGTGACAATTTATACCCATCTGAATCCTCCGGCACTGGCCGTACGGCCGTCCCCCCCCCCCCCCCGCCCCCCCCCCCCCGCTAGGCAGACGAGGGAACAAGAACCACCGCGCACAGTATTGTCCGCACGGCCGTCCCCCCTAGGCAGACGAGGGAACAAGAACCACCGCGCACAGTATTGTACGCAGCAGCTCCACTCCCCCATCCACCCGAGGACGGCCACGCGACCCAAACCACTGCCACACAAGCGTCCAAAGGACTCAAGCAAAAGGTTCAACAAAACAGGCCCTGATACAAAAACCACTGTTCACTGTGCTGTGCCAATGTACCCTCCAAAGAGTGCATATATCTAAGGTCGGAACATCTCTGTTTCAGCATGCAAAGAAAACCTTGAGTACTTGGCATTGCATCAGACATGGATACTTTAGATATGTAATACGTAGCCAGTAACAAGATGTAATTGAGTCCAAAATCTGTTTCAATACCTAGGAGGCATATTTTTGTGCCATCTTCCGACCACCACCGACACCTCCCGACACCCACCCCGACCCTCCGACACCCATCCTCGACATGGGAAGGTATATTTTTGTGCCGTCTTCCGACCACCACCGACACCTCCCGACACCCCACCCCGACCCTCCGACACCCATCCTCGACATGGGAAGGTATATTTTTGTGCCGTCTTCCGAC
>CM065748.1:29904850-29907350 GCA_033310375.1 Conus canariensis | reverse complement strand
GGTGGGAAGAGGTTGTGGAAAAAGATAGTTAAAAGATACGGTAGACAGAAAGGACAGTAGACGACAGTACAGCAAAGGAAGGAGACAGAGTTACTGAGAGCGAAAGGAAAAAGGGGACGTTACTAGCACAGAATGTCCAGAAGGAGGGGAACTATCTGTACCAAAGACCCCCCCCCCCCCCCCCCCGGTATCCCCACGGGGGGGCCGTCAATCAATATCAAGTATGTCACGAGGCATCCCATCAAAGGAGACGCTGCACTGCTGCCGAGTCACTTGGACAGTGTTCAGTGTCGTCTGTTCTGATTCGCAGGACATCAACTACTGAGCCCCTATATATGTGAGGCCCATTAGCTCAGTGGGTTAGAGCGCCGTGCTGATGACGCGGAGGTCGTTAGTTCGACCCCCATGTGAGCCACGCAATAGTTTTTAGGTAGGCACTCCAGGTCTGACCAGCGCGTTGGGCTAATGCGCAGGTCAGACATCTACTGAGTCGTAGCCGCGAGACCCTCTCTTCAATTCTCTCAGCTTAGTTGTTAATTCATTTATCTATCAGCTTAAAATCGTGCGTAGTGTGGTCTCAAAACATAACGGGTGTGGTGTAGCGTATATGGACTAGTCCGCACGCAGTGACGCCTCCTTGATGAAACTGAATGAAACTGAAACCTTCGCTAAAGGGCGCCAAACACTGACGCTAGTATCAAAATGTCACGAATGCGTCTTCGTCCCGTATATTTTTCTGACTTTCTTCGAAATTTGGTCAAAATCGGTTTTGAAGTGTGAAGCGTAGCACTGGAAGCAACATTGTGAGAGCAACAATGCTTTCCCATCCCTAACAATCGGGCGTTCGCCATCAGCATTGACGTCACATTGTCTCAGTCTCCGTCTCTGTGATGATACACGCTTGTCTGCAGTCAACCCAAAGCAACATGAACATGTAGTTTCTTATCTCGGTTTGAAGAAAACCTGCAATCCTTTTTTTCTCTGTCTCATCTACTGTGCCACGTCAGTGGCATAACCCCCCACCCCACGCCCCACCTCACCCCCCCCCCCCCCCCCCCCACACACACACACATTTGGGCTCCCCGTTCACATCCAAACCCTGACATGTCTGATCGCAGCCTCTATGCAGACCCTCCACAGGGAGGAGTCAGTGTCAGGAGGGCACCAACCCGAGGAGACACTGCATTGCCGCTGAGTCACGGGGAGAAATGAATGTCAGATCCTCAGGAGGCAAAGAGGGATTTTTTTTTTTTACCGAAATGAAATTTATACATTTGCCATACGGATCATGGATTCGCCGTCTGGTCTGGATCGGCACTAGCATTCTTTTAATGAGTTCATCTTCAGACCACGTTCTATCTTTTTTTTTAATGATAAGTTAGGTTACAATGGGGTCAGCGGTACTGGCATGACCTTGCTGACAGACAAACAAGCCATCAAATGAACGGTCACAGCTGAAAACACAACCTCCTTTTAGAAGGTGAAAAAGAAGCATTCCTCTCCTCCCCCCCCCCCCCCCCCCCCCCAACAAAAAAAACATGATATACTACCTCCTACCACACCCAAAGCTCAGCTTGAACAGAGAGCAAGAAACATTTACACAATACAAAACACACACACACAGAGATATCCACACCAGAATTAGACTGTCTTTAAACGTCAGAGAGAGAGACAGAGAGAGAGAGAGACAGAGACAGAGAGAGAGACAGAGACAGAGAGACAGAGACAGAGAGAGAGAGAGAGAGAGAGAGAGCACTGGAGAGATTTGCGCAATTCTCAAACCACTCTTCCTCTTGCTATTTCTGGCTTCTGTCGCTTGAAGGGGAGCGCCCTCTGACGACAGTCTGTGAGACGAAATCGAAACACGTTCTACAACTCCTCCCCTTCCCCCTACACCCCTTCCCCCATCACTCTCCTACTCCCTATCCCCTCATTCTCCTCCCTCTCCTCTTAAATCTCTCCTCGCCTCCTACACCCAAACCTCTCCCTCACCCCTCCACCTTCTTCTCTTCTTCCTCTCTCTCCTTTCTCTCTCTCTCTCTCTCTTCTCTCTCTCTCTTCACTTTTCTCTCTGCTCTCTGTCTCTCTCTTTCCTCTCTGTCGCCATTTCTGTCTCTTCTGTCTGTCTTCTCTCTCTCTCTCTTCTCTCTTCATCTCTCTCCTCTATAATCCCCTTCTCTCTCTCTCTTCTCTCAAATTCATTTTCCTACGATAATGAGCCACACTTCATAATTAATTTCTGTCTCCCCCCCCACCCCTCCAACCCCAGCCCCCACCCCCCACCCCCACCCCTCACCCTCTCACCCCGATCACCTTCTTAGCACCGAAGTTTTTCCTGTGCCGCATTGTGAACTGCAATAGAGAAACGTGCCCCACTTGAGCGAAAAGAGTCACATGTTTCATTCTTACTCGTCGGCTCACTCCGGATTCAGAGATCGACTCAGATATGAAATTAGCCAGGTATGCAAAGAAAACATTGACCTGTTTTTGTTTGTTTGTT
>CM065748.1:29892350-29899850 GCA_033310375.1 Conus canariensis | reverse complement strand
GCAAACATAAAGTGCAGTCCAAAAAAAAGTTTTGTTTAAGATATATACTAAAACAAACTGCTGCGTTACGTAAAGTAATGTTTCTTTACTCACAGCTTTCGTTTTCCTGAAACAACACGCATGTTAAATCTGTGTTCATTCTGTCTCCCCCATGATAGCAATCCCGTGTGTGTTCATTCGCGTCCGTTGGTGTCTGTGTCTGTCCGTCTGTCTTTCTGTCTGTCTGTCTTTCTGTTATCATCATAATGTCCAAAATTACAGTATCGATTTGAACGTGATCGGTAGAAAGATGGAGCATGGAGCAGGGCGGTCCCATTACATTTTGTGGTGGATTTATGGTGACTACGCGGATCAAAAGGCGAATTCAAGATCCGTTTGACCGTGGCAGGTGTCTTCGCTCTCCATGTAATCTACTAGGTGCCATAGTGCTTTATTTCGCTATTCTTCTTCATGCTTTCATGAAAAAGCGTAAGGGAAAAAAAAAGACAAAGAATGACAGGGAAAGGAAAAAGAAGTGTGTGTGTGTGTGTGTGTGTGTGTGTGTGTGTGGTGCGTGTGCGTGCTGCGCCGTGCGTGCGTGCGTGCGCGCGCGCGCGCGCGTGTGTGCGTGCGTGCGTGTGTGTGTGTGTGTGTGTGGGTGTGTGTGACAGTAAGAAAGCAGCAGCAAAAATCAACAAAGCGAACATTTTTCTTTGATAAAAAAAAAGACGACAGAAAAGAAATACAAATCATAAAACAAAGGAGAGGAAGATGATGTTACCTTGAATAATCAATAAAATTAATGACGCGAAAGCTTTTTTTGCTTTTCAAAGAAAATCGAATGCTAAAAGGCTGGAAAAACAGAATTCTGAACACATCCCCCTCGGAAAAGAATTATGACGTACATGCCCCAGCCATCCATCTTCTTCCTTTTGTTTTGCTGTTTAATCTGTATACGTCTTTGGCTTGCTTTCTTTCTTTTTTTTCTTTTTTTTTTCACCTGACGCAATTAACTATTTTTGCCAGTAGGATTTGCCTTGGATTCGGATTTTAGAATTGGCATCTGCAGGCTTGAATTTAACTGGAACTCTGAGTTGCATGTAGGTATGGTATAGAGTAGTTTGCGGATGCATCAAGTACGGATTTGAGTGTTGCCGTTTTGAAGTTGAGATGAGCATGGTAAGTATTGTGCCGATTTGGAAATGCTTTGGCTGAATGTTAAGTGCTGGAATTTTGAAATTGTACTTACGCATGCTCTGAATTCACTTGCATTCCTGGTTTGGTCTTCACGGTCGGCTGGGTGCTAAACACAATTACACTTTAATCTGTTTGTGAGTTTGCCTGTGTGTCTGTATATGTCTCTGTCTGTCTATCTGTCTGTCCCCCTCCCCCCCCCCCCCTTCTCTCTCTCTCTTTCACTCTGTCTATCTGTGTGTCTTTCTATCTGTCTATCTAATACAATGTGTGTGTGTGTGTGTGTGTGTGGTGTGTGTGTGTGTGGTGTGTGTGTGTGCGTGCGCGCGCGCGTGCATGCATGTGTGCGTGTGTGTGCACATGTGTGTGTGTGTCTGTGTATGTGCGCATGCGTGCTTACGTTCGTGCATACGTACATGCATACGTACGTACATGTGTGTGTACGTGTGTGTGTGTGTGTGCGTGTGAGTGTGCGCGCGTGCGCGTGCGTATGTGTGCGTGTAGGCTCTCTCTGTCTCGCTCTCCCCCCTTCTTCTGTCTACCTGCCCGTCCCTTTCCCTTCGGAAAACACTGATAGATTTTCAGACACACAGAACACAGCACACTCATTCAACCCACCTAAGCAGCCGTCAGTCGAACAAAATAACGCATTTCCCTCCCCTGGTAAAGGAGACAGCCATGTCCCAAGAGAATCAGCTGAGCGCCAAGAACCATAACCACTACCGACAGCCACCACTTCTCACTGCTACCACGTCACAGCGGCCACAACGAAACGAATCGTGACGCGCTGGCTCGCCTACGTCATTTACTCTTTGACGTCACGTGGCATCCCTGGAGACCAATACTGCCCCGTTAGCTCGTCTGAGGTGGCTGAGACCACAGTACGAACAGTTCATCTGAGAAGAAGATGGAAACGGGATGCTATTTCAGCACGACTTTCCAATCCACTAGGCTACAACAACACCCACCCCCTTTCCCTCGTCTGCATCCACCTCCTCCCTCCCCCCTCCGCATCCTCTCTTCCTTTCTCTCTCTCTGTCTCTGTCTCTGTCTCTCTCTCTCTCTCTCTCTCTCTCTCTCTCTCTCTCTGTAAGAAAAATAGGAGAGGGTGAGGAAGGGGAGTGGAGTCTCTTTTCTGCGAAAGTTTTCACTATTCCTGTACAAGGCATTTAAGTTCAGATAATTAGCAACGTGCTAGGATTATACTTCTTTGGGTTTTTTTTCCTCCTTATTCCGTTTCTATGTTACGATTTGGGTGGAAGGGGGGGGGGGGACGATTTCTTGCTAACTTTTATTTTTGATAGATTGCTTACATGATGTTCACACCCCTTCATGAGGAGCCCTAGTCTATTATGAATCAATTCATCCACATCTCTCTCTCTCTCTCTCTCTCTCTCTCTCTCTCTCTCTCTCTCTCTCTCTCTCTCTCTCTGTGGGCATGCCCTCGCTCTTTTTTTACTCTCAATTGCTTCAAATTTTCATCACATTTGTCCCACCGTTTCTTTATGATACGGTTGCAATCTCTCTCTCTCTCTCTCTCTCTCTCTCTCTCTCTCTCTCTCTCTCCCTCCTCTCTCTCTCTGTCCCTTTCCTCTGAGAACCACATACAGAACACAGCACACTCATTCAGCCCGCCTAAGCAGCCGTCAGTCGAACAAAATAACGCATTTCCCTCCCCTGGTAAAGGAGACAGTCATGTCCAAGAGAATCAGCCGACCGCCACCATTTCTCACTGTCCACCACGTCAAGAACCATAACCACTACCGACCGCCACCATTTTCACTGCCCAACACGCCACACGGCCACAACGAAACGAATCGTGACGCGCTGGCTCGCCTACGTCATTTATTCTTTGACGTCACGTGGCACCCCTGGAGACCAATAACGCCTCGTTAGCTCGTCTGAGGTGGCTGAGACTACGGGTACGAACAGTTCATGTGAGAAGAAGATGGAAGGGAGATGCTATTTCAGCACGACTTTCCAATCCACTAGGCTACAACAACACCCACCCCTTCCCCTCGTTTCCATCACCCTCCTCCCCCCCTCCCCCCCCTCCCGCATCCTCCCTTCCTTCCTCTCTCTCTCTCTCTCTCTCTCTCTCCTCTCTCTCTCTCTGTAAGAAAAATAGGAGAGGGTGAGGAAGGGGAGTGGAGTCTCTTTTCTGCGAACTTTTTCACTATTCCTGTACAAGGCATTTAAGTTCAGATAATTAGCAACGTCCTAGAATTATACTTCTTTGGTTTTCCCCCTTATTCTGTTTATATATTACGATTTGGTGGGGGGGGGGGGGGGGGATATCTTGCCAACTTTTATTTTTGATAGATTGCTTACATGATGTTCACACCCCTTCATAAGGAGCCCTAGCCTATTATGAATCAATTCATCCACATCTCTGTCTCTCTCTCTTGTCTCTCTCTCTGTCTCTCTGTCTCTGAGTGTGTGTGTGTGTGTGTGTGTGTGTGTGTTGTGTGTGTGTGTGTGTGTGTGTGTGTGTGTGTAAGTGTGTGTGTGTATGTGTGCAGGCATGCCCTCGCTCTTTTTTTTACTCTCACTTGCTTCAACTTTTCATCACATTTGCCCCACCGTTTCTTTATGGTACAGTTGTTCTCTCTCTTCTCTCTCTCTCTCTCTCTCTCTCTCTCTCTCTCTCTCTCTCTCTCTCTCTCTCTCTCTCTGCAGGCATGCCCTCGCTCATTTTTACTCTCACTTGCTTCAACTTTTCATCACATTTGTCTCACCGTTTCTTTATGGTATGGTTGTAATCTCTCTCTCTCTCTCTCTCTCTCTCTCTCTCTCTCTCTCTCTCTCTCTCTCTCTCTCTGTCCCTTTCCCTCTGAGAACCACATACATATTTTCAGACACACAGAACACAGCACACTCATTCAGCCCACTTAAGCAGCCGTCAGCGACCAAAACGGGGAGGGGTGGGGGAGGGGGGGAGGAGGGCGCTATCTTGCTAACTTTTATTTTTGACAGATTGCTTATATGATGTTCACACCCCTTCATAAGGAGCCCTAGCCTGTCATGAATCAATTCATCCACATCTCCCTCTGTGTGTGTGTGTGTGTGTCCGTGTGCGTGTGTGTGCGTGCGTGCGTGTGTGTGTGTGTGTGTGTGTGTGTGTGTGTGTGTGTGTGTGTGTGTGTGTGTGTGTGTGTGTGTGTGTGTGTGTGTGTGTGTGTGTTTGTATGTGTGTGTGTGTGTGTGTGTGTGTGTGTGTATGTCTGTGTGTGTGTTGTGTGTGTGTGTGTGTGTGTGTGTGTGTGTGTGTGTGTGGTACGGGCATGCCCTTGCTCTTTTTTACTCTCACTTGCTTCAACTTTTCATCATATTTGTCCCACCGTTTCTTTATTGTATAGTTTTCTCTCTCTCTCTCTCTCTCTCTCTCTCTCTCTCTCTCTCTCTCTCTCTCTCTCTCTCTCTGTCCCTTTTCCTCTGAGAACCACATACATATTTTCAGACACACAGAACACAGCACACTCATTCAGACCACTTAAGCAGCCGTCAGTCGAACAAAATAACGCATTTCCCTCCCCTGGTAAAGGAGACAGCCATGTCCCAAGAGAATCAGCTGAGCGCCAAGAACCATAACCACTACCGACCACCACCCCTTCTCACTGCCCAACACGCCACAGCGGCCACAACGAAACGAATCGTGACGCGCTGGCTCGCCTACGTCATTTACTCTTTGACGTCACGTGGCTTCCCTGGAGACCAATACTGCCCCGTTAGCTCGTCTGAGGTGGCTGAGACTATGGGTACGAACAGTTCATCTGAGAAGAAGATGGAAGGGAGATGCTATTTCAGCACGACTTTCCAATCCACTAGGCTACAACAACACCCACCCCCTTTCCCTCGTCTGCATCCACCTCCTCCCCCCCCCCTGCATCCTCTCTTCCTTTCTCTCTCTCTGTCTCTGTCTCTGTCTCTCTCTCTCTCTGTGTAAGAAAAATAGGAGAGGGTGAGGATGGGGATGGGGAGTCTCTTTTCTGCGAAAGTTTTCACTATTCCTGTACAAGGCATTTAAGTTCAGATAATTAGCAACGTGCTAGGATTATACTTCTTTGGTTTTTTTTTCCTCCTTATTCCGTTTCTATGTTACGATTTGGGTGGAAGGGGGGGGGGGACGATTTCTTGCTAACTTTTATTTTTGATAGATTGCTTACATGATGTTCACACCCATTCACGAGGAGCCCTTGTCTACTATGAATCAATTCATCCACATCTCTCTCTCTCTCTCTCTCTCTCTCTCTCTCTCTCTCTCTCTCTGCAGGCATGCCCTCGCTCTTTTTTACTCTCACTTGCTTCAACTTTTCATCACATTTGTCCCACCGTTTCTTTATGATACGGTTGTAATATCTCTCTCTCTCTCTCTCTCTCTCTCTCTCTCTCTCTCTCTCTCTCTTCCTGTCCCTTTCCCTCTGAGAACCACAAACAGAACACAGCACACTCATTCAGCCCACCTAAGCAGCCGTCAGTCGAACAAAATAACGCATTTCCCTCCCCTGGTAAAGGAGACAGTCATGTCCCAGGAGAATCAGCTGAGCACCAAGAACAATAACCACTACCGACCGCCACCATTTCTCACTGCCCACCACGTCAAGAACCATAACCACTACCGACCGCCACCATTTCTCACTGCCCACCACGACAAGAACCATAACCACTACCGACCGCCACCATTTTCACTGCCCAACACGCCACACGGCCACAACGAAACGAATCGTGACGCGCTGGCTCGCCTACGTCATTTACTCTTTGACGTCACGTGGCACCCCTGGAGACCAATAACGCCTCGTTAGCTCGTCTGAGGTGGCTGAGACTACGAGTATGAACAGTTCATGTGAGAAGAAGATGGAAGGGAGATGCTATTTCAGCACGACTTTCCAATCCACTAGGCTACAACAACACCCACCCCCTTCCCCTCGTTTCCATCCCCCTCCTCCCCCCCACCCTGCATCCTCCCTTCCTTCATCTCTCTCTCTCTCTCTCTCTCTCTCTCTCTCTCTCTCTCTCTCTCTCTCTGTAAGAAAAATAGGAGAGGGTGAGGAAGGGGAGTGGAGTCTCTTTTCTGCGAACTTTTTCACTATTCCTGTACAAGGCATTTAAGTTCAGATAATTAGCAACGTCCTAGAATTATACTTCTTTGGTTTTTTCCCCTTATTCTGTTTATATATTACGATTTGGGGGGGGGGGGGGGGGGACGATATCTTGCTAACTTTTATTTTTGATAGATTGCTTATATGATGTTCACACCCCTTCATAAGGAGCCCTAGCCTATCATGAATCAGTTCATCCACATCTCTCTCTCTCTCTCCTCTCTCTCTCTCTTTGTGTGTGTGTGTGTGTGTGTGTGTGTGTGTGTGTGTGTGTGTGTGTGTGTGTAGTGTGTGTGTGTGTGTGTGCAGGCACGCCCTCGCTCTTTTTTACTCTCACTTGCTTCAACTTTTCATCACATTTGTCCCACCGTTTCTTTATGGTGTGGTTGTAATCTCTCTCTCTCTCTCTCTCTCTCTCTCTCTCTCTCTCTCTCTCTCCTCTCTCTCTCTCTCTCTCTTCCTGTCCCTTTCCCTCTGAGAACCACATACATATTTTCAGACACACAGAACACAGCACACTCATTCAACCCACTTAAGCAGCCGTCAATCGAACAAAATAACGCATTTCTCTCCCTGGTAAAGGAGACAGTCATGTCCCAAGAGAATCAGCTGATAGCTAAGAACCATAACCACTACCGACCGCCACCACTTCTCACTGCCCACCCCGCCACAGCGGCCACAACGAAACAAATCGTGACGCGCTGGCTCGACCCACGTCATTTACTCTTTGACGTCACGTGGCATCCCTGGAGACCAGTAACGCCGCGTTAACTCGTCTGTGGCGGCTGAGACTACGCCAGTACGAACAGTTGATCTGAGAAGAAGACGGAAGGGAGATGCTATTTCAGCACGACTTTCCAACCCACTAGGCTACAACAACACCCACCCCCTTCCCTCGTTTCCATCACCCTCCCCCCCCCCTGCATCCTCCCTTCCTCTCTCTCTCTCTCTCTCTCTCTCTCTCTCTCTCTCTCTCTCTCACTGTGTAAGAAAAATAGGAGAGGGTGAGGATGGGGATGGGGAGTCTCTTTTCTGCGAAAATTTTCACTATTCCTGTACAAGGCATTTAAGTTCAGATGATTAGCAACGTCCTAGAATTATTCTTCTTTGGTTTTTTCCTCCTTATTCTGTTTTTATATTACGATTTGGGGGGGGGGGGGGGGGGCGATATCTTGCTAACTTTTATTTTTGATAGATTGCTTATATGATGTTCACACCCCTTCATAAG
>CM065748.1:29882350-29884850 GCA_033310375.1 Conus canariensis | reverse complement strand
GTGGTGTTAGAGAAGGAAGTGGGAATTGTGCAGTTACATTTGGAATGGCAACGAACGTGCATCTCTATTCCCTCTGAATGTGAACCATTTCTGGTGACATACCTGATGCAGTGTCAAAAACGGTGCACACCGCATGAGGGAGGATCCACATCCTTTCCTTTGTTTCCTGTTGATTTTCTCTCGGTATTGGTGTTGGAAAACACAGAGAGAGAGAGAGAGAGAGAGAGAGAGAGAGGACAGACAGACAGACAGACAGACAGAAGGACACACAGACAGACAGATTCGGGTGGTTTATTTACGAAGGCCTGGGCTTCTTATGAAGGGGTACGGTTATAACAAATCTGAAACAAATATACGCAACATACAGCAAAGCACAGCAAAACACAAACATTCGAGAACCTCTTGGAGGAAGCGGATTCCCTCCATCGAAATGCCTCATACAGAGCACAATGAACGTTTCTGCTGAAGCTGTTACACCAATAGAGTGGTTTAAGTAGGGATGTATGTCTGTGAAAACGACTGGCTTAATGAATTCATTTCTGGTGTTCGAAAGGGCTGAACAGCATAGACCAAAATGCGTCTCGTTTTCTTGGGACTATTCACAAAGAGCACAAAGCAAATCGTTGTCATTAATACAGGTTTTGTGCCTAAATTCATGTGTACTTATTCCGACATTCCAAGTTAAAATGTTGACACGATGTGCTTAAAGCGTCTATCTGTTTCGAAAGCTTGAAATCATGAGAATGACCAAACTTTATATGGAAATCAAACCTCTTACTATTTTGCAAATAGTTTACTTATTTTTACCAACTGCAGTCAATCACTCTTTGACTACAACAACGTATAGACTGTCTAACATTTCCAACACCTTGATTAAAATATACAAAACCAAAACTATATTGAAAAAGACGCATACGTATTTTACTAGCCCAGTAATTTTTCTCTCGAGCACTCAGATCACATGACACATTAAAAGATTCGTGTGTCATTCTATCTCATAACTCATTAAAAGATTCGTGTGTCATTCTATCTCATGACACATTAAAAGATTCGTGTGTCATTCTATCTCATGACACATTAAAAGATTCGTGTGTCATTCTACCTCCTCCACATGACTCAAATTAAGCCAGTAGCGAATGCATATAACTGCAAATCGATATGGATGGGGAATCTCTTCATCTAACCATAAACAATTCATTAGGCATCCGCCTGTTTAAAACTAGAGAATTCTTTAAAACGAAAAGGAGCGCAGTATCAAAATGCACGTCAGCGTTATCTATTCCCCATAATTTCAATCCATACTATACAACTGACTGCACTTGATACTGTTGAAGGCACACAGCTTTTTCAAAAAAAACATTTTACAGAGCAAAACATTTCTGGCCCTGCTAGCAAGATCCTTGCAAGCACTAAGAAAATTCAGACGATTAGAGAAAGTTATACACAGACATCTATGACCATTCACAGCAGGCATTGAAACACTTTCTCTTGCACCAACATAACCAACTTTGCAAAACACAATACTGTCCCTTTTAGACAGATCAACTTCAACGGGAGAGATCTTGCTGAGCACTGTAAACCATTCAGTTGTGTCTGTGTCTGTGGTACCACGACACTAGCCAATGACAGAATAAACAACTCAAATGCACCAAGAGCCAATTAACTCCCGTGTCTCCCGTTATCAATTATTTCAATTGCTTTCTAGCTGCTAAACAGCGAAAACAAAACTGGACTACAGGCGTCACCCTGTTTAACCCCGGCTGAACAGTTGATATAATCAGAAAATTTAGCTCCACAAAGAACTTTATATCTCACCACATTATATATGCTTCTGATACGTCGGTAAAGTTTACCTTTAATACTGTTCAACATCATAATTGGCCAGAGAAGATTTCTGTTCATGGAATCGAAAGCTTTTTCAAAATCAACGAAAGCTATATATGATTTTCGAACGAAGGAAAACTCTTTCCGAACCAGAGCTAGCAAGCTGAACATGCGTTCATCAGTCGGATAACCTTCTTAAAGCCAGCGTGCGTGCGCGCGTACACACACCACACACACACACACACACACACACACACACACACCACATGCGCGCGCGCGCGCGCACGCACGCACACACAGTCACCAGTAATACGATTTTCCTTGATCCATTTTTTGCAATCTGTTATTCATTATTATCACAATTATTTTGCTACTTATGTAATTAAGAGAAAACACCCTATAACTGTTCAGATTATTAGTATCACTTTTAGAAAGAAAAAAAAGTGTTAAGATTATTGATTCCGTCCATTTATCTGTGAAAAGAGAGACCGGGGAGGGGGGGGGGGGGAATGAGGGAGAGCGGAGATGGAGGAGGGGTATCAGATGACAAATTGTGAATTGTGTTCTTTCAGATGATCGACGACGAATGTGTAAGTTTCTCCCTGAAAATTAGAAGCATGAAATATTGATGTACCTGATACAATGTCAAAAAATCTCCACTCGCATTAGCCAGGAT
>CM065748.1:29862350-29874850 GCA_033310375.1 Conus canariensis | reverse complement strand
CACCTCTCGCCCCGATCCCCGCCCCTCTGTCTCACCGGTCAAAGGGATCATTGACGTTCTGACACTGGTTACGAAGCGCTCTCCCTTCAATGGCGGGCACCGGGCGAGAGTGCTCTCCCATTCATCTTCTTGCCAGTCTCAGACCGAGTTGGAGATCAATGGGGCAGAAATCAGAGCAGGATGGATACATTCTATTGCTCTGACGCCGTGTAAAGCTTTGATGTGTTCTGTGGCTGGGATCGATTCCCCCGACTTTGATGCTTTCTTTAGCTTGTGAACTCTGTCCAGCTTTGCTGGTATCTGTAGCTTTGATACATTCTGTAGCTTTGATGTCAGGCTTTTGTACTGGGATAGCGGTTGAAATGTTTTGGAGAATGCATTCTCCGACTTAGGAATCAGAGTATCAAACTATATTGTGTGTTTTATGTGTTGTAGACAACTGGAGTGAAAAAAAACAAAAACCACAGTGAACAAATCCGTCCATACACAGGCTGTCTGTATGTGTAGTTGGCCAAAATAAAATTCAATGCATGAGTTATAGACGCCGATGGGATTACACACACACACACACACACACACACACACACACACACACACACACACACACACACACACACACACCATAATGTGAACGGATCATTTTCTGTCAAAAATATTTCATGACACTGAAAACATTTCAAGGAAAAGGGTAGAACAAACTGGTTACTTTCAAAAATGACAATTCAAAGCAGTTACTTAATCTATAAACAGGTTATTTTCGAAAATGATCATTCCAGGCAGTTACTTAATTTATAAACTGATTACTTTCAGAAGTGATCATTCAAGGCAGCTTCCAAATTTTCATATCCTCAGGACTTCTACTTGCCTCGGTTTACCTTATTCGTCTTTGATCATTTGATTGATTCACAGGCTCAAATAGAATCTTTGTAACACCCATATAAGTCAAAACATTACGGGCATTTGTACTGAAACGACGACACATGTTTACATTCTCTTTTCTGTTACTTACTATGATCAGTTGAAACGTCGGACACTGACTTTCACACTTATGTGAAATAAAGTTAATAATCTCACAGTCCCATGACAGGTTTCTCGTAATTAAAATGTGATGTTCCATGGTTACTATAATTAATTTTTCCAGAATGTGATATTCCACAATTGCTATAAATTTCTTTTGTTATCATTTTCTTCAGCTGTACCATTATTCTACTTACAACTATTGCGGTAATTAGTTTGTGTTGTTGTTCTAGTTTCCAAATCAACTACACACACACACACACACACACACACACACACACACCACACACACACACCACACACACAGAGAGAGAGAGAGAGAAGAGAGTGAGAGAGAGAGAGAGAGAGATTTGCCCCTGACAGGGAAACTGAGGAGAAGAAAAAAAAAAGTCCCCAAACTTTACCTAGCGCCTGTCCACACGCAGAGTAACGCCCTGTCACTCTTCGTCAATAATGACCGCCATTCACCGCGTTAAACATCACACAATGACACAGTTAACAAGTCTGCCGATCCAATAGCTGTCTGAAGTGACTCACTTGTCTTTTAATTCGTTCAGACTTTCAGCCTGGGCAGTTTGAGACAGCCAGCCAAGAGTGTCAATGTTGGTCGTCTCAGCCAACCAGATGAAGACATTCATTAGGTCGGCTTGTTTGTACAGTCATCAGTTCTTTACTAGCATGGCACTCGTGAACGCACGTGGAGATCGAAAGAAAAATCATTTTCCACCAGCGGGAGTAATTGTGAGTATAGACTGAAAGAGTCACTTCACATCTTTTTTTGTTGATAATAGGATAAAGAAATAAGAATTGCCACTCCGAAGCTTCTATTTCAAAGACACTGATCATTTTTACAGATAGGAACAATAGCAGCAGCAGCAGCAGTAGTACTGGTAGTAGTAATAGTAGTAAAATCAGTGGTGGTAGTAGTAGCAATAGTAGTAGCTGTTGTGATAGCACTGACAGTAATAACAAATAATACTTATACAAGAATACTCCCACCTAGGAGGAATGAAAAAGGTGCAGACCTAAAATGGTTGTTCTATAAGCAAACAAAGGGGAGGGGAAATTACCAATGTGGAATTTGTAGACGACGGGGAGACAATTCATACTGACACATTCTCCCACGCACCCCCCACCCTCTTTCCCCTCTCCTCCCCTCCCGCACTCTGACGAGGGAAACAACACAGTTGTAGCGGTACCTTGTTCAGTCATTTTTTAACACCTTCAACCGAGGAAAAGAGACACGGTATGAGTGAGACACAGCTGTAAAAGCTTGGAGAGACAGAGACAAAGGGAAAGGGAGAGATACCAGGAATCACTCTCGCAGCCTGTCAGAGAATAAACCTGTGTCTGTGACCCACAGTTTAACCTGCAAGCAGCAAGCAGTCAAAACGCCTGCTTAGGGACCCAGAGAACATCGTTTCCGTCAATACAAAGGGACACAAGGAAAGAGAAGTCAACGAGTCAGACTTGTTAGAAGAAGAAGAAGAAGGAGGAGGAGGAGGAGGAAGAGCAAGAAGAAGAAGGAGGAGGAGGAGCAGGAGGAGGAGGAAGAAGAAGAAGAAGGAAAAGGAGGAGGAGGAGAAGGAAGGAGGAGGAAGAGGAGGAGGAGGTGGAGGAGGAGAAGAAGAAGAAGAAGAAGGAGGAGGAGGAAGAGGAGGAGGAGGAAGAGGAGGAGGAGGAGGGGGAGGAGAGCTCCCGCTGATCAATCAAACAACAGATGCTGCATCCATAACAGATGCTGCGAACTCCTCATCCCATCACGCCAGGTTTACCTCCATTGGACGGCAATGGCGCGCCTCTTATGAAGCACGGTAGGTGACTGTAGTCTCCTCTCTTCTCCTCCAACCATTTTCTTTCCCCTTCCTTCCGCACCCCCCCCTCCCCCCATCTCCTATGGCCTCCGCTGCCTCCTGGCCCAATCCTCACCCCTCTGTCTCACCGGTCAAAGAGATCATTGACGTTCTGACACTGGTTACGAAGCGCTCTCCCTTCAATGGCGGGCACCGGGCGAGAGTGCTCTCCCATTCATCGTCTGCTTCATCAGAAATCGAGTTGGAGATCAACAGAGCAGGAATCAGAGCAGGATGGGTACATTCTATAGCTAGCTCTGGTGCCGTGTAAAGCTTTGATGTGTTCTGTAGCTGTGATCGATTCGCTAACTTTGATGCTTTCGCTTGTTTTGTGAATTCCGTCGGACTTTGCTGGTATCCGTGGCTTTGATACATTGTATGACTTTGATGTCAGGATCTTGTACCAGCATTTCAGTTGATACGTTTTAAGAGAATGTGTTCTCTGACTTTCATACCAGAATATTACGTAATATCGTGTCTTTGATGTGTTTCAGAAATTTGAAAATAAAAAGAAGAAAAAAGTGTGGATACTAGGGCTGTCTATGTGTGTGGCTGACCGATCAAGTTCAATACATTAGTTACAGACCTTGGTGGGTTAAAAGCCAGGTGTACACACACAGACACACACAGACACACGCACAAGCAATTCATATGAACAAGACCCGTCTTTGTAAACAGATCATTGTCACTTCATGAGGGGCACATTTGATTTAGAAAACATACCGTACACATTTCAGGAAAAAGTGCAAGAGACTATTTTTGCAATACATGACCATTCAAAACAGTTACTATATAGTGATATCCTCAGACTTGTTACTGCTTTTCATGATTTACCATTGATAACTGGTTTCAATTATGGGCAAAGACCATTGTTTTAACGGTTAGGATAATCCAGATATAATGTGCATTTTTGCTGAAAATCTCATAAACATTTACTTTTTTTTTTTTTTTTACTGTGACCATGTAAAACGCTTGTGTGTGTGTGTGTGTGTGTGTGTGTGTGTGTGTGTGTGTGTGTGTGTGTGTTTGTGTGTGTGTGTGTGTGTGTGTGTGTGTGTGTGTGTGTGTGTGTGTGTGTGTGCTCGCTCACCTGCACACGTACGCATATGCATGCAACTGCTTGTTCTCTCGAAGAGGCATTAAAATATTTGTCACTCACGAAAATATCTGTATCACTTTATATCCTATGATTGGTTTCTTGTAATTAAAATGTGATATTCCATGGTTACTATGTATTTTGGTTTCCCTATTGTTTGTGACCGTTATATCGTTATTGTACTTACAGTTGTTACAGTCATTGGTTTATGCTGCTACTGTTGTTTCAGAATTACGTACACACACACACACACACACACACACACACACACACACACAAAACACACACACACACACACACGCACGCACGCACGCACGCACGCACGCACGCACGCACAGAGACAGAGTGAGAGACAGAGAGAGAGTGAAAGAGAGAGAGACACAGAGAGAGAGAGAGAGAGAGAGAGAGAGAGGAGAGAGAGAGAGAGAGAGAGAGAGAGAGAGAGAGAGAGAGTATTTTCGCCCTGTCAGGAAAGCTAAGGAACCAGAATGAAAAAGAAAAGTCCTCCAACTTTCCCTAGTCTCTGTCCACACGTTGTGTAACGACCTGTCACTCTCACTGTCTTCGTCAATAATTACCGCCATTCAGCACATGAAAACCACACAATGACGCGCTTAACCAGTCTACGACGCGATCCAACGGATGTCTGAAGTGACTCGCTTGTCTTTTAACTCATTCGGAGTTTAATTTCGGCAATTTGAGACAGACAGCCCTGTATGTCAATGTCGACCGTCTCACACAAATGAGGACATTCACAAAACCTGCTTGTTTGTCCAGTCGTCACTTCTTCACTGACTACAATGGTGCTTGGGAAACCACAGACCTGGCAATTTATTTCCCGACAGGGGAAGTAATAGTATGCACGAACTGAAAGAGTTCCTTCCCATATATTTTTGTGGTAGGTTAAGGAAAATTCGAAAATCCCGTTTATATCTCCAGGAAGTTCCAATATTCTATGAAAATATATAACTTCAAAGATAGTTATCTGAACGTAGCCACTAACGTCGCAGTGGTCATGCTCACTGAAAAAATTCTAATAATCTTGCTGAACGAATCTGGGATCCGTTGTTTAATTCGGATCTTTGCCATGGATCTGCTACAAAAAGCTTACTGGGTTCGTCTCCAGGCAACACTCCATCTTTCCACTAAACCTGGTTCAAACTGGTTCTCTCGTTTTTTGAGTAATCTTGTGGACAAACAAACCAACCAATAAAATCGTGTTGAAAATATCTCTTCCATGGCATAGGTAATGATGTAACAGACAGTTGTAGATATGTCGGTCAACGTTTACTCTGATGTATATTCAAATACCACTGACTTCCATACTGAGGACAGATAGGAACGAGAGAATGCCACTGGTACAGACGTCGTTGTAAGAGCACGACAAAAAGGGACACAGATTGGGAACCCATTTTCTTTCCATTCATGACAATAAACCAAGATGAGGTCAGTCACAGCAGTGCCACAGAGGTACCTCCTTTGAGTCTGATAGTGATCACATGGAGCAGCTGTACTCCACGACCACATTCTTTCTTAATGGCGTTCTGCTGTCATGCACTCAGGCCCAGGAGATACAGACACATGTAGGGTTTAGTTGTAAAGATGGAACAACGCTCTTGTACACGTGTCTGTGAAAGTACATGAAACCAGAATATGGGATCACGTCTTCCAATATCAGCCTGAAACGACCTAAACTCCGGGTATAGTTGATCGAGGTTTTTTTTCTTTTAAATCGCCAACTGTGATATGCACCTGATGAAATTCGAACCTGTAAACTCGTAGATCCGTGACAGAAACCACTGCACCACGAAATTTTATCTCCTAATTGTGCTTAATTGCGATCTTTTCGTTTCTTTATGTATTCGTTTTCAGTATTTTCTTAAGCTTGAACAGAGTGTTCCGAAGAATGGTTTCCGTAGTTGATCTGCCATTTGATCATGCCACGCTCGACTAGCACACTGTTGTTGTTGATCATGTCTGAGTGTCTGTCTGTCTGTCAGTTTGTCTGTCTGTCAATCGGTCTGTCAGTCTGTCTGCAAAATGACTCAAAAACAAACAGGGGAAGAATTAATTATCATTGTGTCAAAACCCTCACTTGGATCTATGACAATGGATTACAGCAAGGAACTACACTCCAGCGAAAGAGAGATAGAGAGAAGGAGAGGGAAGAGATTGAAATTTTAGGAAGTGTCTACTCTTTGAACCTGTCTTTTCTATTTGAAATTTCTCCACGTAAACACAAACTGACACCAAAAGATAATTTCAAGAACAAGAACAAAAATCATTATTATTATCATTATCATTGTTGTTGTTGTTGTTATTGCTGTTGTCGTTATTAACATGATATCTTAATTATCATTATTTTTATTATCACTGGTAGCAGAAGTGGTAGTAGTAGTTGTAGCAGTAGCAGCAGCAGTAGTAGTGGTGGTGGTGGTGGCAGTGATAATAATAGTAGTAGTAGTAGTAGTAGTAGTAGTAGTAGTAGAAGCGGTAGTTATCATCACACAGTGATTAAAACACACAACGGACTTCCAAGATGCACAAAACTTCAAACGTGTGCTGTGACAGGCCAGCAAAGAAAACGGGAAATGACCGTCCTACGGTTTCTAAAAGACGGGGAGACAACTCTCACTGAATGACCTTCCAGCATCCTCATGGAGGGAAGCAAGGTGGCGATGGTGGTGATCTGGTGCACTGATTGTAAACCCCCTAAACAGGGGCAGAGACGAACAGTGATGAATCAGACACAGAAATCTAGGCAGACAGACACAGATCTACAAAGACATGACGAAAGGAGGAAGCACCGGGAATGTACACACAGTGGAACATAGGACCGCACCCTGCAGCCCGCGGGAAATGTGGCAAACAGAAGCGGAGGAACATTGAGTTGACATCCTTGGTATCAACCCTGAATGCATGTTATTGACTCCATTGTTGACATCCTTGGTATTAACCCTGAATGTATGTTATTGACTCCATCGTTGACATCCTTGGTATTAACCCTGAATGTATGCTATTGACTCCATCGTTGACATCCTTGGTATTAACCCTGAATGCATGTTACTGTTGACATCCTTGGTATTAACCCTGAATACATGTTACAGTTGACATCCTTGGTATTAACCCTGAATGCATGTTATTGTTGACATCCTTGGTATTAACCCTGAATGCATGTTATTGTTGACATCCTTGGTATTAACCCTGAATGCATGTTACTGTTGACATCCTTGGTATTAACCCTGAATGCATGTTACTGTTGACATCCTTAGTATTAACCCTGAATGCATGTTACTGTTGACATACTTGGTATTAACCCTGAATGCATGTTACTGTTGACATCCTTGGTATTAACCCTGAATACATGTTACTGTTGACATCCTTGGTATTAACCCTGAATGCATGTTATTGTTGACATCCTTGGTATTAACCCTGAATGTATGTTATTGTTGACATCCTTGGTATTAACCCTGAATGCATGTTACTGTTGACATCCTTGGTATTAACCCTGAATGCATGTTACTGTTGACATCCTTGGTATTAACCCTGAATGCATGTTATTGTTGACATCCTTGGTATTAACCCTGAATGCATGTTATTGTTGACATCCTTGGTATTAACCCTGAATGCATGTTATTGTTGACATCCTTGGTATTAACCCTGAATGCATGTTATTGTTGATATCCTTGGTATTAACCCTGAATGCATGTTATTGTTGACATCCTTGGTATTAACCCTGAATGTATGTTATTGTTGACATCCTTGGTATTAACCCTGAATGCATGTCATTGACTCCATCGTCAGTACCAACCAGAACAGCTCAGCTGACGGAACGTTGGGCGGCCCATCTAGAAAGCCCGTACCTCAATCCCAAGTCTTCTGTCCGGAAAATTCGGACTATAGCATTTCTTCATGTTGAATCTGAGATAGGTATGTCCTTTAATTTTTTTTTTTTCGCTAGGATAGCCAGTCAGGCTCTTATCAACGAGGATGAAGGGAGAGAAGAGGGAGAGGGTTGGTTTGTCACAAGACAAACAGGATCGAGACCGAGATCACGTGACCACATCCGGGTCTTGTTCAACGGGATGTTATCGGGAAGAGGAGGGCACTCGAAAGTTCCACTTGACATGTGGGATTGTTCGTCGCCGTCATCATCATCGTCTGCGTGCCTCAGAACCGCATCGCACTGATGAGCCGCTTCCTCGCCCTTCATGATGAACTGAAACTCTCGACAAAATGCACGTACTGTTTGTTTGTTTGCACGTGAAGAGGTGGAGGACAGCACGTGCCAGTTAGTACTGTGTGCGGCAGGAGGCAGGACCATCCGACAGTCATCTACGTCACGCTGTCATGATTAAACACACACACACACACACACACACACACACACACATACAACACACACACACACACACACACACATACACACACACATACACACACACACACACACACACACACACACATACACACACACACACACACACACACACACACACACACACACACACACTTGACTGTGGCGTCGGAGCTAGGGGCAGAAACAAAACAAACAGACAGCGTGAGTGAGACATGGAAAAAAATGAGGCAGAGAGAAACAGCACAGACATGAAGAGACTGTATGTAGCGAAAGGGAGAGGTACCAAGAGCATAGATGATATAGTGGAACATATACCCTACCCCCAGTCCCACCCCCATCCCCTTGCCCAATGAAAATATTGGCAACTTTCTGCTCCCCATCCCCTAATTTGAAGCTAAAGAGACATGGAATAAGCAAAGTGGAGGGGAGGGGGAGGGGGGGGGAGGGGGGGGCAAAGAAGGAAAAAAAAATTAACACACTTCAAGTCACGACACAGTGTGTGTGTACCTGTACGGCAGAATGGGGAGACGTGTTAGGGGTGATATCTTGGCTCAGACTGAGAGTGGGGAGACGTGTTAGGGGTGATATCTTGGCTCAGACTGAGAGTGGAGAGGCGTGTTAGGGGTGATATCTTGGCTCAGACTGATTGTGGACAGACGTGTTAGGGGTGATATCTTGGCTCAGACTGAGAGTGGGGAGACGTGTTAGGGGTGATATCTTGGCTCAGACTGACAGTGGTCAGACGTGTTAGGGGTGATATCTTGGCTCAGACTGACAGTGGTCAGACGTGTTAGGGGTGATATCTTGGCTCAGACTGAGAGTGGGGAGACGTGTTAGGGGTGATATCCTGGCTCAGACTGAGAGTGGGGAGACGTGTTAGGGGTGATATCTTGGCTCAGACTGAGAGTGGGGAGACGTGTTAGGGGTGATATCTTGGCTCAGACTGAGAGTGGGGAGACGTGTTAGGGGTGATATCTTGGCTCAGACTGAGAGTGGTCGGACGTGTTAGGGGTGATATCTTGACTCAGACGGAGAGTGGTCAGACGTGTTAGGGGTGATATCTTGGCTCAGACTGAGAGTGGGGAGATGTGTTAGGGGTGATATCTTGGCTCAGACTGAGAGTGGGGAGACGTGTTAGGGGTGATATCTTGGCTCAGACTGAGAGTGGGGAGACGTGCTAGGGGTGATATCTTGGCTCAGGCTGAGAGTGGTCAGACGTGTTAGGGGTGATATCTTGGCTCAGACTGCATCGGATTTCGCCGTTTTGCTTCTCTGAATAAACGAAAAATGGGTTGAATGTTATAACGCGGTCCCCACTCCCGACCCACCCCCACCCCATCCCATTCACCGCTTTTAAACGCAACTCCTCCCTCTCCGTCCTCTACCTGGTGTTCATAACCATTTGGAATTTGACTCAGAGGTCCTCCCAAAACACACACACACACACACACACACACACACACACACACACACACACACACACACACACACACACACACACGCACGCGCGCGTGCGGTTTTTATTTGTTTTGTTTTCCCTAAAAAAAAAAAAAAATGGAACAATAGAAAATAAGAGATCCCCTCCTTCCACCCGGGCTTTTACATGAATTTGGAAGATGAGAGCACCCCCACCCCCCACCACCCCACTCACACACACCCTGCAGTCCTCCTACCAGTCCACCCCCTATTCCCACCCGATCCCCACCCCCACCCCGCCCTCTCTCTCCCATTTCTGTATTTGACAAACATGGACGATAAACTGCGGTGATTTTTTTTTTGTCAAAAAGCTTGTTGGTTCAGGCGCCCCCTCCCCCCCCCTCCCCCACCAACCCACCCATTCCACCCTCCCTCCCCTACCTCCCGTATGTGCCAAAATGTCTTCCGACGCCACCGCTTGTGTGTCGAAACATACTTTCACGTTTACTTCCCCCACCGAATCATGAAGGGACTTAAATCCAAGCGAACAAATTTGTTTTTCAGTCACCACGCATTGGCCTTGGCAGCTCACTTCCGATTATCTTTCTCCAACTGTTAATGATGACATGGGAGACGGGGGAAGAAGAAAAGGAGGAGGAGGGGTCGGTCATCTTGGAGTTCAGAGGGTATTTAGGGTAGTTTGGGATCGCTTCCCTTTGAAAGATGGCTTCTTCCTCCTGTCGTATCAGATTAACTGAAACTGGCCAACTTCTGTGTTTATTTACGTTTTGGGTGGATATAGTGCCGGATATTTTTCTTGTGAAACTCAATCTAGCTTTTGATGAAAAAACAACAACCACGACGTAGAGAAAAATGCTTGAAAGTAAGCGGACAAGAGAGAGAGAGGAGAGAGAGAGAGAGAGAGAGGAGAGAGAGAGAGAGAGAGAGAGAGACAGACAGACAGACAGACAGACAGACAGACAGACAGACAGAGGCTCGACTCCCAAGTTTGATTAATTATGCAGGGGCCAGAGAAAGGCCTCAACAAAACATTACTTTTGGCCTTAATCATCAAAGTCATTGGTTTTGGTTTTCTCTTATTTTCGTTTTTTTTTTTACCTATTCTTAACGCACAAAAAGTGATTAAAGCGAACACCTCACAGCCCCACACTCACATCCGTACTCACGAAAGTAACTTGAGGAAAGTCTTTTTTTTATTATTATTAATTGGGAAATCGAAAAGGTCTAAATCATCGAATAGCATTTCGCACGCAGGCCTACTTCATCTGGACAATTTGTTAACTCATATGCACAAAGATATATATATATATATATATATATATATATATATATATATGTAAATACCCCACACACACACACACACACACACATATATATATATATATATATATATATATATATATATATATATATAGTGTATGTGTGAACCTGAGTGTATGAAGCCGCATATGTGTGTGTGCGTGCGCGCGCATGTCTGTGTGTGTGTGTGTGGGAGAGAGAGAGAGAGAGAGAGAGAGAGAGAGAGAGAGAGAGAGAGAGAGAGAAGCGTGCGCGTGCGTATACACACAATCACGCATGCATTGATGCATTTGTACGTTCTTATACACACACAGACACACATATATACACACATACATACACAATTACGCACCTGCCTACCCACCTGCCTACCTACCTACTTTCCTAACTTCCTACATACCTAGCTATATACATACACACTTAAATACACACTCATACACATTCATACAGACATCTATGCACACACACACACACGCACGCGCGCGCGCGCCACACACACACACACACACACACACACACAGTAAAAAGCGTACGCGCGAGCGCGCGCGCACACACACACACACGCGCGCGCACGCGCACTTATATACATATATATATATATATATATTATATCGTACACAGACAGACATACTCTCTCTCTCTCTCTCTCTCTCTCTCTCCACACACACACACACACACACACACACACACACACACACACACACACACACACACACACACCACGCGTGCGCGCACACTCACACACACACACACACACACAAACTGACACGTGTATATACGACCTATTTATCATGTACATACACACATGCACACGTCGTGAACCGTTGTCCTCCTCTCCACCCCTCAACCAACGTAAAGGGGGTCACACACCAAATTAGTTCCCACGCCACAAAATGTTACCCCTCCCTCCCCTCCCCCATTCCTCTATCCCCCAAAAGCTTCTCTCTCTCTCTCTCTCTCTCTCTCTCTCTCTCTCTCTCTCTCTCTCTCTCTCTAGCCCTCGTGGCAATTGCTCGCCCGTCGAAACAAGAAGAAGGTCACAGCACAACTTTTTTTTTTCTTTTTAGATTTTTGTCGTTCGCCATGCAAGCCCTGAGGGCCAATGCCTAAAGGACGTCTCACACACAAACCGTCAGACACACGCTTTTCAATGCAGTTTCTACGGAAAAGAAAAGCGATCTTAAATTGTGCTTGATGTCACATTCGAGTTAGAATTGGAGTTGACAACGTTTGTCGAAAACAAGCACAGTCATTACACCATCGCAAACAACCAACACGACGCGTTCGTTCCGACCGTTGGTCCATTGGAATAGATCGAAACTTTCAGTTGCATGCCATTTGTTGTTTTCTGTTAGACAGGGAGTGAGGGTAGCGGGGAGGGAGAGAAGTGGGGGGAGGGGGGGGGTGTCAAAACTCACACTCTCCTGCTGTCCGTTGT
>CM065748.1:29844850-29849850 GCA_033310375.1 Conus canariensis | reverse complement strand
TTATTCAACTTTACTGGGAAATGCTCGTCGCCAGCAGAACTGTGCCGAAACAGTCGAGCAGCGAGACGACACTCCGTTACTGGAGCTTGCTATGCCTACAGCTGCCCAAGCAACATCAACCCATCGTCATTCAACGGAGTCATCTACAACAAATGAGGTCGGTGAAGAAAATTACGCGCTTGGCATGAAATTAACTCTAGAAGATCGCATCAAATCATTGGAAAATGCCGTTTTAGCTCAAACGAAGATCCTAGAGAAAATTGCCAAACCCCACGTGTCCATGACAACAATAGCTACACAAACAGAAATATGTCCTACAAACACAACATCGTATGCTGAAGTGGTCAAAACCCCACCTGCGAACACATCGATCAATAACAGACAACCTTCTGCTCAAGAAAAAGCCCAAAATGCAGAAGCAAAATCAGATATAGGTGAAAAGAACATCAAAACAGAACATGACGTCAGGCCTCCTATTCAAACTGATGCAAAGATAAAACATGACGTCAAATCACGTCGTGACGATGTTTGTCAAAACAAGAAGAAAACGAAAGCAAAAGAAGAGAAACTAAGCCTACCGAAGGTTCTGGTGATCCATGACTCGGTTGCCAACTGCGTGGACGATAGGAGACTTGGAAATTCGTACGATTTGAATGCGACACGTCAAAGAAGCTATAAGGTAAAAGGACTAGAGCAACGTCTGCAAGAACTTGACGATGCCGAGGAGAAACCTGATGCAGTGGTAATACACTGCTGCATTAACGATCTAAAGACTTCTGCTGCAGAAGACATCAGCACATCGTTTGTGCAGACGCTAAAAACTGCAGCTAAAAAGCACACTAAGGTTAAGTTCGCTGTCAGCAAACTGACTCCAGTTAGAGACAAGAAACTCGAAATAAAACGTGTTCTGTTTAATGCAAAAGTCACTTCTGAGTTGTATGAGGTGAAAAACATTTCGTTTATTCAAAATAACATCAGAATGGAGCATCTTCGAGATGAGGTGCACCTAACAAAGAGAGGCTCCAGTCTGCTGGCGGGGAACATCGGACGACACACGAGGACCTTGCTGTGGGAGATCCCCAAGAGACCTGCCCGTCCTTCACCTCGCCATTGGTACCACGACCATCCTGGCCCACATCCTCCCAGCTGGCACAACCGGTTCTACAATCTGGAGGACTGGCACTTTTATTAGTCAACTCACACCTACTGCCGCCATGTCTTTTAATGTGACACTGCTGCTGGATTACCTCTGTCCATTTTGTCTTTAGTCTTTAAACATATGTCACTAGGGAATGATTTTAACGTTTTTCAGTGGAACTGCAGATCAATTAACACAAACTATGAACATCTAGTACAACACCTAGCCCATCATCAATATCATGTTTTCAGTCTTCAGTCATTGAATGTTATGAAAGAAAAGCTGCCCCAACTAGACAATTACTATTTTCCTCCTATCATCCAAAAGATAGACACTAACGAGAAAATTAATACTGCCATTTATGTGCATGAAGGGGTAAATTACACTCTGTGCCCAAATCCAGTTCCATCAGAATTACTTGGTATACATTCTTGTGCAGTGACGGTTAAGTTTAATAACACTTTATTAACCGTCATATCTGTGTATTTACCAAAGGGTCCAGATGATAATAATACAGAATGGATTCGTACGTTTCAAGCGGACAAGGGAAAAAAGGTACTAATAACAGATTTTAATGCGCATTCACCATTTTGGGAGAAGAACTGTGAAAACATTACCAGCAACCGTTTCATTGAGAATATTGTTGATTCATCATTGTATCTTCTGAATGACGGTAGAATAACGCGAATCCCTGATAATCCTTATCATAGAGCAACAGCTATTGATCTAACTCTTGTTTCTCCAGATCTGGCACCAATTTGTAAATGGGATTCTTTAAATGATAGCCTTAATAGTGACCATATTCCTGTTATTACTAGCTTTGAACTCTCTAGCACAAAAAAACAAGGATCTAACAGAAGATAAAATCCCGAAGTATAATTACAAACATGCTAACTGGGACAAGTTTTCAGAACTCTTATCAACATTTCATGTTGAAGACGTCAATGATAAAGATATCAATGAACTGTATTCTATATTTACTAATGCAGTCCTAAGTGCTGCTAATCAATCAATTCCTATGTCTAAAACAAAGAAATCATATAAACATTCTGGCAATATTTGGTGGAACGATGATTGTGAAAAGGCCAAAGCTGAAAAATGGATAAAATTTGAAAATTACTTAAAGGATAATTCGATTCCTAATCACCAAGAATCCAAAAAAGCAAAAAAAAACCAAAGCAAATAGAGTTAACGCACAAGCAAAAAGACAGTATTGGTCATCATTTTGTACTAATGAAGTATGTAACTATAAATATATGCAAAAGGTATGGGAAAAAATGAAAACGATGAAGAATGGGATAAACTTACCTCAATGCCCAATCAAACTGGAGAGTTCAGATATACCCTCTAATCAAGAAAAAGCGGAAGCATTTGCTGATTTGTATGCAAATTGCAGTAGAATTACTGGACTACAACTGAAAGTAGACAATACAGAAAAAATGAGGAGGAAAGTAATATTACATCAGATCATAGTTTTAATAAACCTCAGTTAAAAAGCTATGCAAATTCAAATATAACACTCGATGAAGTAATTAAATGTATTTCACATATGGGTAAAAATAAGACGTCTGTTGGACTAGATGGGATATCTTATGAATTGTTAAAGCATTTACCACAAAATGTAGTTCAATATTTACATTCTTTGATACAAAAATGCTGGTCTAATGGTGAAATGCCTCTTATCTGGAAACACTCAATTGTTGTCCCTATACACAAGCAGGGAAAACCTCGGACTGATAAAAATAGCTATCGACCCATCTCCTTAACATCTCATGTATGCAAGTTAATGGAAAAAATAGCCTCAAGTAGACTAGTTCATTTCTGTGAAAAACAAAACATTATTCCAAAAAATCAAGCCGCTTTTCGCAAAGGTCGCTCCACTACTGAACATTTAGTCAAACTTACGACACAAATTAAACAGCAGTTTGGCAGACGGAAAAATATTCTAGCAACCTTTTTTGATGTGAAAAAAGCTTCCGATCAAGTATGGCATTACCGATTACTCCAAAAACTTCAAAACTACAATATAGATAGTAATATGTATAACTATATACAAAATTTTTTATCACAACGTTTCATACAGGTAAGAGTTGGAAGCACATATTCTAAGTCCAGAGAACTTCAGATGGGTCTTCCAAAAGGCTCGGTTATTTCACCTATTTTATTCAATATACTTATAGCAGATCTTCCAAACAATCTATCAAAAGATACAGTTTTAGCCCAGTATGCAGATGATATATGCATGTGGATGAAGGTGACAATGAAGCGTAAAACTCCAATTAGAGCACTTAACTATACCAAAAAAGTGTACCAACGCGAACTAAATAAAATTGATATATTTATGAAGGAAAATGGACTTTCTTTATCATTAGAAAAAACACATATGGTACTTTTTAATTCGGGGCATAACCCAGAAAAACTGCCTGATTTCACTATTGGTGGCAGTGTCATTAATTATTCGCAAAGCGTAAGGTTTCTAGGTGTATATTTATCATCCAAGCTTACGTGGAATCAGCATATAGACTATATATTAAATAAAGCCAGAAAAGCTTTAAATTTTCTCAAAATTATTAGTAAACAGCGATGGGGTCAAGACACAAAAGCACTTTTATGTCTTGCTAATTCCTTAGTTCGTTCGCGTTTAACCTACGGCCAGGAATCTTTTTTTAGTGCACCAAAACATTTGTTAAACAAACTACAAAGTATAGATTGTAAAGCCTTTAAACTGGCACTAGGAGTGCCGACTCATGCTTACAATCTTGAGTCATATAAAGAAGCAGGAGTTCTTCCTCTTGATGAACATAGGAAAATCTCTGCAGCTAAGTTTGTATTAAAATGCTTTGCACATAACTCATTCTGTAATGAAGAAACAAAGATAAATTCTAAGCATGACTTTGTTAACAGGGCTAACAATACACTGTTTGCAACCAATTAATTCGTTTGTCTCCGACATGATTAATTCTACAGAATTAAAAAGTTAAAAAATAGCAATTAAGCCATCTTTTTTACCTGTACCATCTTGGGAACAAATTAAACCTACTTTTGATATTGATCATACAGAATTGAGCAAAAGTCAATCTCCAAACGTTCTGAAAAATTTAGTTAATGATCACATGGAAAATTACTATAGTGATTACATTAAAATATTCACAGATGGATTTGTACTTGATAATGGCAATGCAGGTTCAGCATTTGTAATTCCTACTATGAAAACAGTCAAACGATATCATATAGGTAAACACTATTCAGTTTTCACTGCAGAGTTGTTAGCTAGTTTAATGGCTTTACAGCATATTGAGGAGTTACTTATGAATAGTTGTAAAATTTTACTCTGTGTAGATTCTAAATCGGCATTACAAGCAATCAAAGATCAAAATACCAAAAAACGTCTTGAAATGATACTAGAAATCAGACATGTAATTCATCAATTGGCATTTAAAGACATTAGTGTGACTTTTTACTGGGTTCCTTCCCATTGCGGAATATATGCCAATGAACTGGTTGACAGAGCAGCTAAAAATGCAGGACGTAATACTGAAGGGGCAATTCTAATTAACATAAATTTAGATCTGCACGAGTATTATAATCACATTGAAAAACTAGCGAAAGATAAGTTTGATAACATGCTGAAGACATCAGATAGCCAATATTCACACAATTGTATAAAAAGCGTCAGCACAATAAATTCCAAATTAATTTTAAATCACATATCTGATACAAGTTCAAGGCATATTAGTTCTCTGATGTTCAAAATTCGTTTAAATGCTTTTAAAACAAAATTTTCTAAAGATATTAAATGTGTATGTGGAAATCAAATTTCCATTAGCCATCTGATTTTACACTGTCCTAGTATCAAAGAATT
>CM065748.1:29834850-29837350 GCA_033310375.1 Conus canariensis | reverse complement strand
ATCAAGATGTTTATTGAAATATTGTGTTTCTTTGAATGTTACACCAAGAACAGAATCAAAACACATGCCTGTTGAAGTTGTGTTTGACTGTCAATTAGAAAGAGCTGATCAGCATGACATGGCTCAAAATGTTTACAAAATTGACAACATAGCTTGGGATGAAGAAAAAATCTATGAATTTAAGGAAAATATATCAAGTGACGAGTTTCAAAGTCATATGAGGCAGGCCTCCAATCTGGTTAATGTCGATGTAAATAAAGCCATTCAAGTGTTTAATGATGCATTGCTTACAGCTAGTTCATGCATGAGAAAAACCGTTACAGTCGGAAAAGAACGATCAGATCCATGGTTTGATCAAGAATGTAGCCAGCATAAAAAAGAGCTCAGTTACCATTTGAGGCAGTGTTATAAACATAAAGAAGATAATGAAACAATTAGAAATTTGCATAATCAAAAACGCAGAGAATATAAGGAGCTCTTGAGACTGAAAAAGAAAGACCACCGCACAAAGGTAATAAATTCTTTGAATGAAAATATCAATAACCCCACTGGGTTTTGGAGCAAAGTAAAATCTCTTTCGTGCAATAAATTTACTGACAACAAAATTACCAAAGACGAATGGTTTAAACATTTTTCCCACGTATTTGAGTCTGGTGTGAACTGTGGCCAGTCAGAAGGTATTGCTGGCGAGTCAGAAGAACAGGTTAATGATGGGTCAAACCAGCATAACACAGATTCTCTGGAGTGTGACATTTCGGAAAGTGAAGTTTATGCCGCGGTTCGTTCATTAAGGAATAAAAAGGCTGCTGGTCCTGATGGAATTATCGGAGAAATCTTCAAAAACTCAGTTACTGTAGTTGCTCCATTTTAGTCATATTGTTCAATACATTGTTTTCTACTGGAACTTATCCCCTTCAGTGGTGAGAGTCAGTTATTCAACCCCTATTTAAAAAGGGCGTCAGGAATTTACCTGATAATTACAGGGGAATATCTTTGTTGAATATATGCAGTAAATTGTATAGCCATATTCTGAATGGACGACTAAACAAATGGATTGAAGAGAACCATGTCATTGATGACTGTCAGGCAGGTTTTAGAAAAAAGTATAGTACTATTGATCATGTTTTTACATTGTTTGCCATGGCTCAGAAACAACTGTTACTTCACAAGAAACTGTATGTTGCGTTTATTGATTTCAGAAAAGCTTTCGATTCTGTCCATCGTGCAAATTTATGGTGCATTTTGAAAAAAAGAGGGATTCATGGGAAAATGTATCGGGCAATAACTACCATGTATAACATTGTTAAAGCAAGAGTTAGAGCAGGAAGGGATTTAAGTGATGCATTTTTGTGTCCATCAGGTTTAAAGCAAGGGGAGGTGTGTAGTCCAGTTCTCTTCTCCCTTTTCATTAATGAACTGGCTGTGGATATTATTCAGAAAGGGAAACATGGAATTCAGTTGTTACCTGATGTTGTAGAAATTTTGATACTTATGTTTGCCGATGACATTATTTTGTTATCTGCAGTTGCAGGTCTTCAAAACCAGTTAAATGTTTTGTACACGTCCAAAAGACTCGGTCTTATAGTTAACTTAGAGAAATCAAACATAGTCATATTTAGAAATGGTGGATATATCTCTGACCAAGAAAAATGGTTTTATGGGCAGACCAAGATGACAGTTGTTAACATGTATAAGTACTTGGGAGTTATTATGTGTACCAGACCTTCCTTCACGCACAGTTTGAATGATATGGCAAGCCGAGCAAAGAAAGGAGTGATCAGTATATTTAAAGTGCTATGGTCCTTGGGAGAAAAATCCCCTTCTACATTTTTCAAACTCTTTGATGCTCAGATTCAACCAGTACTCAGTTATGGAGCAGAGGTATGGGGCATCACTGGAAATGTTGATGTGGTAGAAAAAGTGCAGCTTTTCGCCTTAAAAAGATTTTTAAATGTAAGCATAAGAACCCCTAATGTGATGGTGTATGGAGAGTTAGGTAGATTTCCACTGTATGTAAATTTATACTTGAAGAGTATTAAGTACGGGTTAAGGATATTGAAGATGCCGTTTCATCGTTTACCTAAGAAAGCTTACAAAATGTTGTTATTTTTTCATGAGAAAAACAAAAAAACTTGGGCATCTTCTGTCTGCTTCTTTCTGTACCAACATGGATTTGAAGAAGTTTGGGAAAATCAAGGAGTCGGTAACGAAGTCGCGTTTTTGAAGGCCTTAAGAAATAAACTGGTTAATGACTACAAAGCTCACTGGCTCTCAGATATTGAGCACAATGAACGTTTTCAGTTATACAGAACATTTAAAAGTGACCTGATTTTATCCTCGTACTTACCAATGGTGAATCATATACAAGCCAGAATCAGCCTAGTCAGAATTCGATTAGGTGTGTCTCAGTTAAATGTGCACAAAATGCGCTTTAAGAGAAATGTAACTGAAAATGATTTGTTATGCCTGTTCTGTGAGTTTCAAATTGAAACAGAAAAGC
>CM065748.1:29822350-29827350 GCA_033310375.1 Conus canariensis | reverse complement strand
GACAAAGACAGACAGAGAGAGAGAAAGAGAGAGAGAGAGAGAGAGAGAGAGAGGGGGGGGGGCAGGGAGAAAAAATAGAGAGAGAGAAACAGACAGACAGACTGACTGAGTGACAGACCAGACAGACAGATAGACAGGCGGAAAGACAGACAGACAGACAGACAGACACCTACCTATGCCAACATCAATACCACAAAAACGACAACTCCTCAAGATTGACAGAAAAGAAAGAAAGAAAACAAACAAACAAACAAACAAACAAACAAACAAAAAACCAGGAGGTAGGGGTGGGTGGGGAGGGGGGGGCCTCTAAATTGCATACAGGCCGTCAAAGGCATTCCACCCTCCCAGTGTCAGACTCTGGAATCACCGGTGTAACCACCGAGCGGCCCAGACACCCTCTAATTAGGAACGGGTACACGCCATTTCACCCAGTCTTCGCCCATCTTCGGTAATTGCCGCTCTGATCCCTTCTTGCACCCCAAACCAACCACCCATTCCTGCACCCTATACAAACCACCCATTCCTGCACCCCATACAAACCACCCATTCCTGCACCCCATACAAACCACCCATTCCAGCACCCCATACAAACCACCCATTCCAGCACCCCATACAAACTACCCATTCCTGCACCCCATACAAATCACCCATTCCTGCACCCCATACAAACCACCCATTCCTGCACCCCATACAAACCACCCATTCCTGCACCCTGTACAAACCATCCATTCCTGCACCCTGTACAAACCACCCATTCCTGCACCCCATACAAACCACACATTCCTGCACCCTATATAAACCATCCATTCCTGCACCCCATACAAACCATCCATTCCTGCACCCCATACAAACCACCCATTCCTGCACCCCATACAAACCATCCATTGCTGCACCGCATACAAACCACCCATTCCTGCATCCCATACAAACCACCCATTCCTGCATCCATTGCTGCACCCCATACAAACCATCCATTCCTGCACCCCATACAAACCACCCATTCCTGCACCCCATACAAACCATCCATTCCTGCACCCCATACAAACCACCCATTCCTGCACCCCATACTAACCATCCATTCATGCACCCCATACAAACTACCCATTCCTGCACCCCATACAAACCATCCATTGCTGCACCCCAAACAAACCATCCATTCCTGCACCCCATACAAACCATCCATTCCTGCACCCCATACAAACCATCCACCCCAAACAAACCATCCATTCCTGCACCCCATACAAACCATCCATTCCTGCACCCCATACAAACCATCCACCCCAAACAAACCATCCATTCCTGCACCCCATACAAACCATCCATTCCTGCACCCCATACAAACCATCCATTGCTGCACCCCATACAAACCATCCACCCCAAACAAACCATCCATTCCTGCACCCTATACAAACCATCCATTCCTGCACCCTATACAAACCATCCATGACTGCACCCTATACAAACCATCCATTCCTGCACCCTATACAAACCATCCATGACTGCACCCTATACAAACCCTCAGTAGAACGTATCGTTTTACCCACATACCCATTCGCTGTTCACCAAAACAGTATTTCTCATCGGCGCCCCACATATTCTCCTGCCAGGTATTGCCCAGTTACCTTTTGGCTGATCACCTTTTGCCAAATCACGTTTCACACACTCACGTTTTGTGCAGTCACGTTTCGTCCAATCACGTTCTTCCCAATTAGGTTTTGCCTAATCACGTTTCACCCAGTCAGGTTTTGTCCAAATTAACCAATCATTTTTGCCTAATCACGTTTGGCCCAACCATGTTTGGCCGGATCGTGTTTGCCCAGTCATGTTTCTTCCAATTGCGTTTCGCCCAATCATGTCTTGTCCAGTCACGTTTCGTCCAATCATTATGTTTTGCCAAATCATGTTTCGCCCAATCACATTTCGCCCCATAATTATGTTTTGCCAAATCACGTTTTGCCCAGTCACGTTTCACCTGATCACGTTTGCCCAATCATGTCATGTCATGTCCATTCATGTTTGTCTAGTCACGTTCTGCCCAATCAAGTTTCGTCTTATCACATTCGTTTGATCACATTTTTGCCTAGTCACGTTTTGTCAAATCAAGTTTGTCTAAGTCGCGCTTTGTCCACTCACATTTTGCCAACTCATATCTCACTTAAGCTCAATTCGTCTTCAATCTGACACAAACAAGCTGAATGAAATCATTGACTGTATCACACACACACACACACACACACACACACACACACACACACACACACACACCACATCACACACACACACACACACCACACACACACACACACACACACACACACACACACACACACACAGAGAGAGAGAGACTACCTCCCACCCCGAACGCTAACACGGATGAACAGGGATATTAGTAAGATTCACTTGAGGCGAGCTTACGACATTCGACAAATCGTGTGATCCGACGTATATATGAATACATACAAAGACAAGTGAGGCGAACAACAAACAGAGAGTTTCTATAGACAACCAGATCTCTGAGTCAGTTTCTTTACACGGAAAATTAATTTCATCTACGTAAAGAGGATAAGATCGGGAGAGATCGGAAAGACTATCTTTTGTTCATTACGTACTGCCATAGTTCCCTCCCCCCCCCCCCCCCCCCCCCCCCAATATACACCACATGTATTTTTTTTTAGGCTAACCATGTGTCAGTATTTGAGTGAAACGTTAGACGGGAGAATGTTGGAATGTTGACAGCTCCAAGAAGGGGGACAAGCGCAATTAGGCCTGAGAATAAAGGACTGGGTGAAACGTGATAGTGGGAAAATGTGATGCGCCCTGCTTTTTTTTTTTCTTTTTTTTTCTGTGTTCTGCCAGTACACAAAAGACGTTGAACAGACAGAAGACGAATTGTTGATTGTAAACTTGATTCCAGCCTCTCTCTCTCTCTCTCTCTCTCTCTCTCTCTCTCTCTCTCTCCTCTCTCTCTCTCTCTCTTGAGGAGCAGGGGTTTTGATGGAGTGTCTGAAACGTGATGAATGTATGGGGGAATGCATTGGCTGAAATGTAATTAGGTGCAACGTAATGGAATGAAAATCGAGATTCTGTGACGCGTGACTGAGTCAAACGTGATCACCTGAAACGGGAAAAACATAACCGGGTGAAACATCACGTGGTGGAAACGTGATTGGGTGAAACGTGATTACACGAAACGTAATCTGGCCAAACGTGATTTGTGGGAATGGTAATTCGGTAAAACGTGATCTGGTGAAAAGTTGTCAGGCGACACGTGAAGGGGTGAAACGGGATTAGGTGAATCGTGACCCGGTAAAACATGAATACGTAACACGTGACGAGACCAAATGTGTTTAGGACAGAGGAGTGGGCGAGCGGTGGGAGGGGGAAGGGGTTGGGAACGTAATGCGCGGAAAGCGCCACTCCTTGCTTAAGCGCAACTCGCTTAAACCAACGTTTTCAAGCTATAGGGCAGACGCTACCTTCCCTGAACCCCAAACACCCCGACTGTAACAGCAGCACCTCGTCTAGCTCACTCTGTCACGGAGAGAGGCGACAGAGGCTAAGGACTTATCAGGCGAAGCCGTGGTCCCGGGTTGTTGCACTTGGAGCCAGACTTGAGAGATTGAGAGGACAGTGGAGGGACTAGTGCCTGTCCTAACGATCAGGAAGCAGCCGCCAGACTACAAAGGCACTACCTCTCTCCAGAGCCCCCCCCCCCCCCCCCCCCACTTCCCCTCCTGAACTCCATCAGTTCTCCGGTATGCGTGTGCGTGTCACGGACTCGAACCACAGAACTCGAAAGGAATTTGATGAGATCATTGATCGCTCGCTCTTCATTTTCGTTGTCCTGAGTGTTATTTCTCTTGCCTGAAGAAGACCTAAGAGGTCAAAACGCGTCATGTTTTGTCTTGGGATTCGTCTGTTCATGTTTGGCGGATGCAGTACTTTAAAAAAAATCTTTCGGTGATTCCAAAGGATGATCCAGCTGCAGAAATGAGGTGCCTCAGACGCCTCCTTGGCATTTCATACACTGACCACATCACTGACGAAGAGGTTCGTAGAAGAGTGGGGTCAACAGATGGATCACTATGAAGACTTGCTGTCCACCATAAAGAAGAGGACATTGAAGTGGTATAGCCATATAACATTGAAGTGGTATAGCCATATAACATTGAAGTGGTATAGCCATATAACATTGAAGTGGTATGGCCATATAACATTGAAGTGATATAGCCATATAACATTGAAGTGGTATAGCCATATAACATTGAAGTGGTATAGCCATATAACCAGGTCGTGAGGCCTCTCCAAGACCGTTCTACAGGGAACCGTACAGGGAAAGAGGAGAAGGGGACGCCAGAGAAAGAGATAGTCAGACAACGTCATGAATGGACCGGCGAAACCTTCGCTCAAATCCAGGCGCTAGCCAACGACAGGGTCAGGTGGAGGCTTCTCGTTGGGCAAGCCACCTGCAGTGCCCCTACGATCCGAGCGGGTTATGGGACAGGTAACAGGTAACAGGTGACATGTAACAGGTAACAGGTATCAGGCAAAGCCGTGGTAAATCAGACACACCGTCAGGTACACCAGACTGTTTAAAAGTTGTGCATCCATCCCCACCAAACGGAGTACGGCAGACAGGAGCAAACACAGGATTACTGGGCCGCCAAGCGAAGAAATAAACAAATTACTGAACAAGCACAACGCACTTCGGGCTATTGGGTCTTCTTCAGGCAGGACAAATAGCATTTAAAGCGATGAAAGCAAAGGACCAACAGACTGTCACTTTTCTTTTCGATGTGGCTGCGAAATGTATTCTAGGGTGAACGACGAAAACTACGGAATGGAACCGGGGTTGAAGCGGAGAAGAAAGATTAGATTAATAATGATAATCATGAAGAAGAAGAAGAAGAAGAAGAAGAAGAAGAAGAAGAAGAAGAAGAAAAGAAAGAAGAAGGAGAAGAAGAAGGAGGAGGATGACGATGATGATGAGGAGGAGG
>CM065748.1:29792350-29807350 GCA_033310375.1 Conus canariensis | reverse complement strand
AGAGACAGAAAGACAGGGAGGCGGACGAACAGGCAGACACAAAGAGAGAGAGAGAGAGGAGAGAGAGAGAGAGGAGAGAGAGAGGGGCAGAGACAGAGACAGACAGACAGACAGACAGACAGACAGACAGAGACAGAGAGACAGAGGCAAACAGAAACAGAGCACACGGAGTCAGAAATTAAAAAAAAAAAAACCCAGCCGTATTTTCAGACTGACAGGATTTAAACCCAGGGGCCCTCAAGACCCGTAGTCCTTTGTCCACCCTGTTGTTGACACCAGCGGCAAGTCCTGCTGTACATCTTGGCCATGTGTCTCCAAACTCCCGTAAACTAGAATCAGGGAAGGATTTAGAGAGGAGAGAGAGAGAGAGAGAGAGAGAGAGAGAGAGAGAGAGAGAGAGAGAGACAGACAGACAGACAGACAGACAGACAGACAGACAGAAGGGGCTTTAGAACAGAACACCAGGTGAGTCTTGCTGTGTATACTGATCATGAAGGGATGTGGGGAGAGCGAAATATGAGATAAAGAGAGGAAGAACAGAAAGATAAAAAAAAAAAAATGATAATGAAGATGATGACGATGACGCCGATGATGATGATAACGACGACGACGACAACGATGATGATGATGATGACGCCCACGACGACGACGACGACGACGACGACGATGATGATGATGACGATGATGATGATGATGATGATGATGATGAGATGGGTCATACTGCTGATGCTTTTCGATTCATGTTGATGATAATCTAGACGAACGATAAAGAACGAGACAAGGTCAGGGGGATGCTGCTGCCGCCGCTGCTGTTGTTGTTATTGCTAAAGATGACGATGGTGATGCTGCTGCCGCTGCTCTGCTGCAGCTGCTGTTGCTGCTGCTTATGATAAAGATAATGATGATGATGAGAGGAGGATGGAGATGATGATGATGAAAGAAGAAGAAGAAGAACTAGTACACCAGCCGCCGTGGCGAAGTGGTCAGCGTCGCGCACTCCCGGCTGGGAGGTCGTGGGTTCGAATCCCATCAGAAGTCATGTGGGTTTTTCTGCCCCGACCGGCTCCTACCCAGAGTTGAGTTGCTGCGGACTCAGTTGGGAAGACTGGGACCACACAGTCGAGTTTCATCCACTTAATGGATGCGTTTCTGAGAGTGTTGCTCAAATTCCCTGACCAACACTGCAGGTGCCTGTATCTCTCGGGCCTGGTTGACGCCGGGATATATTATGAAAGGAAGCGTAGAGTACAGCCCTGTCATGTAGTCTCAGACCGAAATGGAAATCCGTAGCATCATCTTAATCATCTTCTCATCGATCAGCATAAAAAAAAAGTCTCAAATTCTGTGGCCCTTCATGCCCTGCTCTCATGGTGACCTCAATTTCGATGTCCTCTCCACGTCTGTGGCCTTGGTTTGGTTCCGTCGGGGTCACCGGTATCGGCGAGTCCATGGGAGCTGTCGTTGGACGGACGTGGTGGCGCCCTCCGGAGGGAGAGCTCACTCACGCCGGCTCCGCGACTAAGCAATTATTGTCGTCAGTAGGGGGCTTATAGGTGGTGTCCTGCGTATGTTAGATCAGAACAGGCGCCACTGAACACCACCGAAGTGACTCGGCAGCAGTGCAGTGTCTCCTCCGGTGGGTTGCCTCTTGACGACTTGACATTGACTGCTCCCTGTGGATTGCCGGTGCCGGGGCTGCGGCGGGGCCGACCGGGCTGTGGCTGTGGACGGGGTGTCGGAATGAGCGGCGTGGGTGCACTGCCTCTGAGTTGGCGCAGAGGTTGGGACAGCAAAAAAAAAAAAAAAAAAAAAAAGAAGAAACTAGTACTACTACTATCACCACTACTACTACTACTACTACGACGACGACGACGACGAGACGAACAACAACAACAACAACAACGACAGCAACAACAGCGACGACAACAACAGCAATCAGAAGATTAAGAAGAGGAAAAAGCAGAGGAAGAAGCAGAGGAGGAGGAGGAGGAGGTGGACAATAGCAAGAAGAAAAATAAGAACAAAAACAAGAACAAGAAGACAACGACAAGCAGAAGTCCAAGGAACCGAAATTGAAGAATACCCCCAGGCTTATTATGGAAGAAAGATTAAGAACAAAGGACAATAACAACAGCATGAGCAAGGACAAGAAGAACAGGAGCCAGATGAACGAGAAGAAAAACAACGATAACAATGCGAGAGAGAGAGAGAGAGAGAGAGAGAGAGAGAGAGAGAGAGTAGAGAGAAAGAAGACAGACAGAGCAGAACGACAGACAGACAAGAGACAAGCGAGAGAAGAGAGACAGAGAATGAGAGAGAGAGAATGAACGAGAACAGAAACAACGAAACAACAGAGACAGAGAGTAGAGAGACAGAATGAGAGAGAGAGATGAAGAGAAGAAAGATACAAAGGAGAGAGAGAGAGAGAGAGAGAGAGAGAGAGAGAGAGAGGAGAGTGAGAGAGAGAGAGAGAGACAGAAATGAGAGAGAGAGAGCGATGAACGAGAAGAAAAACAACGATAACAATGCCAAGAGAGAGAGAGAGAGAGAGAAGAGAGAGAGAGAGAGAGAGAGAGAGATGAGAGAGAGAGAGATGAGAGAGAGACAGAAATGAGAGAGAGAGGGAGAGAGCGATGAACGAGAAGAAAAACAACGATAACAATGCGAGAGAGAGAGAGAGAAGAGAGAGAGAGAGAGAGAGAGAGAAGAGAGAAGAAGAGAGTGAGAGAGAGTAAGAGAGACAGAAATGAGAGAGACAGAGATGAAAGAGAAGAAAAACAACGATAACAATGCGAGAGAGAGAGAGAGAGAGAGAGAGAGAGAGAGAGACAGACAGAAGCAGACAGACAGAGACAGACAGACAGACAGACAGACAGACAGAAATGAGAGAGAGATGAACGAGAAGAAAAACAACGATAACAATGCGAGAGAGAGAGAGAGAGAGAGAGGAGTGAAGATGAGAGAGAGAAGAGAGAGAAGAGAGAGAGAGAGAGAGAGAGAACGAGAAGAAAAAAACGATAACAATGCGAGAGAGAGAGAGAGAAAAGAAAGAGAGAGAGAGAAAGAGAGAGTGTGCATGTGCATGTGTGTGTGTGTGTGTGTGTGTGTGTGTGTGTGTGTGTGTGTGTGTGTGTGAGATGTGAGTAGAGATGAGGTGTGAGAGAGAGAGAGAGAGAGAGAGAGAGAGAGAGAGAGAGAGAGAGAGAGCACAAACAATCAATGCACACATTTAGGGAAAGAATAACATTTGTTGATTTAGCAAGAGAATAGGTGTTGACCCAAATTCCTCGTGTATACCCCTTCTTATATATATTGTCATGGTTGCCAGAAACTGGATTCCCTATACAGAGAGAGAAAGAGACAGACAGCAACAGACAGACAGACAGAGTAAGAGATAGATAGGGGGGAGAGGGGGGGGGGAGAGTTAGAGCCAATGATGAAATTGATCTCGTAAGTCCAGAAAAATAGACCAGTCAAGAGAAAGCACACACTTGCCCAGAGTCAAGAGGGACGGGGTGAGAGGCTTTCCAACCAGGCTTGTGTCAGAGCAGCTCATTGAGCTGATCCCATTCCATCGTGCCTTGTTCTTTCTTGCCCCTCTTTCTCTTTTTCTTTTTTTCTTTCTTGTCTTTCTCCTTTCCCTCTTCTTTCTTTCTTCCCTTTTATTTCATTTCTTTATTCCTTTATTCTTCTTTGTTTCCTTTTATTCTTCTTTTCTTTTTTTACTTTTTCTTGTCTTTTTTTCTTTTTTTTTTTTTTCTTTTCACTTTTTTTTTTTTTGTTCCTTACTTTTTCTTCTTTCTACTTCGTCCTCCATTTTCCTTTTTCTTTTGTTTCCTTTCTACTTCTTGGTTCTTCCTTCTTTTCTTTTTTTATTGTCCTCTCCTCCTTTTTTTCATTTTTTTCTTTTTTTCCTCTTTCTTTTTATTTCCTTCCTTTCTTCTTTTCTTGTCTTTCTTTTTTTCTTTTCCTTATTCCTTTTTTTTTTTCTTTTTTTTTTTTTTTCCTTATTTGTTCCTCTGTTTCATCTTTCTTTCTTTCCTCCTTCTTTCCTTCCTTTTGTATTTGTATCTTCCTTCCTTCCCCTTTTACCCTCTCTTTCCCCTTTTTCTCCATTTTCCTCTCTCGTTTCATTTCCCCTTTTTTTGTATTGTGTTTTGTGTGTGTTGTTGCTTTTTCTTCTTTTTTTTTTTTTTTTTTTTTTTTTTTTAAGTTTGTTTTCGTTTTTTTTCTTTTCTTATTTTTTTTTTCTAGTGTTTCGAAAGCGTGTTCTTAGATGTTTCTTATGATGGCTCTTCCCAGAGAGGGAATGAAGAAGAGAAGGAGAGAGAGAGAGAGAGAGAGAGAGAGAGAGAGAGAGAGAGAGAGAGGAGAGGGGGGGGGGGGGGGGCAGGGGCAGAGCCAGTGCCGAAGTCGATATTTCAAGTCCAGAAAAATGAACCAGTCAAGAGAAAGCACACACTTGCCCAGAGTCAAGAGGGACGGGGTGAGAGGCTTTCCAACCAGGCTTGTGTCAGACCAGTCAAGAGAAAGCACACACTTACCCAGATCAAGAGGGACGGGGTGAGAGGCTTTCCAACCAGGCTTGTGTCAGAGCACTCACTGAGCTGATCCCATTCCATCGTGCCTTGTTCTTTCTTGCCCCTCTTTCTCTTTTTCTTTTTTTTTCTTTCTTGCCTTTCTTCCCTTTCCCTCTTCCTTTGTTTCTTCCCTTTTATTTCATTTCTTTATTCCTTTTACTCTTCTTTTGCTTCCTTCTTCATTTCTTTCTTTCTTTTTTTTTTTCTCTCCCTTTTTTGTCACTTCTTTGTCACTGTCTTTCTTTTTTTCCATTTCTCCTTTACATTTCGTTCTTGTTGTTGCTGAATTTCTTCTCTTCTTCTTTTATTTCCTTTGTTTCTTTGTATTGTTCTTTTTCTCTTTTTTTCCTTTTCCTTCCATTTTCTTTTTTCCGGTATTGTTTCCTTTCTAACTTTTGGTTCCTTTCTTCTTTCCTTTGTATGAATTGTTTGCATTTTTCTTTCTCCTTTTTTTCCCATTTTTTCCCTCATTACTCGTCCTCTCTTCTTTCTGTCTTTCTTTGTCTTTTCTCTTCTTTTCGTTCCTTATTTCTTACTTTTTTTCCTTCTATTCTTCTTACCTCATTCTTCTTTTTTCTATTCATTCTTCCTTCCTTTTTTTTTTCTTCCTCTCTTTTGTTTTCTTTTTTTTCTTTCTTTGTATGTGCCTTATTTCTAAAGCATGATCTTAGATGTTTATTCTGATGGCTCTTCCTGCGAGAGAGAGAGAGAGAGAGAGAGAGAGAGAGAGAGAGAGAGAGAGAGAGAGAGAGAGAGAAGACGAGACAAGATAAAATTCTTTATTTATGAGGATAATAGATAAGCACTGATGTGCTTTTTTACATCCAGTCCTCGCCCTGAGTAGGGTCAACAATGCAAAATAAGATGAGGTAACAAAGGAAGTATGCAAAAAGTGACTAGAACTACAATACGATACGGAATTAAAATACAATTAAAAGAATAAAAGAAGATAAGAGAGAGAGAGAGAGAGAGAGAGAGAGAGAGGGAGGGGGAGAGGAGAGGAGCGAAAGGAGTGAGGGAAGGGGTACCAGAGGAAGGATGCAGAGTACAGAGAGGGGGGGGGGGACGCAGGAGCGAAAGGAGTGCAGGGAAGGGCTACAGAGAGAGAGAGAGAGAGAGAGAGAGAGAGAGAGAGAGAGAGAGAGAGAGAGAGAGGGTTACAAAGAGGCGAGAGTGGGTGCGGGAAAGAGCATGTTTAAAACAATCTGACAATCAAAAAATTCCAAAGAGATACAAGGCAATCGATTTTGAAGCACCAGGGGGGAAAAAGAAAGAAAATAAAGCACAAATGGAGGGGGAAAATCCATAATAATAGCCCAGTCACCACGGGTAGGGAGGGGGGGGGGGAGAGAGATATCATATAGATAATAAATCAAGTCATTCCAGTAGAACCGTGTGTGTGTGTGTGTGTGTGTGAGAGAGAGAGAGAGAGAGAGAGAGAGAGAGAGGAGAGAGAGAGAGAGAGAGAGAGAGGGGGGTGGGGTGTGGGAGGGCAGAGCCAATGATGAAGTCAATATCTCAAGCCCAGAAAAATGAACCAATCAAGAAAAAGCGTACATTTCCCCCGATGGTAGGGGGGACAGGAAAGAAGCTTTCAAATGTGCTGCGATGATTGTGTCAGAGCATTCACTGAGCTGATTAATTTTTATTCCTCTGTGCCCTTATATGTTTGTTGTTGTCTTTTACTTTCTTTCTTTCTTGCCTTTCTCCCTTTCTCCCTTATTTCATTTTTTTCTTCCTTCCTTTCTTTCTGTCTTTTTTTTTCTCTTTTTTTCCCTTTCATTTACTTATATACTTCCTTTGTTTCTTTCTTCATTCTTTTTTCCTTCCTTTTCTTGGTCACTTCTCTGTTCCTTTCTTCTCTAATGTCTTTTTTTTTGTTTGTTTGTTTGTTGTTTTTATCCCCCCTTAATATTCGTTTCCATCGTAACTTCCTTTATTTCTGTGTTACTTATTTCTTCCTTCCTCCCATCTTTGCTTTCTTCCAGTATTTTTTTCCCCTTTGTTACCTTGTTGATTCCTTTCTTGTATTATGTTTTCTTTTGTCTTTTTTCTTATTTTTATTTTTTTTTTTTTTTGGGGGGGGGGTTCTTTTTATCTTCTTGTTTATTTCTGTCTTTCCTTCATCATTCGTACTCTCTTCTTTCTGTCCTTCCTTGTTCTTTTCTTTCTTTTTGTTCTCGGTTTTTGTTTTTTTTTTGTTTTGTTTTTTGTTCCTTTGTTTCTCTTCTTTCTTTTCTAGTCCCTTTCTCATTTATTTCTCCCTTCCTTCCTTCCTTTTCCCCCTTCTTCTCTTTTTTCTCATCTTCCTTTTTTTTATTTTTTTTTTTACTTTATTTCCTTATTCATGTGCTTGTGTGTTTTTAATGCTGTTTCCCTAGGTTGTTTTTTTTTCGTATCCTTCAATGTTTCTAAAACATGTTCCTAGATGTTTTTTTCTGATGGCTCTATCCAGAGAGAGAGAGAGAGAGAGAGGGAGAGAGAGAGAGAGAGAGAGAGAGAGAGAGAGAAGACAGACAGACAGACAGACAGACAGACAGACAGACAGAGAGGGAGAGAAGAGACAGAGACAGAAAGACAGAGACAGAATCGTGAAGCCGAATTCCCAAGTCGGGAAAAGATGTACCAGTGGTAAAAGATACACCCATCAAGAGGTATCCTTGACTTCCCCACAGTCTAAAGGGGACGGGGTGAGAGGCTGTCCAGCGCTCTGTGAGGGTTGTGTCAGGGCAGTCATGGAGCCGATTCCATTCACTGGTACCCTGTCCTTCCATGCCTGTCGCTCTCTTTTTCCCTCCTTCTTGTCTTTCTCCCTTTTTCCTCCTCCCTTCTTTCGTTATTTCTTTCTTCATCTATTTCTTTCTTTCTTCCTTCCTTCCAGCCTTCTTTCCTTCCTTCCATACCTCCTGCCTTCCTTCTTTCCTTTGCTTTTTCTTCCTTTCTGCGTCCCTTCTCTATTTCTAACTGTCTTTCTTTTACCTTCTCCTTTCTTCTTATTTTATTTTGCGATCCCTTGTGGCTTCTTTCTCCTTTTCTTTCTTTACTTTCTCTTTCTTTCTTTACTTCTTCCTTCCTTCCGTCCTTCCTTCTATCCTTTTTATATCATTTTTCTTTTCAGGAGAGAAGAGGAGGAGGACAGGAACTGGAGGAGGAGGGAAGGAGGGAGAGAGAGAGAGAAATAGAGTTGACAAAGAGAGAGGGAGAGAGAGAGAGAGACAGAGAGAGACAGACAGAGAGAGACAGAGACAGACAGACGACCGGACGGACGAACAGACGGATGGACGGACGGACGGACGGACGGACGGACGCAGTCAGACAGACAGACGGACGGACAAACGGACAGACAGTCAGACAGACAGACAGACGGACGGGCAGACAGATGGATGGACGACCGGACGGACAGTCAGAGAGAGAGAGGAGAGAGAGAGAGAGAGACCACACACAACACACACACACACACACACACAAACACACACAACACACACACACACACACACAGGACACACACACGACAGACAGACAGAGACAGAGCGAGCCCGGGCAGACGACTGTTCTCAAATCACCGATAAGTGGACTCGTCTGCACAGCCTTTCGCCGTCTCGCAAAGGGTAAAGGTTTGAAGAAAAGTGCATTATGTTTAAAAACTATTTTCGGTATTTTTATACCGTGCACTCCCCGACAAGAAAGAAAAAGCATTAAAATTTGCCACGGGTTGAAATGCGTCTTGTGTGTCTTGCGTCCAAGCGCGCGCTCGTATACAACACGTGTGCGTGCGCCTGAATACACACACACAGACACACACATACACACACATGCACACACACATACACACTCACATATACACACACACCCCACACGCGCGCGCGCGCGCGCGTACACATACACACACATATACACACATACACGCACGCACGCACGCACGCACACACACGCACACACGCACACACACACACACACACACACACACACACACACCTTTTTTTTTCATTGTTTCTGACCAGCCGACCACAAAGTGTCTCCTTTGGACTGTAGACACGTGAGGTGCAAAAAAATTGTTCGTCTTGAAAAGAACAACGAAGACAGACAAGATCAACCAACGACAACAGAATTCAGTTCGGTTCACTTCAGTGGTTCTTTTAACGTCTGTTCATCATCGATGATATTAGACGAACCAACGACAAAAACAATGAATGGCATAGCACCCAAGGCACGGGCAACCCTGAGGCAGCCAGTTTCAGTTTCACTTTCAGTTTCATCAAGGAGGCGTCACTGCGTCCGGACTAGTCCATATACGCTACACCACATCCGCTAAGTTTTGAGACCACACTACGCATGATTTTAAGCTGATGGACTAATGAATTAACATGTAAGATGAGAGAATTGAAGAAGAGGGTCTCGTGGCTATGACTTAGCAGACGTCTGACCTACGCATTACCCCCAATGCGCTGGTCAGACCTTGAGTGCCTACCTAACATTGAACACGATTTAGAGAGCAGCAGGCATACCCTTTCCCCCTGCCCCTATCCCATGGCCCAATAAACGATCTTCGGAAATCCTTGTGACATGGCGAAAAACAAACTATTTTGGAGCACTGCTTGAACTGACTGAAACGACCAGTCCAAGCGAAAACTTCTCAATGGACATCTCTCACAGTGTCTCTAGAGTCGCTTGACCTAAACGGCGGTTGGAAGTGCCGAGAAGCATAGGCCGCTGCACGACCTGTAAGTTCAATGATGGTCTCTCTCTCTCTCTCTCTCTCTCTCTCTCTCTCTCTCTCTCTCTCTCTCTCTCTCTCTCTCTCCCTCCCTCCCTCTCTCTCTCTCTCTCTCTCTCTCTCTCGTCAACCATTAATTGATTGATTGATGGTGGCTAAAATGGTCTGACCATATCCAGAATAGCGACAGGTTTGAATTTTATAGGGATTTTTCTCATCTGTCATCTCAAACCCTATTCATCTCTTGATCTGGATTAGCATTTAAAGTTTATTACGACGAAATTCAGCTTTGGTATTTCAGAAATAGCTGTCCATCATTACAGATTCAAAAACTGTTAACGGTAGTGATTGACTTTGTCCAAAGTGCAAAACATCTCAGGAGAATGAGTGACATGTTGTTCTCTGTTGCCCTGCTCTTAGGAATGTTCGGGAGCAAGTCATCAAACATGACTATTATAAGCAGCCTTCCTTCTTCACGTTGGTCTTGTTGGTGCCTTCAGCTTCTGCTGAAGGCGTTGAACCTGTCTCGTTGTTTTTATACAAAGCATTCAAGCTTAGAGAAAAAGCGATTTCATGAGAATGTGTAATGAATGTTAACGACCTATTCTACATGTATTAGTCTTTCTGATCAATTCTATGGCTGTTATTCGTCTTGAAGTTCAAGACGAATATATATATATATATATATATATATTATATATGTTTTTTTTGTTTTGTTTTGTTTTGTTTTGTTTTGTTTTTTTGCTGCGTTTTAGCTTTTGTTATTTCTGTATAATATTCACACACACCCCTTCATTACGGTCCTAGGCCTAATAATGAATAAACTATCCGAATCTCTCTCTCTCTCTCTCTCTCTCTCTCCTCTCTGTCTGTCTGTCTGTCTGTCTGTCTCCCCCCTCTCTCTCTCTCTCTCTCTCTCTCTCTCTCTCTCTGATACCAATCAAAACGAGTTCTCTCCCAGTTCGCCTGAAGAGGTCGTGAACAGCCAGCCAGTCACACAGCACGTAAAAGAAAAAGGACATTGTACACATGGTTGACCGACGTTCTTTTGCATTGAAGATCAGAAACAACAGTTTGTTCCACTACCTACGTTTTATTCTGGAACACGTCTATTCTCTATCCGTAATCTTTAAAAAAAAAAAAATGTAAAACACACACACATACACACACGCGCACGCGCGCGCATACACACACACGTGCGCGCGCGCACGCACGCACGCACGCACACACACACACACACACACACACACACACACACACACACATGAAAAAACACTTACATGAATAAAACATACGTTTTTGAAAATGTGATATGGAGAAAAAACAGATATCTAAATGTCCAGCTCAGCACCGAACGCACAATTTGCCTTGCCTGGCCTCCAGACTTCAGCACACACACACACACACACACACACACACACACACACACACACACAACACACCACACACACACACACACACACACACACACACACACACACACACACACACAAAAGATTTCAAAGATTTCAAAGATTTTAATCCTGCGACCCCTTTTGGGGCATGGAGGACTTGAAACAAATCAAACAAACAGAAATGAAACAAATCAAACATCAACATTTTCCCTATAATTAACGTACTGAATGTAATGTTACACAACTTTACTAAGTTTAAAAAACTTCACTAAGTTTAGCAACACTTTCTTACTACCACAAAGCAAACGACAATAGTTAAATACGGACTTTGTATATGTAAATTTTCAAGGTATAAACTGATTTCTAATGTCGTTATATTTGTTACATTTCATTACAAAATGAAATTCATCACCAAGGTCATTCTGGTCACAGTCCCGACAGAATCGTTCATCGTGAGGTATTCCAAATCGTCTGCCAGTTTCTTCATGAGTTTATGATTGCCACAGCGAAACCGAATCAGTGGGTATATATAAACATCAGGTAACATCTTAATATATTTTCACGGCGAAACTCACACCACACACACACACACAAGATGGCGGACACAGTTAGACACTGAGATAAGGGTCTGCTGGTATTTCCTTAAAAACTGCATTAATATGATCAGGCTGACTAGATCCAGAAGCATGGGCAGCCGTTCAGCTACAACACCCATGAATGTGCAAGAAAACAGCGCCAAGAGAGTTAACAACGTGGAAAGCGCCATGAAGAAAAAGCTGATCCGATCAGCGCGCAAAGCTGCCCAGCGCGTACGTGAGGAGGACAAGGGAGATGCCAGGGAAAATCGACACAGCTCTACATCGGACACAGTGAGTGTGATCGATGAAATGAAAAATATGATTATCGGGCTATGTAATCGTGTGTCAAGCCTGGAAAATACGATACATGAACAGAAAAAGATGATCGAAAATATGATTCCATCTAGAGTTGTCATGACAACAACAGTTTCGGATGATCAGACTCAAACAGATAATCCTACCTGTCTCACGTACGCTGAGATCGCAAAATCGATCCCTACTACCCCACAACATCCCGGAAGACAGAAGAAAACAGAAGACAGAACAAAAGAGAAAGAAAAATCAAAAGCAAAGGGGTTGGAAAAGAACTTAAGAAAAATGACGTCAACGATTCACATGACGTAAAAGATCAGGAAAAAAGAAAACAGAATTCTATTGGGCCTAGATCAAAACAGAAAGAAGAGAAACCAGATTTACCTGTAGTTGCCATACTCCACGACTCGGTGATGAAAGGAGTCAATGGGAGAAGACTGGGCCGCTCGTATGGCTTTGAGACAAAGGTTTGCGAAGCTTACAGGACTGAAGACCTTCCTCTGATGCTTCAGAAACTTCCATCCTCTGACGAGAAGCCAGCTGACGCAGTGGTCATCCATTGCGAACTAAATGACATTCAGAGGAAGGATCCCAAACTAGTCAGCAAAATGTTCTCAAAATGGGACTTCGCCACTACTCACCCTGAAGTTAAGGTCATTGTGAGTAAACTAGCACCGGTCAAAGATTTCGAACTCAATATGAAACGAGAGCTTTTTAATGCTTTGACAACAACAGAGCTGTTCAATATGAAAAACGTATCATTTATCTCACACTCCAACCTGCATCCTAGCCATCAGACACACAGAGACGGCATCCACCCAACACCTAGGGGGTCAAGTGTCCTTGCAGCAAACGTTGGACGGCACGTCAGGGAGCAGTTCTGGGAGAAACCAAAGAAGACTGCCAGACTGCGGAAGCAGAGACACCCCGGAAACTACCAAGACTTCAGAGGTCACCAGCCCTTCCCTGGCACCAGAGGTCCCTGGTGGAACATGTTTGATGTCCTTTGCCCAGAGTGGTTCTAAATCAACAACTGAGAGACCTCTGGTGCAGTTTTTGAGGAAATTTCAATTATGACGGTATCAACCACCTCGATATTACGAGCCGTTTTTGGAGCGACCCTACTACAACCGCGCCCCTTGGAGTAACAGATTTAGTGTCTTATATGACTGCTGAAACAAGAACTTATAAATCTTCAGCATCCACTCCATCCTGACTGTAATACCACCACTTGTGTAACAAACAAAGTATATGTAGTGTACTACTCTACACATGATTTATTATCCATTTTGACACTGTTAACGTGAACAATTAGATTTAGATCTAGATCTTGAGATTTTTATTTTAGTTGGTTTAAAGAAAGTTAAATTCCATGTTAAATAACGTTTCTTTTAAGGTTTTCCAGTGGAACTGTCGATCCATCTCAACTAGTCTTGATCAGCTAACTCAGCACCTTGCCGAAGAAAAATATAATGTATTGGCTTTACAGTCTCTCAATGTGAAGAGGAATAGGTTACCTAAACTCAGTGGCTACTATTTTCCACCCATTACTCAGCAAGGAGCCACAGAAGATAAAACCAACGTTGCTATTTACATAAAAGAAGGAGAGGAAATATTACCCATGTACTAGTCCTGTTCCACCAGACTTACTAGATGCTTATTCCTGTGCAGTCAGGGTCCGAATAAACACTGACACCACATTCACTGTAGTGTCGATATACTTACCTCGAGGGCCTAATGAGAGAAATACCGAATGGCTTCGATCGCTACACCTAAAATCAGATCAGAATAGCATGTTCATAATAACTGGTGATTTCAATGCTCATTCGCCATTCTGGGATAAAGATTGTCAATTAATTACTAGCAGTCGTTTCGTTGAGAACATTGTTGACTCGCCTTTATATCTTTTAAACGACGGGAGAATAACACGTGTTCCCGATAATCCCAATCACAAGCCCAGTGCAATAGATTTAACCTTAACATCCCCAGATCTAGCACCTGTATGTGACTGGCAGACCTTAAATGACACTCTGAACAGTGATCATATCCCCATTATCACCACTTTTAAATCTATAAGGCCTGAACCAACAGACATGTCGCAAGAAAACGTACCAAAATACAACTATAAATTAGCTAACTGGGACAGCTTCACAAACTTACTCAAATCGTTTAACGTCGACAAAAATGAATTCAACTACCTAACTGTTGATGAATTGTATGGTAAATTTCAAAAAGCCATGCTATCTGCTGCAAATCAGTCAATACCCAGAATAAAACAAATCAAGCCAAACTTAAATAAACACACAGGGAATGTCTGGTGGAACGAAAATTGCGAACAAGCTGAAAAGGAGAAAAACGTAAAACTAAGAGCGTACTTACGAAGTAAAGGAGAAGCACGTAATTCAAAACTGCTTGAGAAAAAAAGGCCAAAAATCATTTTAACAAAGTGACGGCACAAGCTAAACGACAATACTGGTCAAACTTTTGTAAAAATGAAGTAAATAGTTTCAAAGATTATCAAAAGGTGTGGGCAAATCTAAGAATAATGAAAAACGGCGTATCTCTACCAACATGTCCGATCAAGCTCCCAAACTCTGATTTCCCCTCCAACTCAGAGAAAGCTGAAGCATTCGCCAACATATTTTCAAAAAAATGGCAGCACAGACAGTCTAACAGCAGAAAAGAAACAACACAGAGAGCAAGAGGAAAGAAAAGCCATTTACAACGACCCTGACCCTGTAACAGACCATTACCTGAATGTTCCCATAACATTACAAGAAGTGGAAGAATGTCTCAGTAATCTAGGAAATAAAAAGACATCAGTAGGCTTAGATGGCATTTCAAATGAAATGTTACATCATATCCCTCCGAATGTAAAACATTTCATATCCCTTTTTATTAAAAAATGTTGGAACAAGGGAAATCTGCCTTCTGTATGGAAACATTCTATAATTATTCCCATTCACAAACAGGCAAAACCTCGATCTGATATAAACAGCTACCGACCAATTGCCCTAACGTCTCATATGTGCAAACTGATGGAAAAAAAATTGTTCTAAACAGGTTAACATATTTTTGTAACAAACACCAAGTAATCCCAATTAACCAAGCTGGTTTTCAAAAAGGAAGATCATCAGTAGAACACTTAGTTAAACTAACGACTCAAGTTAAACAACAATTTGCGAGACGGAAAAACATCCTCGCAACTTTCTTTGATATAAAAAAAAGCATATGAACAAGTATGGCACAAACGGCTCATGTATAAGCTCAAAACTATTGGTATAAGTGGAACAATGTATAACTATATCAAAGTTTTTTTGGAAAATAGAGTGATTCAAACAAGAATAGAGCATACATATTCTAGCACTAGATCATTAGAAATGGGACTTCCACAGGGATCAGTACTATCTCCGATTTTATTC
>CM065748.1:29779850-29782350 GCA_033310375.1 Conus canariensis | reverse complement strand
ACGACACGTGCAGACATGTGCGCGCGCATGCACAAATGCACGCGCACGCAGGCAAGCAAGCGCACACGCACACATGCGCGCGCACACACATACATACAGACACACACGCACACACACACATACACGCACACATACACGCGTGCGCGCGCTCGCACACACACACACACACACACACACGCGCGCGCGCCCCACACACACACACACACATACGCGCGCGCGCACGCACACACACACACACACACACACACACACACATACGTACACACACACACACACACACACACACACACACACACACAACAATACGCACGCACACACACACAACACACACACACACATACGCGCGCGCACACACACACACACACACACACACACACATACACACACACACACACACACACACACACACACACTGACGGAGAGGCATGGAGACCAGCACGTTCACAATCTTCAGTGACGCCACACGGGGGAAGATCCTTGAGTTCATCACCCCCATCATGACCCACATCCTTGTGACTCCCTGCCCTCCGCAGTCGGCTACTGCGTGGAAGGAACATCCCCAGAAAATCCCCCCCCCCCCCCTTTCCCCCCCTGAAGCAGCAACGTGCTCCGCTACTGCCGTCACTTCAGTCTGGCTTCTGGGGTCTGGACTTCCAGGTGCCACCACCAGCTTTCCTCTCCTGAAGAAAAGCACCTCCCCCTCCCCCTACCCCCCCCCCCCGCCCACACACACACACACACACACACACACACACACACACACACACACACACACACACACACACGCCCCTCCCCCTGTTCTCCTTCCTCGTCTGGGCTATGATGGCGGCTTGCTTTCTGGTGAAGTCGATGGCCACTCTCAAGGGCTACGATGGCGGCTTGTTTTCTGATGAAGTCGATGGCCACTCTTATACCTTTTGGCTTCCAGCTTGGCTTTGTCGTCGCCGTCCCTGATGAAGAACATCTTCAGCTTCTACATCGGCTGAACTCAACGATCATCGGCTTGGGCTGATCGTTCTGGTTTTCAGCCACTCGTTGTGCACAGGCTGTATCGTCCGTTGTCCACTTTGTCGGTGCTAAAACACTATTCAAAGTATCGGCGACTAGTCTGACACATGTCAAAGTTTTTTTTTCAAACCGTTCAGTCTGAGGCACACCGTCTTACACTTAGGCCCATTGCTCTTACCAGAGCATAGGCCATCAACAACTGCACGCCAACGACCACAGTCCTGGGTAATCTTTTCTATTTCGCCCCAGCTGTAGCCCGTCTGTCTGGTGTCCGCTTCCAGGTCCTGCCTCCAGGTGTTTCTTGGTCTTCCTCGCTTTCCTTTTGCCTTGAGGATTCCAGGTCAGGGCTTTTCTGGTGGTGTTGTCCGGGGGCTTTCGGAGCGTGTGTCCTATCCACCGCCATCTTATTTTACGGATGTCTTGCTCTGCTGGCGGTTGGTTACTTCTTTCCCACAGTGTCTTTCATGGAAGGTTTTCCAGGTGTCACAGTGCTCTTCCAGAGAGTTGATGTCCATCCTCATCCTGTCCATGATGGAAAACAGCTTCGCCATTATTTTCTTTCCATTCTGTCTAAAGGCACTGCTGAACAGCTCCTGAAGATCGCCTTTCGTTTCGTTCACAGACGAGGCCAAGCGTTCGCTTCGTTCTTCCAGTCTCTCACACCGTCGGCCTATCTCGATCCACATGGTCCTCACTTGTCCGATGTCCGATGAGATCGAACCGATAGCCTTACTCGTGGAGTTTATATCGACAGTCATCGACCAGAATTGCTCGCATTGTTCATGAAGAGTTTCCAGATTAGATCAGCCATCTTCGGAAAAACGGTAGACACCATTCCACTTTGAAAAGGGGAAAGCTGCGGAAATCTTGCTGAGGTCATTGTCAATATTGCCACACGTCTAGGTGATCTTCTCTGTGGTAGAATCGAACTGAGTGACGATATCGCTGTCCACAGGACCACAGCTGACCTCAAAGTCACCACAAGGCAGAAAGGAAATGGCCAAGAACACCAATAGCGACACGTCCACTTTCTTTCGCCAGATGACCAGTCCTTCACGCTCTGTCAGGGCGAACAGAACACGTTTGGCCATGAAGCTGTAGCGTGTTCCACAGCAGCAGGCCACACGTTGTACGATCGTGCTGATTTAGCCACAGCCATTGTCACATTCAGTCACGATTTTGACACCGCTGTGGTCGCAAAATACTTGGCACCCTCATTAAGTCAATTAATCCATGCGTTGATTAGCGTATAATGCCAAAGAGAAAGAAACAGACAGACAGACAGACAGACAGACAGACAGACAGAGACAGACAGTCAGATAGACATGTAGACAGACACAGACAGACAGACAGAGACAAAGACAGACATAGAGAAAGAGAGACAGAGACAGACAGAGAGAAGGACAGGGACAGAGAGAGAGAGAGAGAGAGGAGAGAGAGAGAGAGAGAGAGAGAGAGAGAGAGAGAGAGATTGGGCCTGGAGACGGAGAGA
>CM065748.1:29772350-29777350 GCA_033310375.1 Conus canariensis | reverse complement strand
TTTCTCTTCTTTACTACAAGGCTCTGTACAAACTATCATCAATATCTAGGACAGGGAAATTTCTCTTCTTTACTACAAGGCTCTGTACAAACTATCATCAATATCTAGGACAGGGAAATTTCTCTCTTTACAAGGCTCTGTACAAACTATCATCAATATCTAGGACAGGAGAATTTCTCTTCTTTACAAGGCTCTGTACAAACTATCATCAATATCTAGGACAGGGAAATTTCTCTTCTTTGCAAGGCTCTGTACAAACTATCATCAATATCTAGGACAGGAGAATTTCTCTTCTTTACAAGGCTCTGTACAAACTACCATCAATATCTAGGACAGGGAAATTTCTCTTCTTTACTACAAGGCTCTGTACAAACTATCATCAATATCTAGGACAGGGAAATTTCTCTTCTTTGCAAGGCTCTGTACAAACTATCATCAATATCTAGGACAGGGAAATTTCTCTTCTTTACAAGGCTCTGTACAAACTATCATCAATATCTAGGACAGGGAAATTTCCCTTCTTTACAAGGCTCTGTACAAACTATCATCAATATCTAGGACAGGGAAATTTCCCTTCTTTACAAGGCTCTGTACAAACTATCATCAATATCTAGGACAGGGAAATTTCCCTTCTTTACAAGGCTCTGTACAAACTATCATCAATATCTAGGACAGGGAAATTTCCCTTCTTTACAAGGCTCTGTACAAACTATCATCAATATCTAGGACAGGGAAATTTCTCTTCTTTACAAGGCTCTGTACAAACTATCATCAATATCTAGGACAGGGAAATTTCTCTTCTTTACAAGGCTCTGTACAAACTATCATCAATATCTAGGACAGGGAAATTTCCCTTCTTTACAAGGCTCTGTACAAACTATCATCAATATCTAGGACAGGGAAATTTCCCTTCTTTACAAGGCTCTGTACAAACTACCATCAATATCTAGGACAGGGAAATTTCTCTTCTTTACAAGGCTCTGTACAAACTATCATCAATATCTAGGACAGGGAAATTTCTCTTCTTTACAAGGCTCTGTACAAATACGTGGCAAGGTTTGCTTTCGTAGTCTCTTCCCTACATATCATAGATAATGACATTCTAAAATCATTTGGATAAGTGTAGTTTTGTGGGCTGGGGGGTAGGAGGGGGGGGGGGGGTGTCATTAACTGAAGTCTTACATCATTCAAAGCAGAGCCACATAGTACAAAATGTATCTTAGTCTCAGCTGGCTTACAAAATGAACACGTGTTTTCATGATGTGTTTTGTACCGTGAACTGGGTGCTATGTAGCTAGACACACATAACCGAAATCTTGTTACAACATACTTTGCATATCTGTTCATGTCAAAAATCAATTATTTCGGAATTCCTTTTTGATTTTTCTGTAGTTTGAAAACCTGTTATCTGTGTTAATATGTTCCTACCAGGTCTGGCACTTACAATCGCCCAGCCTTTGCTTCAAACTCTTTTACGAACGTATTTATTAAACAACAAACATTGTGATTTTCCCACACATACTGACAAAAATATGTACACAGGATATCCCTAACTTCTGAGGCCTAGTTGGTGTTCCCTCTATGAGGAAGATGAACCGACATTTTAAACGTTTGAAAAGGCAGTTCGTTTCAAAGTGTGGTGACTGCGGGTGGACCTTGAAACAAACTGAAAAGAAAAATTACACTGCCGCCAAACGAAAGAAAGCAAACAAATTACATGAGAAACACGACGCGTTTCGACCTCTTTGGCCTTCCACATCCCTTTTTACGCCCAAATTGAGGAAATACATAACCATCTGTTCTTTCTTCGTTTTCGTGGTCTTGAATGCTTGTTGGTCTAGCCTGAGGACGACCACTGAGGTCGAAAGGCGTCGTGTTTTGTCTTGTGATTTGTTTGGTTCTTTCGCTCGGCGGCGAAGTCATTTTTCTTTTCCGTTTACTGTCAAAGGCAACCTGTGCTCTTCCATTCTAATGAATTTAAACACCTGTTGTAACGAACACTGACGTTTTCTGCTGAGGGAAAGCTACCCGGCTACCCACAGACAAAATGAATGGTCTGGCACACATGAACTGCTCCCTTGATGTTTCTGCAACATATTTAATTGAACACTCTCAGTGACTGACGATGGTTTATCAAGACCACTGATTTCAGCTCCCGCATGACGTAACAGGCTGTACAACCTGTGCAGCGAACAGTTGTGTGTGTGTGTGTGTGTGTGTGTGTGTGTGTGTGTGTGTGTGTGTGTGTGTGTGTGTGTGTGTGTGAGACAGAGAGAGAGAGAGAGAGAGAGAGGGGGGGGGAGGTGGGAAGAGAATTTTAAAAGCACGCCATTCGAGCGAATGAACCCAAGACAGACCAGTTCATGACTACGGTAACACATCTTTCAAGAGTCAAAATTCCCATATGGTAAGGGGCCACCGAGAAGAGAAGACTGTGGACAGATGATGTCACAGAGTGGACAGGGGGAATGTAACAGACTGCCTAGGTATGACGCAGGATCGGAAAGCTTGGAGAGTCCCAGAGAGGAACGTGACAGAATGCCTACATATGACGCAGGATCGGAAAGCTTGGAGAGTTGCAGGATGGAACGTGACAGACTGCCTACATATGACGCAGGATCGGAAAGCTTGGAGAGTCGCAGAGAGGAACGTGACAGGTTGCCTACATATGACGCAGGATCGGAAAGCTTGGAGAGTCGCAGGATGGACCGTGACAGGTTGCCTACATATGACGCAGGATCGGAAAGCTTGGAGAGTCACGACACGCTGACCTGTGGACCACAGGGATGGCACCAAGGCAAGGCAAGGCCAGGCAGTGAAATAGTGAAAAGTTCTGGCTTCAGCATATCCAGAGTACGGCATGATAGCAGGTGGAACCCACCCCCTACGTTCCTACCGCTTCAACCTTACCTCAACTGAATCAGGCACCTGGTTCAGAGCGGGGAGAACCCAGAGGGTTTTCAGGCTGTCAAAAAAAAAAAAAAAAAAAAAAAAAAACCGACTCCGCGAGTGGGTTCGAACTCACGACCGCTTGTTTCTCTCAAGAACGCTCTAAACTGTTGGACCACGATCCCCTCTCCTGCCGAACATCAGCAGTGGAAGATCAAGCCAACATTCAGAAACAGCTGGTTTGAAGGGTTGTTTGGGAACACTGGCGTGGGAACGGGTGGAGGAGGTGAGCGATAGAGGGGGTGGGGGATGGGGGAGAGGGGGGAGGGGGTGGAGGGGCGTATAGCCAGTCCAATTCCAATCTAAACCAAATCCTCGCCTCGCCTGGATCAAACTACTCAAGCTATACCTGACAGCGCCTATGACAACAACGACCAAACAAAAAGAACCGGACTAAGGCCTAGTTTAGCAGCCCACCTCCCCCTCCCCCCTTCCCCCCTCTCCCCCTCTTCAGTCTCGACGTTATTGATTGGTGCTCTCGCGGACAGAATTTAAAAAACAAAAACAAAAACCAGCTAGCTGCGTTCAACGATGATCCAGGCAAGACTCAAATATTGTGCTGAGCTGTGTCTTTTCAACAGGAAACAGACCAGATGAACTGGAAACAGATCGCCTCTGTGTCTGTGTCAAGATGCACCATCAGGTACAGGGGAAGGGGGGATGGTGAAGAGGAGGGAGGGTGGAAGGGGAGAGAGAAGAAAAGAAGGGGGGAGGGGTCCTGGGTCCTGGGTGCCTCAAATCCTTCTCCCCTCTCATTTTTTTCTTTCTTTCTTTTTTCTTTTTCTTTTTTTTTTCCCAACTAAGGTAATGTTAATTATAGCCCAGCCGACCGCAAAGGGCCATATCAGGGCTGTCACCGCGTTGAAGTCATTCATACAACCCTTTAAAATACACCTTCTTCAAACATACTGGACATTTTTTGTTAAACATCTTTCTTCTGTAAAATCTTAGATCAGACGAAAACATGTTAATCTCTTAAAAAAAAAAAAATTTCAAAGATCGCATCAGGTGGACATCTCTGAACAAGGTTTTCATGGCCTCTGCTGTCAAATGTTTGTGTCTCACAGCATGAAAGTCCCAACACTCTACAAGAACATGTTCCCTCACTGTGAGTGGTACACGACATGGAATGCACCACGGAGATTCTTCACTAAGGATAGATTGACACACGCATAGTTTGTGAACAGACACCATGTCATTTTCCAGGAGATGCTTCAGGCACACTAAAAAAAATAAATAATTTTTTTTTTTAATTTACATGACAATCAGCATCTGGGGCACTGGACAAGAATACTTGAAATCCAGTATCTGTGGGTAGTGGCAGGTGGTTATAAAGGTGGGGCCGGAATAGCTCAGTTGGTAGAGCGCCGGACTCATAATCTTGGTGATCCTGGGTTGCGGGTTCGAATCTCCGCCGGGCCGTTTCGGTACAGGGGGAACTTTTCCCTCGGAGTTAACATTAGTTCTGACTCCATTTCCCATACAGTCCTTCGAATGAGACTATAAACCGAGGTTCCGTGTGTGAACGCACGCATTACATCTTGCACACACGTAAAATCCCATCACCAACTTTCGGAAGAGAAGGCCAGTTGGATGACACGTTCCACACAGCATACACCCTGCGTAAGAAATGGAAAGAATGAAGGAAGTAAGGAAATCGAGTGAACGATATTGAATGATATGGACTGGATGACACGGGAAACGACTGAATAAAGCGCCAGCTGGCAGCTCTTCAGTCGGCACTATCCAGGTAGGCAGCCCGTTGTGTAACCGAGTGTGGGTTGTAAAGCGCTTAGAGCTTGGTCTCTCGCCGAGAATAGGCGCTAATAGGCGCTATATAAGTATTCATTATAACATAATAATAATAATGTAATAATGGAGGGAGAGGGCTGACCTGCTATAACCGGGTTGTTGCCCTTGACACCACCAAAGCGACCCCCTGGACCCGGCCTCTTTGAATGCAATGTCTGTCTTTTTCAGCCTTCATAGAAGAACCATCTCCACTCTGGTTGTAACCCTTACCTTTAAAGCCCAAACCTCCACCCACCCCA
>CM065748.1:29752350-29764850 GCA_033310375.1 Conus canariensis | reverse complement strand
AGAGAGAGAGAGAGAGAGAGAGAGAGAGAGAGAGAGAGAAAGAAAGAGAAGAGAGATTAAGGGACAAAGAGAGAGTGAGACAGAGAGAAAGAGAAACAGAGAGACAGACAGACAGACAGGCAGACAGCTAGACAACCGTCGTTAAGTGCTATTCAAGACCCTGATGTCTCCAGCGTCAAGGCAGAAGAGGCAGTCAGTCTGTCAGTCACCAAGACTTGGAACACAAACCAACAAACTCGCGATGCTGGCCACAGAGACAAGAAGGTCAAGCGCTCTTCGTGCAAGTCACCGCCGTCGCGGCTCATCAAGTCCGGGCTGTTTCGCTCTGTGAAGCGCTCATCAGGCTGGGTGTACTGACTGACAGACTGGCGGGGGCCGGAATAGCTCAGTGGTAGAGCGCCAGAATCGTAATCCACGGGTTGCGGGTTCGAATCTCCGCCAGGCCGTTTCGGTACAGGGGGATTTTTCCCCTGGAGTTAACATTAGTTCTGACTCCATTTCCCATACAGTCCTTCGAATGAGACTAAAAACCGAGGTTCCGTGTGGGAACGCACGCATAACATTTTGCACACACGTAAAATCCCATCACCAACTTTCGGAAGAGAAGGTCAGTTTGGCCGTTGGTATGGATGACACGTTACACATAGCATGCACCTTCCCCAAAGATGGAGTGTGGCTGCCTTGATGGCGGGATTAAAAAACGGTCATGCACACAAAACTTCACTCCCTTTGTAGGGTAGATGGGATTAATACTTGTCTGTCCATATAGGGAGTGTCCGCAGGAGTATCAGCCTGCATACGCAGAAGAAGAAGAAGACTGGCTGGCTGGCTCCCAGCTGTCAGCTGATGAGCAGCAGTTCCACAGAAGCGAGAGGCAATGGCAGGTTTGGGGGTTAGGTTGTGATCACTATAGAGCCCAGCCTAGCCCAGCCCTCCGCGAAGAGCCTTTGAATGAATGTTGACAGGGCTGGCCAACTCGCGCTAGAAGAAAAGTCACGTCACTAAACGAGTCAAACATCGTATCATTACGTCTTGCTAGCACTACTACTACTACTATCTATACTACTACTACTACTACTACTTACTACTGCTGCTGCTGCTGCTGCTCCTCCTCCTACTACCACTGTGTCTATCACTACTACTATCAGTACTACTTCTACTACTTCTACTCCTACAACTTCTGTACCTATCACTACTACTAGATCCAAGATGGCGGAAACGACTAATACTTGTTGCCAGCATCTCTATTAATCAGCTGGAAATTGTGCTTGAATATCATGGTGCGGCTTAGATCCAGAAGGTTAGGGGGTTGCGTAAACTCCGTGTCACCTGCAAACAGTGATCTGGTGGCCGAAAAAAAGTAAACAAAAACCAAGCTTAGGAAAAAAAGTTTTGGAGCGAGCGCTGCTGGAAAGTGTGCAAACTGCCGAAGAGGGACCTCATCAGCATGAAGGTGAAACACTCACAATAAATCAGGCTGACATGGTGAGTGACCTTGAAACATTGACGAATATAATTGGAAAGCTGTGTGAGAGAATATCGCGGCTCGAAATAACCATCAGTGAGCAAAAAAACGCGATCGAAAAACTGAGCAGGCCTGTTCCGATAACAGCGTTTGCCATTTTTAAAATTTTTATCATTTTAAACAGACTAATTTACCATTGTGATAAAAGAAAAGTTATCCCTACCAATCAAACAGGTTTCAGGAAGAAGAGAAGTACAAATTGATCATTTAGTGAAACTAACAACACAGATTAAACATTAGTTTGCTCATAGAAAAAATGTACTGGCCACATTCTTTGATATAAAGAAAGCCTATGACCATGTCTGGCATGGTAGATTACTGTATAAATTAAAAAGTATTGGTCTATCTGGATATATCTATGACTATGTTAAGAATTTCTTATCTGACAGAAGTATGCAAACAAAAGTAGGCAACTCCTATTCCACCTTAAGATTTCCCCAAATGGGAATCCCACAGGGATCAGTTATTGCCCCTCATTTATTCAATATTCTGCTCTATGATTTACCACAATCTGTGTCAAATAATATTGTAATCGTACAATATACAGATGACATATGCATGTGGATGAAAGTTACCATAAAAAGGAAAACCCCCAAAAGACAGCTGAACTATTTTAGAAAATCGCATCAACGGGAACTTGATAACTTAAATAATTACATGATGGAGAATGGACTTTTGTTATCACCGGAAAAAACTAATCTTGTACTTTTCAATAGTGGGCCCGATCCACCAGAGTTACCCATTTTTCGAATAGATAAAGAAACCCTAGAGTATAGACCGATGGTAAAATTTCTTGGAGTATATATTACTTCAAAGTTATCATGGAACCATCATATTCAATATCTATTAACAAAGGCCAGAAAAAGTTTTAATTTTCTAAAAGTTATACAAAAACAAAACTGGGGCCAAGATGCTAATGCACTCAAATACCTGGCATTATCGCTGATACGGTCAAGACTCACTTACGGACAAGAAGTTTTCTTCAGTGCCCCGACAAGTTTGCTAAAGAAAATGCAGAGCTTGGATTGCAAAGCTTTCAAACTAGCTATAGGTGTACCATATCATGCATCGTCCTTAGGAACATATCGCGAAATTGGGGTATTACCATTAGATGAGTATCGACGGCTCGCTGTCGCAAAGTATGTCTTACGATCTTCAATATGTGACAGCAATGTTGAAAACGAAGTTAGTTTGAGATCTGATATTAACTTCCCTAAAAGAGCAAAATCAATCTCATCGCTTACGACAATTAGGACTTTCACTTCCAATTTATTCGAAGAGTCAGAAATTAACCATAACGAAATAATTAAACCTCAACTTCCTTCACCTCCCAGCCCACCATGGGAACTTCAAAGAGCATCATTTGATATCAACCATTCGTCTTTGAAAAAAGGTGACAATGAAAACTTGATTGGCATAACAGTAAAAGAGTATATAGAAAACTCGTACCCGCTTCATCTTAAAATATATATAGACGGATCTCTTTAAGCAGGTGCAGCATTTGCTATTCCTTCTATAAAGGTGGAAAAATCTTACTACCTTGGAAAAAAACAGATCCATTTTTACAGCCGAGCTAACTGCCATTTTAATGGCCCTGTATTATCTTCTTGATCTTTCTTACTCAACACTTCAGGCCCTCTTTTGTGTCGATTCAAAATCGGTTTTATTTGCTCTCAGCAAATCGACAACAATAAGAAAAGATTTAATTACAGACATTCATCAATTAATACATTTTTTGGTTATTAGGGGTACGAGTATCTCTTTCTGTTGGGTTCCTTCTCACTGTGGTATTCAGTTTAATGAGAGGGTCGACAGAGCAGCAAAGCGGGGAGCAAGAAATACAAGCGGGTCAGAATGTATCAGTATTCCATTATCTGTCCATGAGGGATACAGTCTATTAGAAAATGCGTGCTGGAAACATTTTAGAAAAAAACGAAAAAATTCTGGATACTCACTCACGCCAGATAATAAACATTGACACACTTAATTCATTTCATCAATGTAGCTTACCTTATTCACGGATAATAATTTCTCTGATTTACAAGATCAAATTGAATGCTTTTAGGACAAAGTTTTGTAAGAACATAACATGCCTTTGTGGCGGAAAAATTACAAATAATCACATCCTTTTTCAATGTGAGCACTTAAAACCTTACCTACCATCCCTACCTAAATGTTCTCTGGATCAACTTGTATCAGATTTATCACTGATGTGTAAAATTGCAGTTTCATTACATCAAAGTTCTATTTTTTCTGTTCTGTAAACTGGAATCGATGTTGAGTGTTTTGATCAGTAGTTCTTTGTTAGCTCATAGTTGTTTATTTTATGGTTGCTGTTGCTGTTTTTCTTCAAAGCCTTTGAAGATATTACCTAATACCTCTACCCTTCCCCCCCTTTCCCTCTAACATTGTCTAATATCACTTAACGTGGATAGACGTTAAATTGAAGAAGAACAGCGTTTGTCAATAGTCAAACCCAGACGGACGTAACACCTACCTCTGGTTATCGCTCCTATGCGGACGCTGTCAAGGTAGTCCCACCGGTCCCTACATCCAAGATGACATCTGAAAGGTCTGTAGGACCGGTGGACTACAAAAGAAAAGACAAAAAACAAAAACAAAACAAAAGAAATAGCCAAAAGAACAGTACTGAAAATGACGTCACTACCAATTACGTTGATAAAGTGACACCAAATAGAACGCCGAAATTCCCAAATCAATGCCGGCAAAAAAATTACGATTCCCTCAGATACTCCCCGTGTCCTTATTCTTCATGACTCTACGATGAACCGAGTCAATCCTACACGCCTGGGAATGGCTTATGGACTACAAATGGCTGCAAGGAAAGCTTTCACGATTGACAACATCAAGAAGGTTGCTGAAGAAGCAAGTCAGTCGCTGCATCCTGCTCCAGATTGTGTGGTTCTGCACACCGGATTCAACGACCTTAAAGGGAAAGACGCCGCTGTGTGCGGAAAAGACATGGCTTCTGCTGTGAAATCTGTCCAGCAAATCTTTCCCCAGTCCCACGTTGTGTGCAGCAAGTCAATCCCTGTCAGATCACAACATCTTGAAGCAAAACGGGTGATATATAATGCGCACACCTACTCTGAATTAATTGGAAAAAATACCAAAAATGTTTCTCATGTGGGTTACGACAACATCCAGAAGCCGTATCACCTTCAAGATGATTTCCACCCAAATGGCGAAGGAGCAAGACTACTGGCAAGAAACCTAGGCCGTCATCTACATCGTCTCTTCTGGGATCGACCACAACGCAGACAGAGGTGGAAGATTCAGCGGCACCCGGGCATTCAACTGCAGTCCCTGGCCTTCCAGACCCTACGGATCCTTACCACCGCCAGGAACGTACTGTCTACCTCCTCCCGCGGCATTCTGCCACAGACCATAGTATCGTCGGAAAATATCCTTAGTCCTGACGAGTGATCAGTTTTTCTTCTTTTTTTTCACAAGTGACATAGATCTACTGACTTATATTTATAAACAACTATGAAGAAACAAGTATATAACAATTTGAAAATATTACAGTGGAATGCCAGATCAATCTTTGAAAATTATGTACAACAGGGAAATTTTAGTGTGTTAGCGCTTCAATCGCTAAATGTTGAAATATCAAAGCTTCCAAATATTAAGAATTTCTACTATCCACCACTAACTAACGTAAATATTTCAAATGAAAAAGTGCAGTGCGCTATTTATGTTAGATGTGATTTACAATTTTCCACAAGTCTTCTTTGCCCAGGACTACAAGATTCTGAAGACTGTTTTTCTGTAGGGGCTGCGATAAAAGTTAATGACACCTCAGTTTATAATGTCATTTCAGTTTATTATCCCTACGGCCCCAAAGATGATAATACGGACTGGCTGAAAAACATCCATTTCACTTCAAAGAAATGGATAATTCTTGGCGATTTTAATGCTCATGCTCCTTTTTGGGATACAGAATGTTCAAAAGTGTCTTCTAACAGATTTCTAGAAAATATTGTTGATTCCAGTCTAATCTTGTTAAATGATGGACGAGTTACTCGAATCCCAGATGTATCAACACACAAACCAGCTGCTATAGACTTGTCGCTGGTATCTCCAAATCTAGCAATTGATTGCGATTGGTCCACTGGAGAAGACTGCCTTGGAAGTGATCACCTTCCAATCACAATAAATTTGAATGATGAAATTAGCACTGACATATCAGATGTTGAAGACAAAATCCCAAATTATAATTATAAACTAGCCAATTGGGAAGCTTTTGCAAATAGTCTGATGACATATCTGCATATGACCTTCTGCCCTCAAATGCAAACCTGGTGAAGTGGGGGAAAACAGACGATCCTGCATGCCCCCTCTGCCATGAAAAACAAACAGTGGAGCATGTCCTAAGCTCATGTAAAGTAGCCCTGGCTCAAGGAAGGTACACATGGAGGCACAACCAAGTGCTCAAAGAAATTGTACAAGTAGTCTGGGCTAGTACCAACACCACAAAAGGGAAAATCAGGACTCCAAAAGCACCCGCAACATTCTTCACGGCAGGAGGCAGCAAATCATGGCCAAGAACAACAGTGCCACTCGAAACATGCAGGCAGAGTCTGCTGGACGGGGCAGATGACTGGGAGTGCACTGCAGACCTCCCAGAATGGAAGAGTCACCCAGAGATCATCAGCAAGAGTGGCATGAGACCAGACATAGTAGTCCACTCTAAGTCAACCAAGCAGCTGATCATGATCGAGCTCACGGTGCCATATGAGAACAGAATGGAGGCAGCTCAAATCTACAAGACTGAAAAGTATGCTGATCTGGCAAACAGCCTGAGGAGAGAAGGCTATCAGGTCAAAGTCCTCACTGCAGAAATTGGAGCTAGGGGTTTGTAGGAACGTCTGCATACAGCCTCATGAAACAGCTCTCAGTTGCAGGGAAGGAAAAAACCAGAGCCCTGAAAGCAATGGCAGAAGCGGCAGAGAGGTGTTCAAGCTGGATCTGGTCAAGGAGGAACAAAAGTGAACTTCATAAGGCTTAATTTCCCTACAAATATCAGGTGTCCCTGTGGCTCAGTGGTTAAAGCGCGAGTCATTAAGTGGAAAATGAGCATGTCCAGAGGGTCATGGGTTCGAATCCCAGCCATGGCTCGTCCCAAGATGGGAAAAAAAGGGGCAGCAGAGGGACATCCGGAGTCATGAACCGGGTGTGGCCCAACCCCCCTAGAGTGTCAGGAGATAAGGGCCGAAACACTTGCTTGAAGGGGGCTTCTCTTCTGAGGACTCTCTGCTGCCACGCTCTCCACGAGTTTCTTTCTACTGATGCATGGGTAAACCATTGACTTCCGGGAATAGGCCGGAGGACGTCCGGGAAAGACCGGAGGACACTGGGAAAGACCAGAACCAAGGGCTCTGTGGGCTGGCTCCCCACTTTGCCTTAAACATGTGGCTACTAAAAATAAAAGGAAAAGATGCTCCAGGATTCACCGAAAGGGGGAGAGAATGATGAATCCATCGGTGCTCAACCAATCATGACTGCAAATCCCAAACGGACTATGAACATGGACCAAATGGAATATCCATGTGTCTGTGGAAAGCGTTTCGCTACCACCCGTGGCATGAAGATCCACAGAACAAAGATGGGATGTGTGAAGACTCATCTGAATGAGCAGCAGCGCACTGCATCAGCAGATAAGACGTCGGAAGACCAAGGCCAGGATTTAAACCACAGTGCCAAGGACATCCACGCTGTTGGTTCGGATGAGGAATTTGCACAGGCCCTCGATGCCAGGCGCCTGAAACTCAACCTGCCACGAGCAAACGAAACTGAAGATTGGGAGAAACTGGATGCAAAAATCGTCCAAAGACTCGATGCACTGATAGGGAAAAGCACCCTGGAACACAAACTAGCCACATATGGGGACATTGTGTATGCCACATGTAGAGACGCCTATGGAGCAAAACTACCCAAAGAGAAAACACCTCCAAAGAAATCCAGACGCCAAGAAAAGATGGACAAGATCAGGGTCCAAAAGAAAAACCTCAAGATGCAAATGAAGACCGCACTGCCAGCTGAAAAACAAGGCTTGGAAAAACTGTGGAAAGACCTGAAAGAAAAACACAGTGCCCTCAGCAAAGCGGAATCTGCGAGGAAGAGGAAGAGCAAAAAGAAGAAGACACAAGAGCGCTTCTTCAGAGACCCCTTCCAGTTTGCCAGAACACTGTTTGAGCAGCCAAAATCTGGGACCCTAAGTGTGGACAAAGGAGTTCTTGAGCAGCATCTGAGGAAAACATACTCTGACCCACAGAGCAAAGCACCACTCGACATTCAAGGTCTGGTGTGGCCAACCAACCCTGAGGAACAGTTCAATGGCAAGCCTCCAACGTTGGCGGAAATCAAGAAGGTGGTCGACAAAGCCAGAGCCAAATCATCACCAGGGCCAAACGGAATACCTTACCAGCTTTACAAGAAATGTCCCAAGGTGCTGGAGTGGCTCCACAGGCTGCTGCGATCGGCTTGGAGAAACCAGAAGATCAGCGGCCAGTGGATGACGGCAGATGGTGTGTACATCCCCAAAGAGCAAAACTCAAGTGACATTAGCCAGTTCAGGCCAATATCACTACTGAACGTCGAAGGGAAAATCTTCTTCTCTGTCATGGCAGCAAGGCTGACCAAGTACCTGATGGAAAACAAGTACTTGGATGTGTCAGTCCAGAAAGGTGGCATCCCAGGCGTGGCGGGCTGTGTAGAACACGCCACAATGATCTGGGACGCAATCCAAAAAGCAAAAACAGAAAAGAGAGACCTGGACGTAGTGTGGCTTGATCTGGCAAACGCATATGGATCTGTGCCCCATGAGATGATACAGTTGGCTCTTGAGATGTACCATGTGCCAAAGAACATCTGCGACATGCTCAAGAAGTACTTCAATGGCTTCTCAATGCGGTTCTCTACCAAGGAGTACACAACAGACTGGATCAACTTGGAAGTGGGTATTGCAATGGGCTGTGCAATTTCCCCAATACTGTTCGTGCTGGCAATGGAACTCATCTTGAAAGCAGCAACAAACAACGCGAGACAAACAGACCTTGGCGATGGATACAAGATGCCTCCTCTCAAGGCCTTCATGGATGACACTACAGTGATTTCATCCAGAGAAGACGAGACACGTCATGTGCTGGAGAGGCTGGACGACATAGTTGCCTCATCCAGAATGAAGTTCAAGCCAAAGAAATCACGGAGTCTCTCACTGAGGAAAGGAAAAGTGGCCGGATCTGTGGTCTTCAGTGTTGCCAACCAGGCCATTCCAACAGTTACAGAAGAACCAGTCAAGAGCCTTGGAAGATGGTATGATGATACGCTGAAAGACACACAAAGAGCAAAAGAAACCAAGCAGATGGCGGAGGAAGGCTTGGAGACCATTGACCAGTGTGGGCTCCCTGGCAAATACAAGGTCTGGTTTCTGCAGTTCATGCTGATACCAAAGCTGCTATGGCCTCTGATGATATACGACATCTGCACCAGCATAGTGGAGGCAATGGAAGCCAAAATCAACAAGTTCACAAGGAAATGGCTTGGTGTCCCACCCTGTCTGACTGACATAGCGCTGTACTGTCGCCAAGCAAAGCTGAAACTACCCCTGAAATCCATCCTGGAGGAATACAAAGCAGGGAAGATCAGACTTCAAAGCATGCTGGAGGACTCAGGAGACAAGGTGGTAGAAGCAATTAAGCCCCAGCTGAAGACAGGCAGAAAATGGAAAGTTCAAGAGGCGATGGATTCTGCAAAAGAAAGTCTCAAGATCAGAGAAATAACAGGACACACACAGACCAACAGACAGGGACTGGGGGTGACCAAAACTGAATGGTGGTCAAAGGCCAAAGGAAAAGCCAAAAGAGACATGATGATTCAGGAGATGAGAAAAGAAGAAGACCAAAAAAGACTCCAAAAAGCAGTCCAGCAGAGCCAGCAAGGGCAATGGACAACGTGGGAGAATGCACTCCAAAGAAGTCTCACTTGGAATGACATTTGGCACATGGCCCCTCTCAGGATCAGCTTCATTCTCAGATCTGCATATGACCTTCTGCCCTCAAATGCAAACCTGGTGAAGTGGGGGAAAACAGACGATCCTGCATGCCCCCTCTGCCATGAAAAACAAACAGTGGAGCATGTCCTAAGCTCATGTAAAGTAGCCCTGGCTCAAGGAAGGTACACATGGAGGCACAACCAAGTGCTCAAAGAAATTGTACAAGTAGTCTGGGCTAGTACCAACACCACAAAAGGGAAAATCAGGACTCCAAAAGCACCCGCAACATTCTTCACGGCAGGAGGCAGCAAATCATGGCCAAGAACAACAGTGCCACTCGAAACATGCAGGCAGAGTCTGCTGGACGGGGCAGATGACTGGGAGTGCACTGCAGACCTCCCAGAATGGAAGAGTCACCCAGAGATCATCAGCAAGAGTGGCATGAGACCAGACATAGTAGTCCACTCTAAGTCAACCAAGCAGCTGATCATGATCGAGCTCACGGTGCCATATGAGAACAGAATGGAGGCAGCTCAAATCTACAAGACTGAAAAGTATGCTGATCTGGCAAACAGCCTGAGAGAGAAGGCTATCAGGTCAAAGTCCTCACTGCAGAAATTGGAGCTAGGGGGTTTGTAGGAACGTCTGCATACAGCCTCATGAAACAGCTCTCAGTTGCAGGGAAGGAAAAAACCAGAGCCCTGAAAGCAATGGCAGAAGCGGCAGAGAGGTGTTCAAGCTGGATCTGGTCAAGGAGGAACAAAAGTGAACTTCATAAGGCTTAATTTCCCTACAAATATCAGGTGTCCCTGTGGCTCAGTGGTTAAAGCGCGAGTCATTAAGTGGAAAATGAGCATGTCCAGAGGGTCATGGGTTCGAATCCCAGCCATGGCTCGTCCCAAGATGGGAAAAAAAGGGGCAGCAGAGGGACATCCGGAGTCATGAACCGGGTGTGGCCCAACCCCCCTAGAGTGTCAGGAGATAAGGGCCGAAACACTTGCTTGAAGGGGGCTTCTCTTCTGAGGACTCTCTGCTGCCACGCTCTCCACGAGTTTCTTTCTACTACTGATACAACGTCGGTTGAAGATGACAATATTGATGTTTTTTATTCAAATTTTGCCAAAGTATTGATTCAAGCTACTGATAGTGCTATTCCAAGGAGTAGATATAGGAAACTTGGTAAATTTTTCGGTAACGTGTGGTGGACTGAAGAATGCCGATTAGCTGTAAAATCAAAACGTCAGGCTTTTAAAAGGTGGATCCGAAATATGACTGAAGAAAATTTTCAGACTATTAAACAGGAAAAAAACAACTGCAATAAAATAATCGCTCAAGCAAAAAAGACATACTGGGATGAATTTTGTAAGAAGGAAATAACAGAATCAAAAGACATGTTTAAAGTGTGGAAATAAGTAAAAGAAATGAAAAATGGTCACAAAAAACAACTTTACCCAGTTAAGCTAGAAAAGGAATTTCCTACCTCGTATGAAAAAGCTGAGGCTTTTGTTGATTCCTTTTCTCAGAATAGTTTGTCTTCATCTCTACAGGCAGAAAATGAGCAGTATAGATTGAAAGAGGAACAAAAAGAGGACTATTGGGATCCTGATCCAGTTGCAGATCATTTTTTGAATTCTCCTATCCAAGTCTCAGAATTGTCAGAAGCTTTATCATCAGTCTCATCTCAGAGCTCAGCGGCTGGTCTAGATGGCATTTCTTATCAGATGCTAAGTCATCTACCGTCTTCCTGGAAACATGTACTACTCTCGTTGTTCCAAAAATGTTGGAATAATGGCGCTCTCCCTAAAATTTGGAAGAGTTCGGTGGTCATACCAGTTTTGAAAGAAGGCAAGATAAATACTTCTGTAAGCAGTTATAGACCAATCTCTTTGTCTTCTCATGGCGGGAAGCTTCTGGAAAAAATTGTATTGAAGCGTCTGATGTACTATTGTGAAAAGAACTATTTGCTTCCAGTCCAGCAGGCTGGTTTTAGAAAGGGTCGATGCACTACAGACCATCTTGTAAAACTTACCAATCAAATAAAAAAAAACAACAGTTCGCACACAGAAAAAGTACGATGGCTACATTTTTTGACGTTAAAAAAGCCTATGACAGTGTTTGGCATGCTAGGTTGCTTTACAAATTAAAAAAGATTGGTATTTCAGGCAACATGTATTCTTACATAAAAAGTTTCTTAATGGACAGACATATATGTACAAGAATTGGTAAGATGTATTCTTCCTTCAGGTACATTAATATGGGTATCCCCCAAGGATCAATTATTGCCCCAATTTTGTTTTCAATTCTCCTTTATGATCTTCCTTCTGCGCTGTCCAAAAATATCCATGTAGTTCAGTATGCTGATGACATCGCAATATGGATGCATACTAGTTTAAGAAAACATACAAAGAAGAGGTCAATTAATCATGTGCAGAATTCATATCAATATGAATTGGACAATTTATCGGCATATATAAAAGAAAATGGGCTTGAATTATCTGGTGAAAAAACCTGTTTAATGTTGTTTAACAATGGAGAAAATCCGCCTGTACTCCCATCCTTGAACATAGATGGCACTTTGTTGCAATATCAGAAATCGGTCAATTTTTTGGGGAATCCTTTTAACGCCAAAACTAAGCTGGAAAATGCATATAGAAAAATTGTTATCTAAAGCTAGAACTAGACTAAATTTTCTTAAAATTGTTAATTGCCAACCTTGGGGTCAAAATACTAAAACCCTTTTGCATCTTTCTTTGGCTCTTGTCCGCTCCAAGTTAAAGTATGGACAAGAAGTTTACTTTTCATCGCCAAAGTATCTTTTAAAAAAGTTACAAAGTATTGACAGTAAAGCTATTAAATTAGGTTTAGGAGTTCCTGTACAAACAAATACATATAAGAGCTACAAAGCGGCGAATATCTTACCTTTATCGGAGCAAAGATATCTAGAAGTAGCCAAATATG
>CM065748.1:29744850-29747350 GCA_033310375.1 Conus canariensis | reverse complement strand
CAACAACAACAATAGCAACAACAAAAACCGGAAAACTGGCACAAAGACAAACCCGTGATTGTGTACAAAGAACGTCACAAGGACTGAACACACGCTTGTGTGCATGTGTGTGTGTGTGTGTGTGTGTGTGTGTGTGTGTGTGTGTGTGTGTCTGTGTCTGTGTGTGTCTGTGTCTGTGTGTCTGTGTGTGTTTGGGTATTCACAAGTTGAAGACGAAACAGAAAAAGGACAAAAGCAAACACATTTTAATGGCCTTTGATATTTTCCCCACATATAACAAAAAAAAGTAAAAAAATAAAAAGTCATGTTCTGTGGAAAGTGTGTGTGTGTGTGTGTGTGTGTGTGTGTGTGTGTGTGTGTGTGTTGTGCGTGCGTGCGTGCGTGTGTGTGTGTGTGTGTGTGTGTGTCGCGCGCGCGCGCGCGCGCGCGTGTGTGTGTGTATGGTGAGAGAAAGAGGAAGGGGGAGGCAGGGGAAGAGAGGAAGAGATTATAATAATCTTATGTGTGTCTGAGTGAATGTGTGCGGCATGCATGCATATGTGCGTTCGTGCGTGCATGTGCGTGTGTGTGCGTGCGTGTGTGTGTGTGTGTGTGGGTGCGTAAGTGTGTGTGTGTGTGTGCGTGTGTGTGTGTGTGTGTGTGTGTGTTGTGTGTGTGTGTGTGTGTTGTGTGTGTGTGTGTGTGTGTGTGTGAGCGTGCGCGCGCGTGCTCGCGCGAGAGAAAGAGAGAGAGAGAGAAAAGAGAGAGAGAGAGTGTGTGTGTATGTGCGTATGTATGTGTGTGTGCGCGTGTGTGTGTGCGCGCGCGCGTGCGCGCGTCTGCGTGTGTGTACGTGAGCGTGTTCATTTGTTTATTTCGGTTGGCTGGCTGGTTTGTTGTTTACAACCTTCCTGACCTCCTTCCCGCTACCCCCTCCTCTGTACCCCCCCTCCCTACCCCTCACCTCTCTCTCTCTCTCTCTCTCTCTCTCTCTCTCTCCCCCTCTTCTCTCTCTCCATCGCTGTAGTATCCGACTTACTCATACCCCTAACCCCCCCCCTCCCCACACCACTGACTCTTTCCTCCGTCCCCCCCCCCCCCACCTCCCTTCCTCTCTCCCATTCCATCAGAGTGATCATTGGCTGATTCCCCTGAAGGCAAGTTTAACCATAGGAGACGTGCTGGAAAATCGGAGTGGGGAAGGTAGGTTTCGGGGGTGGGGGGGGGTGCACGTGGAGGGCGGAGGGGGAAGGGTATAGGGAGTGGAAAGTTACGCGGTAGCTGAAAGTTGGATGACCACCCCCCCCCCCCCCCCCCCACACACACTTCCTGATCCCAAACTCCTTCTCCTCCACCTTTCACCCTCCCCCTCTCACCCACCCCCACCCCCCTTCTAAAACAAAACAGAACCTTCGTAAACGTTATTTTTCAAAAAAGTCCAGAAGAAAGTGTGCGCTGGCACCAAGCTTTGTGGGTGCAAGACATGCATAAACTGAACTGACATGAGACAAAGGCCTTGACCCGGACACCCCAGGTGCCAGACAGCCAGACATCTCCATCTCTGAAGCCTGCACTGACGACCAATCACTTGCCCGCCTGCGATTACAATGACATCTAAGAGGCCAAAGTTTCTCTCTCTCTCCTCTCACTCTCTCACCCCGTCTCGTTCTCTTCTCATCTTCTCTCTCTCTCTCTCTCTCTTGTCAGTTGTGTGTGTCTGTGTGTGTGTTGTTGTGTGGTAGTGTGAGTTTTGTGTGCTGCGCGCGTGTGTGGTGTGTGTGTGTGTGTGTGTGTGTGTGTGTGTGTGTGTGTGTGTGTGTGGTGTGCGTGTGTTGTGTGTTGCGTGTGTCTGTCTGTGTCTGTCTGTCTGTGTCTGTCTGTCGTTGTTGTCGTGTCGCTGTCTCTCTGTGCTGGCTTTCTGCTGTCGTGTGGCTGCTATCTGGTCTGTCTGTCTGTCTTCTCGTCTTCTGTCTGTCTCTGTCTCTCTCTCTCTCTCTCTCTCTTTCTCTTCTCTTCTCTTCTTCTCTCATCTTCTCTCTTCTGTCTCTCTCTCCTCTCCTCTTTCTCTTCCTTCTCTCTCTCTCCTCTCTCTCTCTCTCTCTCTCTCTCTCTCTCTCTCTCCTCTCTCTCCTCCTCCTCTCTCTCTCTCTCTCTCCCTTCTCTCTCTCTCTCTCTCTCTCCAAGTGTAGAGAACAAACTGCAGTTGATTGCTGAATTGAAGGATAGACTAATCTGCTCCCACAAGACGAATAGGTAGATATAGAAAGTAAAGGAAACTATTGATTGTTCGTTTCATTGGAAGATGTATCTCAGTTTGAAGAATGTCTGAAGGTTATCATCGACGTTAGTAGTAGTAGTAGTAGTAGTAGTAGTAGTAGTAGTAGTAGTAGTAGCAGCAGCAGCAGTGGTAGTAGTAGTAGTAGCAGCAGCAGCAGCAGCAGCAGCAGCAGCAGCAGTAGTAGTAGTAGTAGTAGTAGCAGCAGCAGCAGCGGCAGAGGTAGTAGTAGTAGTAGTAGCAGCA
>CM065748.1:29717350-29719850 GCA_033310375.1 Conus canariensis | reverse complement strand
AACCTCTGAGGTTTAATAACGTGACATTACATGATACAGAATTCCACAAACACCTAGGAGTTATCATTCAAAATAATTGTAAATGGGATCGCCACATCAAATCCATGTTGTCAAAATGTCGTGTTCTTGTTGCCTGCCTCCGCTCATTTGAGTACCGTCTTAGTCGGAACTCACTTGAAATAATGTATAAGTCATTTATTTTGCCCCATTTCGATTTTTCGGATGTTGTGTGGGATAATTGTACAAACAAACAAGCTGAAGATTTAGAAAATGTGCATCTGGATGCGATTAGAACTATTGTCGGCTCGGTCCGAGGGACTAGCCACCAAAAATTATACAAGGAATCCGGTTTTACATCATTAAAAGAGAGACGACGACGTCATAAAATCATTCTGTACTACAAAATTGTCAACGGTATTGTTCCTGTTTACCTGTTTAATCGACTTCCCCATCTTATATCCTCTGTAAACCCTTATCACCTCAGGCGCCCCCTGGAGAGGCAGATGCCAAAGTGTAGACTAGATATGTACAAATCTTCCTTCTTTCCTTCATCTACTGCTCTTTGGAATGACCTCCCTGACAATATTAAAGTATCTAATTCTCTTAGTTTTCTCAAGCGTTTCCTCAGTAGTACCGATAGTATCGTGCCTAGATGTTACTACTTATCTGATAGGACGTCAGAAATAATTTTGTGTAAGTTGAGATTGGAAATGAGTGACTTAAACCACGATCTTTTCAAACGACATCTTAGAAACAACCCTTCATGTGACTGTGGCACGGCAGCTGAAGATGCAGCCCACTTCTTGATTAATTGTCCACTCCATCAACAGACCCGTGCTCTGACAATAGAAACCCTACACGACACAGCAAAACGTGATAACTCAACATTATTGACTGGTAACCTTGATCTGGATGTGGACGCAAAGACAGAGATACTTGCTATGGTTGGAAATTTTGTTAAGCTTTCTAATGGGTTTGCACTTAACTAAACTTATTCGGCTTACCACATTTACCTTCCTGGTCTTCTACCTGGTATGGAATACTATTGATTGAAATGGCATGGTGTGGTTCAGGCGTGATGGGTTATTTTATTATTGTGCAGTAGTTTGAGTGTACTCTTGTGTGTGTAAACGTTTTTCGTTTGTTCGCTTGTCTTTGTTGTTGTTTTGTTTTTGTTTGTGTTTGTTGATTTTCCTCCTTTCCAATTCCATTTTGATAACTTTTTGACGCAGCCACTCCAATGTACATTTTTTTTTTGGTAAGAGTACGGTTTATAAGCCTATGCTTGTTGTACTCCATGATTTGATGAATACTGCTGCAAAACTGTTCTCGAACAAATAAAATTTGTTTAAACCAAGAAAAGAAGAAAAACGAAAAGAAAGAAAGATGTCGGTACACAGGGAGGCGGCGGCAGGCGGAAATCCGCCGCCCATCTTGCACCGAACTGGATCAAGAGAAGTGATTGCTCGTTCGTTTGACGTTGCCTCAAGTGTTGTGTCTCTTGCCTGAAGACGACCTAAGAGGTCGAAACGCGTCGTGTTTTGTCTTGTGATTTGTTTGTCTACGTTTTTTTGTTGTTGTTGTTTTTGTTTTTTGTTTTGTTTTGTTTTTTTTTTTGTTTTTTTTTTTGGGGGGGGAGGTGGGGCCATCTCAATTTTTTTTTTCAAATGTGAAAAGAAAGAAGTGAAGCGGCAGAAGATTAAAAGACAGAAGGAACGAACGAAAGACGAGAATCAAAGAAACAACAATGTAAACAAAAAAAAAAAGGGGGGGGGGGGGACAGCAGGGACAAATAAAACAAACACACAAACAGGAAATCAAAAGAAAGAAAGAAAGAAGGAAAGAAAAAAAAGAACGAAAGAAAGAAAAAAATCAGAAAGAAAGAAAGAAATGTACTAAGCAAAGAAAAATTAGAGAAGCATTCAAGATTTGTTTGTTCGTTCATATGTATGTTTGTTTGTTTGTTTATAAAGGGTGAGCAGGGGCATTGGGTGCGGTGACGGGTGAGGGGTGGGGGGTGGGGGGTTATATTTTGCAAAGTTGATTTCCAGATAGCTCTCTCTCTCTCTCTCTCTCTCCTCTCTTCTCTCTTCTTGTCTTTTTCAGCTTGTTTGTTTCTTTGTTTGTTTCCATTCCTTTGTTGTTGTTGTTGTTGTTTTGTTGTTGTTGTTGTTGTTGAAGCCTCTTCTTCAGTCAACTGTTCAATCACTGACGGAATCAATTTGTCAAGAAATTTTAGTTCACTGAACTTTTTTCTTTTCTTTCTTTCTTTCCTTCTTTATCTACTTATTTCATTTATTTATTCATTTATTGGTGGGTTTGGGGTTCTTTTTTTGCAGCTATCCGCTGAATATAGGCACCTGCTTCCCCTCAACCCCCCCCCCCCTTTTTTTTTTATCCCTCCCTCCCTTCTCCCCACCTACTTCCCCGCTTCCCACCTGCTCCCACCATCATCACTACTGCCCTCCCTCTCCCTCTTCCCCTCCTCTCTCTCACTCCC
>CM065748.1:29697350-29699850 GCA_033310375.1 Conus canariensis | reverse complement strand
CAAAGGGATAGAAAGGGAGTGAGAGAAAGATTTGGGGGGAGAGAAGAAGAAGAAAAGGAAGAAAAAGAAGAAGAGACATACAGACAGACAAACAGTGACACAGACAGACAGACAGACATACGCAGAGAGAGAGAGAGAGAGAGAGAGAGAGAGAGAGAGAGAGAGAGAGAGAGAGACTAACAGATAGAAACAGAGACATACAGAAACAGAGATGGACAGATAGACAGAAACCGACAGACAGAAAAAGGAACCCTCTCTCTTTCTCTATGTGAGTGTGTGCGCACGGGCGCGCGCACGTGTGTGTGTGTGTGTGTGTGTGTGTGTGTGTGTGTGTGTGTGTGTGTGTGTGTGTGTGTGTGGTGAATGTACATGTTTCTGTGATGTATCTGTGTCGATGTGCGGTACATGTATTATATCGTGTGTGCTTTTGTTTATAAATATGTGTTTTGTGTATGTTGGCGCGCGTGTGCGGGAAAGAGAGAGGGCGCGTAAGTGTTATAAATGTGTATGGGTCTGTTTGTCGGTCTGTCTGTCTGTCTGTCTGTCGTCTTCTTTCCCCTGTGTGTTTTGAAGTATTCTGGACTTTGTCTCGTGCATTTATATGCCGAGCAAATGCCACCGAAATTAGGTAGTTCACGTTAATTGCGCCTTTTTTTTCCATTTGACGATTGACTCACATTCGCTTATGTTGGCCACTGACCTAAAAAAAAAATCGCTCTGTCTGTCATTTGGTCGGTCGGTCGATCAGTCTCTCTCTGTCTCTGTCTCTCTGTGTCTTTGTCTGTCTTGTCTGTCTGTCTGTCTGTCTGTCTGTCTGTCTGTCTGTCTCTCTCTCTCTCTCTCTCTCTCTCTCGCTCGCTCGCTCGCTCGCTCGCTCTCTTTCGGTGTGAATCTTCGTGTTTGCGTGCCACAATACCACAGAAGAATCCCGAGCTTGATTGAAGTTTTCTTGCTAATAAATGTCTTCAAAAATGGGTCGCGAAAGACAACACAGGACAGTTTCAAGCCATGCAAGCCATACTATTCCACCACTGGTCACGTGTTTACTTTGATGGCTTTCCTAACTCGCAAATGTTATGTTGCTTTTATTGATTTCAAGAAAGCATTTGACTACATTAAAAGATGTGGCTTATCTTGTTTAAAAGAAAATACATGTGTGGGAAAACTGTACAAATGTGTCTTGAGTATGACTATGAGCTGGTGAAAGTACGTTGTAATGCTCTGGAACAGAATGCATTAACTGTAGCCTGCATCTGGAGTCAGACAAGGTGATATCTGAGGTCCAGTTTTGTTTTCTTTCGTTGTTAGTTAATCTACAACAGCAATCATAAACTCCATAAACTCCGGAAGGCATGGATGACACGTTACACACAGCATGCACCCTGCGTAAGAAATGGAAAGAATGAAGGAAGTAAAGAAACTGAGTGAACGATATTGAACGATATTGACTGGATGACACGGGAAACGACTGAATGAAGCGCCAGCTGGCAGCTCTCCAGTCGGCACTACCCAGGTAGGCAGCCCGTTGTGTAAACGAGTGTTGATTGTAAAGCGCTTAGAGCTTGGTCTCTAGCCGAGAATAGGCGCTATATAAGTATTCATTATTATTTATTTCCATATTGACATATGATCTCCTTAAAATCTTAACGCTAGAAACATTTCTTGATTTGCAAAATATATTAGGTTACAACCTACAGGCGTTGTTCTTTAAGACAAAAAATAAAGGATAATAAGCTGAATTCATGTCAAAAGCAAGCTGAAACGTCGTGGGTTCGATTCCTACTGCAGGCATCTCTATGTGGGTACTTTTCTGCCTCCTACTATCAGCTCAGTTTGGTATGGGCTCGTTTGGGAAGACTGGGAATACACAGTCGAGTTTCATCCACTCAACGAATGCATGTCTGAAAATGTTGCTTAAATTTCCTGACCAACACTGCGGGTGTCTGCATCCGTCGGGCCTGGTTCACGCCAGGATACATTACGAAAAGCAAGCGTTGCGTACTGCCCTGTCACGTAGTCTCAGATCAGAATGGAAATTTGTAGCATCATTTTCATCATCCTCATCCTTATCAATCGGCATTTTATAAGTCTCAAATTCACGAGGCCCTTCATCGCCCTACTCTCGTGGTGGTGACCTCTGTTTCGATGTCCTCTCCGCGTCAATACCCTTGGTGAAGTTCTTTCGGGGGGTGAGCTCACTCAAGCTGGCTCAGTGACTAAGCAATTATCGTCGTCGGCAGGGGGACAAGTCGGTGGTGTCCTGCGTATGTTGGATCAGAACAGGCACCAGTAAACACCACTGAAATGACTCGGCGGCAGTGCAGTGTCTTCTCTGGTGGGTTGCCTCATGAAGACTCAAGGCTTTGCTGGGACAAGCGAGACTGTGGCTATGGACGGGGGAGCGGAATGCGCGGCATGGCTACAGTGCCACAGAGATTGTACGGAAGACCACACACACACACACACACACACACACACACACACACACACACACACACCA
>CM065748.1:29684850-29694850 GCA_033310375.1 Conus canariensis | reverse complement strand
ACGCGCGCGCGCGCACGCACACACACACACACATACACGCGCGCGCGCGCGCACGTACGCACACACATATATACACACACAAGCTCGCACGCGCTCACACACACCACACACACACACACACACACACACACACACACACACACACACACACACACACACGTGCATATACACACTCCAGCACGTGCGCGCACGTGCTGTTAAGCGCAGAAAGGGAGACAGGAAGAATGGAAAGGGGGACCAAGGGAGAGACAGTCGCATGCACACGAACCAACGAACCCTCTTTTAATGGAGGGGGGGGGAGGGGGGGGGGAATAGCACAGACTGTTTTCTGAAAAATTAACCTTAGAAACAAGCAAAGAACAGAGTGATCACAGTTTATGACTTTTAAAAATACGAAGCAAGTACATTTAGGGTGGGACTAAACTGAGAGACAGACAGACAGACAGACAGACAGACAGACAGAGAGAAAGTGAGGGAGAGAGAGAGAGAAAGAGAGAGAGAGAAAGAACATGAGAGACCACAACATACACACACGTAGACAGAGAGAGAGACACACAGAGAGAGACAGACAGACAGACAGGCAGACAGACAGACAGACAGAGAGATGAGAGTGAAAGAGGGAGAGAGAGAGAGAGAAATATGAGAGACAGACAGACAGACAGAGACAGACAAACCATCAGACAGACAAAGAACGGAAAAAAGAGAGAGGAAGGAATGGAGGGAGAGAGAGAGAGAGAGAGAGAGAGAGAGAGAGAGAGAGAGAGAAGGGCAGAGACAGAGACTGAGAGGGGTAAATTAAGTAGAGAGAGACAAAGATAGAGACAGGGAGACACAGAGAGGCGGTTGAAATAATTATGGTTGAGAGAAAGAGAAAAATGAGTCGGACAGAGAAGGAGACAGACAGAAAGAGAAAAAAAAGAGTTAAACCAGGGTTGGCATATGAACACAACAGAGAGAAGCCGGACAAATCCTACAACACGGCAGACAGAAGCCGGACAAATCCTACAACACAGCAGAGAGAAGCCGGACAAATCCTACAACACAGCAGAGAGAAGCCGGACAAATCCTACAGCACAGCAGAGAGAAGCCGGACAAATCCTACAACACAGCAGAGAGAAGCCGGACAAATCCTACAACACAGCAGAGAGAAGCCAGACAAATCCTACAACACAGCAGACAGAAGCCGGACAAATCCTACAACACAGCAGAGAGAAGCCGGACAAATCCTACAACACAGCAGACAGAAGCCGGACAAATCCTACAACACAGCAGACAGAAGCCGGACAAATCCTACAACACAGCAGACAGAAGCCGGACAAATCCTACTCTCTCTCATGCACTTCCTCATGACGTCACGTCCTCTCCCACGCCATTCTCATCTTCCAACCAATCACCACACTCCACGTCATCAAAGCCACTCGAACATCCACTTATAAATCTCGCCCTGTACAGACAAGGTCACGCTTTTTTTTCTGAATAATAATAACATCAGTAAGAACAACAAGTAGTGTGACATGAACACAACTGAAACCGACTATGCTCATCTAACCAACAGAGAAACAGGATCTACAATGATATGATGATGATGATGATGATGATGATGATGGAAGGTGGAGGTGGGAAAGAGTTCAGGAAGAAGAGAGAAGTGAGAGGGTGGGGGAGGGGGATGGTGGGGCGAGGGACAGGAAAGGAAAAGGGGAGGTGTGTGTGTGTGTGTGTGTGTGTGTGTGTGTGTGTGTGTGTGTGTGTGTGTGTGTGTGGCAACAGGATGTAAAGTCTAGAAAACAACGCAGATGACGATTTTTTTTTCTATCTCTTGAGTTGTGGACCCCTTAATCTCGCACTTAGGCGAACGACAAGGGAACTCCTCAACTGACCCCAAAACGAACAATGAAGTGGTGATAGCAAAGAGGCTGGCCTTAAAGAAAAAATGAAAGAAAAAAAAGAAAATAGAAAGAAAAAGAAAGAAAGAAAGAACGGAAGAAAAAAAGAATGAAAGAAGGAAGGGAAAAAAAAGAAAGAAAGAAAGGAAAAGCATGAAAGGAAGAAACAAAGAAAAGAAAGAAAGAAAGAAGGAAGGAAAGAAAGAAAGAAAATACAAGAAAGGAAAGAAAAACAGAAACGATAAGTCATCAAAGCTTTTGCACACACTTGACATTTCGGCTCGTTTCAGTGGTTTTTAATTAACGTCTTTTCACCGTGGAGGACATAAGATGACGATGAACAGCAACGAAAGCACTAACTCTATGCACCCATACAATGTTTCCTAGAGAACCACTGTTTCCAGTTTTACAGTCTTCGCAATCATCTGTTTATTCCACTTTGTGTCAACAACGCATGTATCGCAGGAAACACGGCTGTCGTTTGGATATTTATCAATATTCAGTTACTCTTGTTCTCGCAGGAAAAAGTCCCGTTGAATATCGTGGAACTATCTAAAAGCAGAGACGCTCCGAAGTAAGTTGCTCGATAGGCACGGCACACGCCCGACAACATCATGAGAAATGTCATGTCTTCAACCACACCTCTGGCGTTTGATCCGACCTACGTGTCGTGAGCAGGTGGGCAAAGTATATACGACCTATCTATCTATCTATCTATCTGTCTGTCTATCTGTGTGTGTGACAGACAGAAAGACAAACAGAGACAGAGGCAGCGCGCGATACATACATACACAGACAGACAGACAGACAAACATGCATACAAACAACACCGACTGCATCTATCACCACCACTATTGATATCAACGCCAACAACAACAACGACGACGACAATACCCACAACCTCTACTACTGACAACAACAACAGTGACAAGGACGACACCCATCACCTCCACTATGGACAACGACGACGACGACCACGACAGCGACAACGACGACAACACCAAACACAACACTACTGACAACATCATCATCATCATCAACAACAACAACAACAATATCATCATTAACAACTTCTTCGCCATCACCACTACCACCATCAACAACAAAAATGACGACAACAACATCAATAACAACAACAACAGCAGCAGCAGTAATACCCATCACCACTACTTCCGACGACAGCGCCAGCAGCAACAACGACAGCAGATTACCGCGCCGAGCCAGCGCCAACGAAGAAGAAAAACAGAACTATAATCATCAGCAACACAGCAAACAGCTAACCGACTTTAAGGGAAAACTAAACCCGATACCGCCGTTCATATCTTAATCAGGTGTAGTTGGCTTTGCTTTCTTTTCTTTCTCTCCCCTCTCTCTCTCTCTCTCTCCTCTCTCTCTCTCTCCTCTCTCTCTCTCTCTCTCTCTCTCTCTCTCTCTCTCTCTCTCTCTGGTGTGGTAGGAAAAGGTGAAGATACCCCGTCTCTCCCTCTCTTGTATGAAGATGAGGAAAGGGTGGAGACAGCCCTTCTCTCTCTCTCTCTCTCTCTCTCTCTCTCTCTCTCTCTCTGTCTCTCTCTCTCTCTCTCTCTCTCTCTCTCTCTCTCTCTCTCTCTAGTGGGGTGTGGTGTGGTGTGAGGAAGGGGGGGAGGGGGGAGGGTTTAATTGTGAGCAAGGATTTATAGCTCGGCAACCTGTTCTGTGCCACCGTGTTCTTTTTCCTGTTTTTTTTTCTGTGTTTCTGGCTATCAATGGTTGACATATGTATCTGGTCTGTCTGTCTGTCGCGACCCAGTATGGCATAAATGTCTGCTTGTTGCTGTTCTGTCTGTGTATGTCCTGTTTGTTTTGTACGAAGAACTGGGAATGGATAACGTGTACAGCAGCAATAACAAGAATAACCAACCAATGACATCTATCATCACCATCACTGTCGGCATCAACAACAACGACAACGACACCCATAATCTTAACTATTACAACAACAACAACAACAACAACAACAACAACAACAACAACACATTCACTGCTACTGCTACTGACAAAACAACAACAGCAATGGCGTCGACGATGACGTCTGTCACCATCACCACAACTATCCTGTTATTTGGTTCACAGTAATATACATCAAGAACTTAGAGAGAGAGAGAGAGAGAGAGAGAGAGAGAGAGAGAGAGAGAGAGAAATAGAGAGAGAGAGACGGAGAGAGAGAGAGAAAGAGAGAGATGGACAGACAGACAAGACAAACAGACAGACATACATAGACGGACAGACAGATAGTTATGTGTGTGTGTGGGGGGGGGGGGGGCGGAGAGAGAGAGAGAGAGAGAGAGAGAGAGAGAGATGGATATAAGGATGGACAGACAGACAGATAGATAGACAGACAGACAAACAGATAGATAGATAGATAGATAGATAGATAGATAGATAGACAGACAGATCGACAGATAGATAGACATACATAGACGGGCGGATAAATACAGAGATAGACAGATTGTTAGATAAATATAGATAAAAAGACAGACAGAAAAACAGATAGATAGACAGATCGAAAGATAGACAGACAGACAGACAGATAGACAGGCAAACAGATAGATCGTTAGACGGACAGACATATTGGCAGACAGACAGATAGATAGATAGACAGACAGACAGACAGATGGATAAATAGATAGATGGACAAACAGATCGATAGACAGACAGGCAGGCAGACAGACAGGCATGCAGACAGACAGACAGGCAGGAAGGCAGACAGACAGGCAGGAAGGCAGAGAGATAAATAGATAGATAAATAGGTAGACCGGCGGACAGACAGACAGGCAGATAGATAGATAGATAGATAGATAGATAGATAGAAGATAGATAGACAGACAGACATATTAAAAGTTAGATACATACATACATACATACATACATACATGTGTGCATGCATACATACATACATACATACATACATACATACATACATACATACATACATACATACATAGACAGACAGACAGACAGATGAAGAAGACCAAAGGGAAAAGATGTTGAAACAGGGCTGACATGTTCATTATTCTCTCCCCTGCCACCCAACCCTGCACAGCTTCCGCCTTTTACATCCAGCAGGCCACCCTTCATTTAGCCTTCTTTTACATGTAGCAGGCCACCCTTCCTTTAGCCTTCTTTTACATGTAGCAGGCCACCCTTCATTTAGCCTTCTTTTACATCTAGCAGGCCACCCTTCATTTAGCCTTCTTTTACATCCAGCAGGCCACCCTTCATTTAGCCTTCTTTTACATGTAGCAGGCCACCCTTCCTTTAGCCTTCTTTTACATGTAGCAGGCCACCCTTCATTTAGCCTTCTTTTACATCTAGCAGGCCACCCTTCATTTAGCCTTCTTTTACATGTAGCATGCCACCCTTCCTTTAGCCTTCTTTTACATCTAGCAGGTCACCCTTCATTTAGCCTTCTTTTACATCTAGCAGGCCACCCTTCCTTTAGCCTTCTTTTACATCTAGCAGGCCACCCTTCATTTAGCCTTCTTTTACATCTAGCAGGTCACCCTTCATTTAGCCTTCTTATACATCTAGCAGGCCACCCTTCATTTAGCCTTCTTTTACATCTAGCAGGTCACCCTTCATTTAGCCTTCTTTTACATGTAGCAGGCCACCCTTCATTTAGCCTTCTTATACATCTAGCAGGTCACCCTTCATTTAGCCTTCTTTTACATCTAGCAGGCCACCCTTCATTTAGCCTTCTTTTACATGTAGCAGGTCACCCTTCATTTAGCCTTCTTTTACATGTAGCATGCCACCCCTCATTTAGCCTTCTTTTACATCTAGCAGGTCACCCTTCATTTAGCCTTCTTATACATCTTGCATGCCACCCTTCATTTAGCCTTCTTTTACATCTTGCATGCCACCCTTCATTTAGCCTTCTTTTACATCTAGCAGGCCACCCTTCATTTAGCCTTCTTATACATGTAGCAGGTCACCCTTCATTTAGCCTTCTTTTACATCTAGCAGGTCACCCTTCATTTAGCCTTCTTTTACATCTAGCAGGCCACCCTTCATTTAGCCTTCTTATACATGTAGCAGGCCACCCTTCATTTAGCCTTCTTTTACATCTAGCAGGCCACCATTCATTTAGCCTTCTTATACATCTTGCATGCCACCCTTCATTTAGCCTTCTTTTACATCTAGCAGGCCACCCTTCATTTAGCCTTCTTTTACATCTAGCAGGCCACCCTTCATTTAGCCTTCTTTTACATCTAGCAGGCCACCATTCATTTAGCCTTCTTTTACATCTTGCATGCCACCATTCATTCAACCTTCTTATACATCTTGCATGCCACCATTCATTCAGCCTTCACGGTGCGAGGGTGGGCTGGGGTTTTTATTTTATTTTATTTTTTCTTTCCCACTCTGGGTTTCCCATGTCTGTTTGTGTGGGGGAGAGGTCGGCGGAGAAGGGAGGCGGGAGGGGGCCCGGGGGGAGGGGAAGGGAAGGTTGCTAGGGGCAGGGGGGGAGGATGGGGTGGGAGGGCGGAGAGAGAGTGGTCGTTTTAATGGCGGTGAAACATTGGGGGAAGGGAGGGGAGCGGGAAGGATTGGGAAGTAGAGAAATAGAGAGACACTCAGACAGAGGGTGGGGAGGAGAGAGAGAGAGAGAAGAGAGAGAGAGAGAGAGAGAGAGAGAGAGAGAGAGAGAGAGAGAGAGACTGCGTACGCGCTTGTGTGCACGTGTGGTGTGTGTGTGTGTGTGTGTGTGTGTGTGTGTGTGTGTGTGTGTGTGTGTGTGTGTGTGTGTGTGTGAATCTCTATCCAAAGAGACGCAGAGAGACAATGAAAGAGAGAGACAAGCAGACAGACAGACGGACAGACAGAAGAAGAAGAAGAAGAAGATGAGGAGGAGGAGGAGGAGGAGGAGGAGGAGCAGGAGGATAATGATAACGATGATGATGATGATGATGATGATGATGATGATGATGATGATGATGATGATGATGATGATGATGAAACAAGAACAAGAAGACAGAGAACAAACAGACGAGGAAATTATCCAACGAGAACTATCCAGGACCCATTCCAAAAACTACCATTATACTGTGGAGACTGTGAACCTGGAGGAAGCACTTCTTCACACACATGTTAATCATGGAGTGTGACATCACCCGGACATTTTTCTCTGCTTTGTTTTGACTGAGCCAAACAACACACACAACCAGCTGTCTGCGCCTGTGCCGCTCCCTTCTTTCCGTGTGGGTGTATACGTTGTTAGCCCCTGCCCACATCATTTCATCTTTCAAGCTGTATCTAACTGAAAAGCAAAACATCACGTGCAATGTTATGAACAAAGCCCATTTTCCGCGGAGAGAGAGAGAGAGGAGTACGCGGGTTCATGTTGCAACTGATATTTTGCACAACAATGCTTCCGTTGTAAGCCCAAAAAAAAACTTAATTAAATTATATATACATAATTAATAACTGGCATCTGTCACGTTGACTAATCATCATCAAAGGCAGCGGAAACTGCTTCCCGCCATTACGAAGATGCAGGCTAGTTGTTATTGATCGCTTCTCTGAGGACGGCTCCGTTGCTGGGGGCTGTCACAGCAGGGACCTGCCCGGGTGTTGCTGTGCACGGGCTGTCGATGTAACACGCTGAAAATTCCGTTATGTTGTTTATAGCCCAGCCGACCGCGAAGGACGATTTCAGGGCTGATGATGCTACGGTGAAAAAAAAAAACCCACGAAATCCAGCGCTACCGATTGCTCTTAGGTTTTGCTCTGAACAGGACGGTAGTGTGTGTGTGTGTGTGTGTGTGTGGTGTGTGTGTGTGTGTGTGTGTGTGTGTGTGTGTGTGTGTGTGAGTGTGTGTGTGTGTGAGAGTGTGAGTGTGTGTGTGTGTGTGTGTGTGTGTGTGTGTGTGTGTGAGTGTGTGTGTGTGCGTGCGTGCGTGCGTGCGTGCGTGCGTGGTGTGTGTGTGTGTGTGTGTGTGTGTGTGTGTGTGTGTGTGTGTGAAGCCAGCACGCTTAATCAGCTACCCAAGCAAAATACACTACCATTCGGTTGTTTCTTTGTTTGTTTGTCTGGTTGTTTGTTTGTTTGTTTCAAACCAACAGTTCCTCAAACTTCTGTTTTGTTGACTTTCCCCGCTGATTTGGGTGAAATAACTTTAGCCTCTGTATCATCACCTATATATACAAAAATTATCAACGCCCTTCTTCCCCCTTAAAATTGTGTGTGTGTGTGTGTGTGTGTGTGTGTGTGTGTGTGTGTGTGTGTGTGTGTGCGTGTGCGTGCGTGCGTGCGTGCGTGTGTGTGTGTGTGTGTGTGTGTGCGTGCGTGCGTGTGTGCGTGCGTGCGTGTGTGTGTGTGTGTGTGCGTGTGTGTGTGTGTGTGTGTGTGTGTGTGTGTGTGTGTGTGTGTGTGTTTTGGTGTGTGTGTGTGTGTGTGTGTGTGTGTGTGTGTGTGTGTGTGTGTGTGTGTGTGTGAAAGTTTTTGTTAGAACAAACTCAAGGGCTACTCCAAAATGATCTCTCAAACCAGCAAAAGTCGAAACAAATTTAAAGAAAAGTTACTATGATGCCAAACGAAAGAAACAAACCAATCACAAGACAAAAACGACGCGTTTCGACCTCTCTGGTCTTCTTCAGACAAGACAAACAACATCCAAGACAATGAACACGAAGCAAGAACAGACAGTCACGAATCTCCTCAAATTGGGAGCACAATCTAGGATCAAAGAGGTCGAAACGCGTCGTGTTTGTCGTGGAGTTTGTTTTACTTGGCGGACCGGTACTTTTTTTTTTCTTTTACGTTTCCTTGGCGGATGTAGTAATTATCAATTAACTACAAAGGATGAATCAAGTTGCATGATCAATATTAAAAAAAAATTAATTAAATTTTTTTTTAAATTATAAATATCAGTTACGTGCAAAACATGAAGTGATTTACAGAATGTACATTAGACGAGTTACCGCTTTAAAGCAGGCTGGAGAATTAGAACAAAAAAATGAAGGTATCTGGTGCATGGAATGTTGGATTCAGTGCTCTCTCCTCTCTCTCTCTCTCTCTCTCTCTCTCTCTCCTCTCTCTCCTCTCTCTCTCTCTCTCTCTCTCTCTCTTACTTCAGTACGTTTATTGTTGCTGTTTTGTTCGTTGTTGCTTTTGTAACAGTTTCGTTCTTCCCTTTCTAACTTTGTCCTAGCTTTTATTATATCTCACAGGCATGATTGGAAGGAACAGGCTATGCCTCAAATCTCAACTCTTTGTGTGGGGGAAAAAATTGTCGAGTTCTGAGTCTCTCTCTCCCTCCCTCTCCCCCCCCCCTCTCTCTCTCTCTCTCTCTCTCTCTCTCTCTCTCTCTCTCTCTCTGAGCTGAACCTAAGGTGGCCGGAGGAGCTGGGACTCCCTGTCCCACTCCAGAACAGGCTGACGTGAAGATGATGGCGCCGGAGGGCTGGCTACACGCCTGTATGTAAGAGGCAACCCGCCAGCTGGAGGCGACAGGCCCCAGGCATCGACCCATCCTCCCTTCAGGCAGTTCTGTGGCAGCTGCCAGACATGCCGTCCGTTCCCGGCGCTCTTCTCTTCCAGACGGTCGATCCCGGCACTCTGGCTCTTCAGACGGTGGCACCAATGACGATGCCTGCCGGCCCCAAGGTGCTTTAGCCAGACAGGCAATTCCAGACGACCGGGGAAGCTAACCCCAGCAGCACGAACATACCAGCGCCACAGAGACAGGGGAGGTGGGGGGACAGGGGGTAGGAGGAAATGAGGGGGGAGAGGGGAGGAGAGGGTGTGAGTGAAGATGAATCTCCTCCCTGGCCGATGGTCAGTTGAATATATGTTTGTTAATCAATGAATATATGTCTGTTAGTCAATGAATGTATTTATGTCTGTTAATCATAAATATATGCCTGTCGTCCAGTCAATATCGTTCACACAGTTTCCTTACTTCCTTCTTTCTTTCCATTTCTCAAGCAGGTGCATGCTATGTGTAACGTGTCATCCGTACCAACGGCCAAACTGGCCTTCTCTTCCGAAAGTTGGTGATGGGATTATTTGGTGGGGCATGGTCGTACACAAGATTAGGGTACACGACAGTGCCGACAACATCCACCGACAGGAT
>CM065748.1:29638417-29642250 GCA_033310375.1 Conus canariensis | reverse complement strand
GGGCCAAAATGAATAGTGGAAGACAGAAGAGTGAGGGGGGAAGAAGAGAGAGAGGAGAGACAGGTACAGAGAGGGTGAGTGGGGGTGTGAAGATGCAAATGTGGGAGATGAGGGGTGAGAGCGGACAGAGGAGAAAGACTAAAAAGAAAAAGAAAAAAAAACAGACGGAGAATACGAAGGAAAGACAAACGGATACAAAGACCGAGAGCTAGAAAGAGAAAGAAAGACAGATATGTGGACAGAGAGACAGATACATCACATAGATGGATAACCAGCCGGACACACACACTCTCTCTCTCTCTCTCTCTCTCTCTCTCTCTCTCTCTCTCTCTCTCTCTCTCTCTCTCTCTCACACACACACACACACACACACACACACACACACACACACACACACACACACACACACACTCTCTCTCTCTCTCTCTCTTTCTCTCTCACGCACACACACACACACACACACACACACACACACACACACACACACACACACACACACTCACACACACACACACATACATACCAAATGCTACTACCCACACGCTAATATGTCCCAATGACTTCGACAAAGGAAAGAATACTAGAAGCAGAGGACTCCCGTTTCTCTCAACACTGAAGAATCCCCTCTTGCAGCTTAGGAGATCCCCATTTCTGGTAAATAAATAATCCTGTCTAGTGGTTACTGCAGAATCGTCTGTGGTAGTAACTGAAGAATCCCCTTGGGTGGTAACTGAAGAATCCCTTTTGTTAACAACTGAAGACACCACTTTGGTGGTATCTGAAGAGTCCCCTCAGTTAGTAACTGAACAATCCCCTTTGTTAGTAACTGAAGAATCCCTTTTGTTAGTCACTGAAGACACCACTTTGGTGGTATCTGAAGAATCCACTTTGTTTAGTAACTGAAGATTCCCTTTTGTTAGTAACTGAAGAATCCCCTTTGGTGGTATCTGAAGAATCCCCTTTTGTTAGTATCTGAAGAATCCCTGTTGTTAGTAACTGAAGAATCCATTTTGTTAGTAACTGAAGAATCCCTTCTGTTAGTAACTGAAGAATCCCTTTTGTTAGTATCTGAAGAATCCCTTTTGTTAGTAACTGAAGAATCCCTTTTGTTAGTATCTGAAGAATCCTCTTTGCTAGCAACTGAAGAATCCTCTTTGGTGGTAACTGAAGAATCACCTTTGTCAATGACTGAAGAATCTCCTTTGCTAGTAACTAACCAATACCCTTTACTAGTAAGTGAAGAATCCCTTTTCCTAGTAACTGGAGAATCCCCTTTGCTACTATTTGAAGAATTTGTTTTGGTGGTAACTAAAAATAACTTTGCAGGTAACTGAATATATCAAATCCCTAATGCTGCTAAGAGATCCGAATCGTATCAAACAGTTATCCAATATACCGCAAGAAAAAAAAAAAAAGGGGGGGGGGGGAGGGGGGGAATGGAGACAGTAAGGAACGAAGCAGAACCCGAGGAGTGAACGATGGACAGAAAGAGAGACAGAAAGACAGACCGACGGAGAGAGGGAGGGAGGAGAGAGAGGGGCAGAGGGAAAGGACGGGAGAGAGCGACAGACAGCGAGGGGGGGGGGAGAGGACTAACAGAGGGACAGAGAGAGGGGGGAGGGAGAGAAATGGTGAGGTACTCGGGAGAGAGAGGGGAAGGGGGGAATAGAGAGACAGACAGACAGACAGACAGACAGACAGAGAGTACATGTTGAGGTACACGGGGCAGAGAAAGCGAGTTAAGAGAGTAAGAGAGAGAGAGAGAGAGAGAGAGAGAGAGAGAGAGGGTGGAGTGGAAGGAAAGAGACAGAAACAGAGAGTGAGACAGGGAGCGAAAGAGAGAGAGACGGGGGGCGGAAATTTTCGAGAGAGAGAGAGAGGGGGGGGGTGGAAGTAAAGAGACAGAAACAGAGCGTTAGATACAGAGCGAAAGAGAGAGAGAGACGGGGCGGAAATTGAGAGAGACAAGACAAGACCAATGTTTTAATTGAACTAGGCCACATGCCCGTGTCAATGGGAACAGAGGGAGGGGGTAGAAACAAAATCAAACTGATCGCAAATGAAATAAGTAAGGAAAGAAATCAATGCATCGTCAAATACAGTATATGCATAAACACACAAAACTAAACAATAAATCTCGCGAACAGAATCAACGATCGTTGACCATGTTCACTTTCTCTCTCTCTCTCTCTCTCTCTCTCTCTCTCTCTCTCTCTCTCTCTCTCTCTCTCTCTCTCTCTCTCTCACACACACACACACACACACACACACACACACACACACACACACACACACACACACACACACACCTCAATCACACGCTATCGGTGTGATATTATTAAGGCAACTTTGACGGTGCATGCAGGAACAATGGTTCTAAGTCACATCAGTCTGTCCACATCTGACCTCAAGAACTTTCGTTATGAATGTAGCCACAGCATTACAGATTTTTCCGTTAGCGAGCAGTAACGACATATTGAAAGCCGATGGTCGTCTATAAAACTTGAAAGGTATGTAACGCTCGCGAATAACTTTGTATTTAGGACATACTATCAGAAAATGGTATTCGGATTCCAACTCACACGGACAAAACGGACAGCACAGTGCTTCACGGGGGACGCTCGAATACCGCAGTTTGTGTGTGTTCAAACAGGATACACCAAGTCTGAACCGTATCAAGTTTTTACCACTGCTCACGTTGTTTACAGTGAATAGATAATTCGGCATTTCCCAAAACTGCTTAAAAGAAAAATAAAAGAGAAATCGGTCCTTAGATTCTATGTGGCTATACCATTCTTGTAAATGACAATCGATTAGCCGACTTTTGAATTTTGAAAGGAAAACTTTTACGTTGGGAACTCCTTGATTTTCCCATACATATCCAAAACCGTAACGATTTAATGTGAGGCAGACTGACGTAACCCAATTGTTTTTACCCCGGCAATGTAAATCATATAACATTTTATACGCTTTTTTGGGAAGACGATTGTCAGGCACATTAACGACATGTATCCAATACTTCATGCATTTAGTATAAATGTTTATATAAAGTGGAAACCTACCAGTTTCTCCATAAACCAAGGCATTAGGCGCTTTTTATAGAAACATTCAGGAATCTCTTGAGTGCAAACAAATGTATTTTTTCTATAGCCGAGAGGTTTGCAGTTAAGCCCCATACTTCAGCGCCATAGGTAAGGATTGGCTGGATCTGACAATCAAAAAGTTTGAAGAATAATTTTGGGGCCACACTCTGATATTTCCACAGAAGTTTCAATATAATAATGACCTGATGTTTTGCCCTGGATGCTAAATCCTCAAGGCAATGAGAAAAAGTAAGGCCAGTGGAGAATATAGCACCTAAATATTTATATTGATTAACAATCTCTAGTTGCATACTATCATAAAACCATTTTTCTTTTGAAGCAATATAACCGCCATTTCTAAACACAATAACTTTTGATTTTTCCAGATTCACTATTAAATCAAGTTTCTTAGCTGTTTTACTCAAAACGTTCAGCTGTGTCTGAAGACCTATGACAGTGGACGCCACGAGCGCCACATCGTCAGCAAACAGCAGAATCAATAGCTCTTTGAAGTCAGGAGATAAAAGAATACCATGCTTACCATACTCTGTAATTTCTTCAGCAAGTTCATTAATAAATAAAGAAAATAAAACCGGGCTACATATTTCTCCTTGCTTTAGACCTTTAGGACACATAAAAATATTGGTTAAGTCTCCCCGTACTTTAACCCTAGCCGTGACAACGGTGTACATACTTTTAATTGCATTGTACATCTTTCCTTTTATACCCTTTTTCTTTAAGAAAGAGAGA
>CM065748.1:29625917-29628417 GCA_033310375.1 Conus canariensis | reverse complement strand
CTACCACTTGAGTTCTCCAGCGGCCACCGCTCTCACTCACTACAACAGGGGGCTTGGCGAACTTGTCCTGTGCGGGACACTCCCGTCAACAGACGGGTGGATGGAGAGAGAGAGGGAGGGAGGGAGAGACAGAAGGAAAGAGAGAGAGAGACGGAGCGAGAGATAAAAACAGCCAGAGACACGGAGAGAGACAGAGACCGAGACGCAGAGAGACAGAGACAGGGAAAGAAACAGAGACAGCGAGAGAGAGAGAGAGGAGAGAGAGAGACACACACACACACACACACACATACACACACACACACACACACACACACACACACACACACACACACAGAGCGAGAAAAAAGACACAGACACAGACACAAAGAGACAGAGACAGGGAGAGAAGAATGACATAGAAACAGAGAGAGAGAGAGGGAGAGGTAGGGAGAGAGAGAGAGGAGAAAGACTGAAAAAGAGAAGAAGAAGTAGAGAGAGAGAGAGAGAGAGGAGAAGAGGAGAGAGAGAAGAGAGAGAGAGAGGAGAGAGAGAGGTAAAATCTTATATTACCATAACCCAGCTAACGAGGCAGTCAAGGCATACGGAGAACTATGCACTGTTGAGCAGAATCATTTCCGCTTGCACAATGACGCTTTGAACCAAAACGATTATGTTTGGAGAGGGAAACGCCATCACAGCACCCCCGTGTTAAATGCACTAATCAATAATGAAGCTTCCAATCGCTGCATTTTTGACACAAACGGCATCCCATACTACTAGCGATGCTGAGCTCAGAGGCCCAGCCGACCACACAGGGCTGTCAACGCGCACGGGGGAAAGTTACATCTGGTTAAAAAAAAAAAAAAAAAAGAGGGGGGGGGGGGGGACCAAAGACAAATGTAATCAACAAACAACCAGAATGATGAATGACGTGGTCAAGCTATGCTACATCCAAATTTTTAAAAAGACTTTTAAGTAACCCCGCTGGGTTAATAGATTAAAAAAAAAAAAAAAAAAAAGAAAAAAACCCCAACGCTTTCGACCTCTTAGGTTTCTTGAGAAAAGATTTGAAACATTCAGGACAATGAAAACGAAGAACGACCCATCATTTTTCTTCTCGAATTCGGCGCAAGGCACATAAAAGCCCTCAGTAAATCCCCATCTTACGTCGAATTTGAGAGTTTATGTGTTTGTCGCTCGAAAAAAGACGAGACATAGAAAAACCAGCAGCCAGGGGAGAGAGGGGGGGGAGAGAGCGAGAGAGAGAGGAGAGGGGTACAAAAAGGCTAGTTGTCAAAACCGAATTACCTTCATGCCTTTTCCCTTGATTCAGCCAAACTTTGGAGAGTTAGCAGGCGATAGGCGAACGGACGAACAGACGGACAGGCAGACAAAGGGGATGATCTTTCTTTTTCCCAAAGGTAAACAGATAAAAAGAATGTGCTTCCTTTTCCCCTCTGACCTTGCCCCTTCGGGGACCAAGGATACTGAACACGAACCTAAAAAAACACAAGTAGAATGATTATAACGGGAACAGCGATGATTTATCACCATGAAAGAAAACATAATATACACTAAAACCCATCTTGTACCACAAACACACACCCCACACACACACAGTGACAGACAGACAGACAGAGACAGAGAGAGGGGCAAACAAAAAAACACACACAGTGACAAAAAAACGAAGAGGTGCAAAAAACAAAACACACACACACACACACACCCACACACCACCACACACACCGTAGTGTATAACTGCCAAAACAGAAAGATGAAATACGAAGCATTAGTCACCCAAGTAGTACAAAAACCTGAGGAAGAAGGAACATGATTCTTTGGGGAGTCATAGTCAAATGCACAAAAATTGTTCATAGAAGTATTCTTGTTTAAAAAGCAAGATGTTTTCAGAGAAAAGAGAGAAGAGATAGACGGTGAGAAAGAGAGAGAGAGAGAGAGGAGAGGACAGTGGTGAGAGGGGAGGGGGAAGGGGGGCGTGAGAGAGAGTCGGATTCAGTTTTGTTTTTGCCATTAACCATCTAAAAATAAGTTCATAAACAAGCCCAATAATTTTTTCTAGAATTTAAGGTGAATAACTATAACAAGTATTGTACTTTTTAACCACTTTTTTTTCTTTTTTTCTTTTTTTTTTTATAGAAATTGAGTTTTTTGATATCATCAACACGAAAGAGGATTTTGGAAATAAATTGATGAGGCAATATTTATCTGTCAACAGACCCCTTTCCCATTTAAATATTTTACTCAAACAAGATTTTGTGAGGTGTGTGAGGGTTTTTGTGTGTGTGGTGTGTTGTTGTGTATTGTGTGTGTGGTTTTGGGATTGTTTTTTTGTTTTGGGGGGTTTTTTTTTTTTTGTTTTGTTTTGTTCCAACAGGGACGTTTTTTATACTTTCAAAGGGAATGAACTCTTTGGATTTCCCAACAAGGAAAAAACAAACTGCCTTCCCCATCCCGGCCCCCGCGACATGACAATGGAAAAAAAAAAAAACTAGCATCA
>CM065748.1:29618053-29625817 GCA_033310375.1 Conus canariensis | reverse complement strand
TCTTTGCCCCCCAGGCGGTCTCTCCCAAATTAGTCCCGTTCCTTTGGTGTTCATCTGTCTGCTTGGAACATCTGGCTTTGTACCTTGATGGCCGTATGAAAGAAAACCAGAAGAATCAACTTTCAGACACAATACCTCTTACCAGGCACCTGCTCTGTGGGATAGACTCCCTTCTTCTCTGCGCAACACGGACTCTTTAGAGACTTTCAAATCTCCCTAAAGACACATCTTTTCCCTCGGAGTGATTAACGGTATCCACTTACCACTGTGCACGTGTTTGCTGGTGTTGAACGCGCTCGTGCGTCTGTTGCGTGTGTGAGTTTTTCGGCGGTGTGTGTGTGTGTGTGTGTGTGTGGTGTGTGTGTGTGTGTGTGTGTGTGTGTGTGTCTGTGTGTGTCTGTGGGTGTGTGTGTGTGTGTGTGTGTACGTTTGTGTGGTGTGGTTTGGTGTGTGTGTGTGTGTGTGTGTGTGTGTGTGTGTGTGTGTGTGTGTGTGTGTTTTGTGTGTGTGTGTGTGTGTGTGTGTGTGTGGACCGTGTGTGTGTGTGTGTGTGTGTGTGTGTATGTGTGTGTGTGTGTGTGTGTGTGTGTGTGCGTGCGTGTGCGTGTGCGATGTGCGTGTGTGTGTGCGCGTGTTTGTGCTTTGAATTAGAATGAGTATTTTATCATGTTTTTCAGTAATATGCGCATTGGGCTCTTGCGAGGTAAAGCGCACTATGAATATCTTTTTACATTACATTACAATACATAAAAATTCTCGAAACAATCCAACTGCGCCAGTCTAAAATACTCGACTTCTTAAGAAAAGGGCCCCTCGGTGCTTTTTTTTTTTTTTTTTTTGCGTGCAGCCTGTGAGAAGCCGCATGGTGGTAGTAGGCCAGCTTATTGTGGCTGGGCAAAAAATAGAGCAGGAGGCAATTTGTTACCAGGGCGGGCTGGTGCGGAACGGGGAGGACTGAGTGACGGACTACCACTTGAGTTCTCCAGCGGCCACCGCTCTCACTCACTACAACAGGGGGCTTGGCGAACTTTGTCTGTGCGGGACACTCCCGTCAACAGACGGGTGGATGGAGAGAGAGAGGGAGGGAGGGAGAGACAGAAGGAAAGAGAGAGAGAGACGGAGCGAGAGATAAAACAGCCAGAGACACGGAGAGAGACAGAGACCGAGACGCAGAGAGACAGAGACAGGGAAAGAAACAGAGACAGCGAGAGAGAGAGAGAGAGAGAGAGAGACACACACACACACACCACACATACACACACACACACACCACACACACACACACACACACACACACAGAGCGAGAAACAGACACAGACACAGACACAAAGAGACAGAGACAGGGAGAGAAGAATGACATAGAAACAGAGAGAGAGAGAGGGAGAGGTAGGGGAGAGAGAGAAGGAGAAAGACTGAAAAAGAGAAGAAGAAGAGAGAGAAGAGAGAGAGAGAGAGAGGAGAGAGAAGAGAGAGAGAGAGAGGAGAGAGAGAGAGAGAGAGGTAAATCTTATATTACCATAACCCAGCTAACGAGGCAGTCAAGGCATACGGAGAACTATGCACTGTTGAGCAGAATCATTTCCGCTTGCACAATGACGCTTTGAACCAAAACGATTATGTTTGGAGAGGGAAACGCCATCACAGCACCCCGTGTTAAATGCACTAATCAATAATGAAGCTTCCAATCGCTGCATTTTTTGACACAAACGGCATCCCATACTACTAGCGATGCTGAGCTCAGAGGCCCAGCCGACCACACAGGGCTGTCAACGCGCACGGGGGAAAAGTTACATCTGGTTAAAAAAAAAAAAAAAAAAGAGGGGGGGCGGGGGGACCAAAGACAAATGTAATCAACAAACAACCAGAATGATGAATGACGTGGTAGCTAAGCTATGCTAGCATCCAATTTTAAAAAGTACTTTTAAGTAACTCCCGCTGCTTAACATAGATTAAAAAAAAAAAAAAAAAAAACAAAACACAACGCGTTTCGACCTCTTAGGTCTTCTTGAGAAAAAGATTTGACAACATTCAGGACAATGAAAACGAAGAACGAGCCATCATTTATCTTCTCGAATTCGGCGCAAGAGCATCAGTACAGCCCATCAGTAAATCAGCCATCTTACGTCGAATTTGAGAAGATATGTGATTGATCGCTCGAGAAAAAGACTGAGACATAGAGAACCAGCTAGCCAGAGAGAGAGGGAGGGAGGGAGAGGAGGAGAGAGAGAGAGAGAGGCTACACAAGAATGGCTAGTTGTCAATAACCGAATGTACCTTCATGCCTGTTCCTTGATTCAGCCTAGAACTTTGGAGAGTTAGACAGGCAGATAGGCGAACGGACGAACAGACGGACAGGCAGACAGACAGGGAGACTGATCATCTTTATTCCCAAAGGTAACAGATAACAAGAATGTGCTTCCTTTTCCATCTGATCCTTGTCCCTTCGGGGACCAAGGATACTGACACACGAACACTATAAACACAACGTAGAACTGATTATAACAGGAACAGCGATGATTCATATCACCATGAAAGAAAACATACATATACACTAAACCTATCTATGTCACACACACACACACACACACACACACACACAGTGACAGACAGACAGACAGAGACAGAGAGAGGTGCAAACAAACAAACACACACACAGTGACAAACAAACAGAGAGAGGTGCAAACAAACAAACACACACACACACACACACACACACACACACACACACACACCGTAGTGTATAACTGTCCAATACAGAAAGATGAAATACGAAGCATTAGTCACCGAAGTAGTACAAAGCCTGAGGAAGAAGGAACAGTGATTCTTGAGGCAGTCATAGTCAAGTGCACAAACATCTGTTCATATGAAGTATTCTTGTTTAAAAAGCAAGACTGGTTTTCAGAGAAAGAGAGAGAGAGAGATAGACGGTGAGAAGAGAGAGAGAGAGAGAGAGAGAGAGAGACAGTGCGTGAGAGAGAGAGTGCGTGAGAGAGAGTCGGATTCAGTTCTGTGTGTTTTGCCATTAACCATCTAAAAATAAGTTCATAAACAAGCCAATAATTATTCTAGAATTTAGAGGTGAATACACTATAAGCAAGTATTGTACTTTCTAACCATCTTTTTTTTCTTTTTTTCTTTTTTTTTTTTTATAGAAATATGAGTTCTTTGATATCATCAACACGAAAGATGAGATTTTGGAAATAAATTATGATGAGGCAATATCTTATCTGTCAACAGACCTTCCTAGTTTAAATATTTTACTCAAACATAGATTGTGTGAGTGTGTGTGAGTGTGTGTGTGTGTGTGTGTGTGTGTGTGTGTGTGTGTGTGTGTGTGGATTGTTTATTTGTTTTGGGGGGTTTTTTGTTTTTGTTTTGTTTTGCTTCCAACAGGGATCGTTGTTTATACTATTCAAAGGGAATGAACTCTTCGGACTTCCGAACAAGAAAGAACAAACTGCACTTCCTCATCCAGTGCCTCGCGACATGACAATGGACAAACAAAACTAGCATCAGTGATTCCTCTGTAGCGATAAAGTTAAGCACAACCATCAAAGTTTTGTCAAGATGAATCACTATCTCAGACTACTTGAATTACTGTTTCAGACTGTTCTCTGAACCGGAAATTCCTGCTTATGACTGTGTTTTCAATTCTCAGTTTCAAAGGGTTTGTTTTTTTTTTAAATCCCAGCTGTATTCCTCCATTTGGACTTCGTACGCAGAATGCTGGTCTTGATCTAGGAGTTGTGTCTGACTTCTCCACATTTTCAGATAAGCATCCACGGACCTTTTTCACACCAGAAATCCACTTTGATCTTGCTGCTTTTCGCAAAAAAAAAAAAAAAATCCACCAGTTCTCAGGCATACATGGCATTGTTTGCCGATCACTGTACAAAATCCCCATCCTTTCAGAAGATATTTACTGATGGTTCAAAGTCCGAAGAAGGAGTGGCCTGTGCAGCCCAAGAGCTCCTCAAGCATTATCAAAACATGTTCGTCAGATATTTCTGCTGAACTTACAGCTTTGGTTCTAGCACTGGACATAATCTCTCAGTCTACAAAAAAGGACTTTCTGAGTTTGTCTGATACGGTGTCAGCTTTGGAGGCCATAGCTGGCCGCAACCTCCATCATCCTGAACTTCTAAACTTAAAAAAAAAAAAAAAAAAAAAACTTTTCACCTCTTTGAAAGCGGAAGGTCATAACATTGTTCTTGCGTGGGTTCCCGGTCATGAGGAAATGAAATGGCTGATCGTTTGGCCAAGACTGCCACTACGAAAAAACTGTCCAACATATCTATCCCTTACTCAGATTTGAAACCGAAAGTTACTGATTACGTCAGAGACCTCTGGCAGGAGGACTGGAATACAAAGACGGATAACAAACTTTTCCAGATCCCCCCAAACCTAAAAGAGCTCCTCTCATCTACCTCTGGTGGTCGCAAAGAAGAAACGGTTTTATGCCGGCTGTACACTGGCCATTCGTACTTAAGTCATTCATACCTTTTAAAGAGTGAAGAAACTCCATGGTGCATTCCATGTCATGTACTACTCATAATGAACATATTCTTTTAGGGCGTTGGTACTTGCATGATTTAAGATACAAACAAACCTTTTGATATCACACATAATTTATTTTTTACCTGACACATCAACCACAACTACTATGTTGTAAGCTTTATAGGGCAACCAGTCCACTTCTGTTCATGGAAACTTTAACCAATTTTGACGCACAGAGTCAACTGTAGATACTGTTTGTCTCCCCTCACTTTAACCCGTTGAGTGTTTGCATTGTCACTCCCTGAAGATGTCTTCAGCGATTGTAAATGAGTCATGACAACTTTAGAGGCAGCATTGCTGACAACATACTGCTTTTCAGCGTCATACTGAACAATTGGTTGAATGGGGAGGGGGGGGGGGGAGGAAAGAGAGACAGACAGACAGACAGACAGAAATTTTATTCAGATGTTGGCCAGAGCTCCATGATGAAAGAGCACCCATACAGAGAGCAAAAATAAAGGGAGGGAAATGCTCGTGTCGCTGAGTGAGAGACAAAGTATCAGGCTGCAGAGAGAGGAGAGAGAGAGAGAGAGAGAGAGTGAGAGAGAGAGAGAGAGAGAGACGTGGCGTGTGCGCTCGGACAAAGCGTGTATGAATATATGTGCATGCGTGCCTGACAAATTATGAGGAGAGAGAGAGAGGAGAGAGAGAGAGGAGGAGAGAGAGAGAGAGAGAGAACACGCGTGAGTGACAGACAGACAGACAGACAGACATAGTAAAAGAGTGAGTAAATGAGATGACTGGAAAGTATAGACGGAGGATGAGAAAGGAAGTTATGTTTGACTGTTACAAAACAGAGAGAAAGACAGACAGAAACACAGAGAGAGAGAGAGAGAGAGAGAGGAGAGAGAGAGAGAGGAGAGGAGATGAGAGAGAGGAGGAGAGAGAGAGGAGAGAGAGGAGAGGAGAGAGAGGGGAGGAGAGAAGAGAGAGAGAGAGAGGAGAGGACCACGTTGGTAGGTAACGGCTGCGAGTGAGAGACAGACAGACAGAGAGGAAGTGACTGGCGCGTGAGTGAGTTGGTTGGAAAATGCAGATGGAGGATTACAAAGGAACTTACATTTGACTGTCATTAAACACAAGAGAGAGAGAGAGAGAGAGAGAGAGAGAGAGAGGGAGAGAGAGAGGGAGAGAGAGAGGAGAGAGAGAGGGAGAGGGAGAGAGGGAGAGAGGAGAGAGAGAGAGAGAGAGAGAGGGGAGAGAGAGAGAGGGAGAGAGAGAGAGAGAGAGAGAGAGAGAGGGAGGGAGGAGAGAGAGGAGAGAGAGAGAGAGAGGAGGGAGAGAGAGAGAGGGAGAGAGAGAGGAGGAGGGAGAGAGAGAAGAGGGAGAGACAAACAGACAGACAGACAGACAGACAGACAGACAGACAGACAGAGAAACGCAAGGAAACGAAACTTTATTTTACAAAGATGATAAGATAAGCAATATCAATGCTTAAATTCTCCCCCCCCCCCCCTCCCCTCAAATGATCACACTGGCAAGCGACACACAGAATGTCTGTGTAACCACTGTCCACCTCGGTGCCGTCGACGTCTCCGCTCTTACTCTCCAGCGCCCCCTTTTCTAACTAAATAAGAAATCCTGGGGGGGGGGGGGGGGGGGGGGGGGGGGGGGGAGCAAAGAAGGAAAAGAAAAACAAATCATAGCAAATCAAGGCAAAGACATATAAGAGGAACGAAAACAAATAAATGAATGAAAACACAAATAGATAAAGAAAGAAAGAAATGAATAAACCAGTAACAGAATCTGACACAGTTCAGTACAAATATACTGCTGTCAGCACCACTGTCAAACGAACGCAGTAGTAAAACATGTGAACATAGGGTAAGTGGGGAAAGGCTGGGGGAAGGAATCGGGCGGAGGGGGGAGGGGGAGGGGAGGGGGGGCGAGGGTGAAGGGAAGGGTAACACAGAGAGAAAGAGAGAGAGAGAGATGTGGGGGGGGGGGGGGAATGGGGGAGACGAGGAGTGGCAGCACTTGTTTGCCCTCTGACACCAATCCACGTTGACTTGGCACGGGACTGGACAATCCAATGCCATCTCCCACTACACCCAGCCTCACGTGATGGAGAAGGAAACAGAGGAGTTTTTCCCCCTTCCTTCAACAATCACGGAGTAACCTATCCTGATCTGCACGTGCCTGGGCGGAAAGTTGACAGGACCAGAGGGGTCAATAAAGGTTAAAGAGGGGGAAGGGAGAAACGGGGGGGGGGGGGGATTTAGGGGAGGGGGGGAGATAAGGGGGGAGGGGTAAGGGAGAAGAAAAAGAGAAGAGGAACAGTAAAGGTGGGGGTATGTCTGAGGGAAGGGAACGATTTCATCCCCCTCCCTCCCCCCTTTGGAGGGGTTTCGGGTGAGGGGAAGGGAGCAGGAGGTGGGAGTGGGGGTGGGGGTGAGGGAGGACGAGGTGGACGCTGTCGTTGGCAGATATCAAACATTTGCTATGGCCTAGAGTCAATTAAGCGCCCAAGTTTTCCTCAGGTACGGACAAAATCGTTAATTATACTGTTACACTGACCAGAGCTTTTTTATTTTTTTAAGTGGCATGATATCTTTTTCCTCCCTTTTCTTTTCGTTCTTTTCTTTTCTTTTTTTTTTCTTTTTTTTTTTTCTTTGTTTTTTTTTTTCCTTAGATATGGAGCGTAATAGATTTAGCAGAATGGCAAAACACCACTTGCAAGGCCTACCTGATCTGTCTCAACAATACTATTAGATTGCGTACCATGTTCTAGATTTGCTGTATATTATTTCATAGATGGCTTTGTTGTGTTTAGTGTTGTCGTTTTGGTTTGGTTTTTGTACTCCCAGTTCTAATCGAACAGGGCGTACTTTACAATGGGAACGAAGAAATGCTGTCTGTGTGTCTGTGTTTCTGTCCGTGGTCAAAATGTGTTCCAGTCGCTCCAGACAAAACTTCTGAGCCGATCTTTCTGAAAATTTGTACGTATGATCATTATGGGTCACGGATGATGTCCGTTGTTTTGTTTTATCAGAATAACCGTTACAAACGGCTATAACGGCCCCAGACGGGGTTTCTTCTTTATGGAATATCTCAGAAAGTACTTGTATTCAAGATAAACTGGGAGTACATTTGTATGCTTTGCATCTTGTTTTTTTCCTCCTGAGGACAGAACACTTTTTTCTCCCCCCCCCCCCCCCCCCCCCCCCCCCCCCCCCCCCCCCCCCCCCCCCAGTTGAAGTGTTGACA
>CM065748.1:29600553-29605553 GCA_033310375.1 Conus canariensis | reverse complement strand
CTCCCTCTCCCTCTCTCTCTCTTTCTCTCTCTTTTCAGCTCCCACCCCCCACCCCCACCCCAATACGCTATGCCTGTGTTAAATGACTGAAGTGCCGACTGGGCAACAACCAGTGAAAGGGGCAATTACCTTGTCGCTCTCTGCACAGCGCATGATATGAGGAGGGGGGTAGAGGGTGGGTGCCTGAGGAGAGTAAGGGTGAGGGTGAGGGAAGAGAAAAACCGCAGCAACAACAACAACAAACAAACAGAAGGCACAAGTTGTGATTTGCCACGACAGACAAGTGCCTACCTCGCACGTTGATGGTGGTGAGATAGAGGGGAGAGGGTTTATTTTTGTTATGTTTCATTGTTGCCGTCGTCGTCGTTGTTGTTGTTGTTGTTGCTGTTGTTGTTGTTGTTGCTGTTGCTGTTGTTGTTGCTGATGTTGTTGTTGCTGTTGTTGTTGTTGCTGTTGTTGCTGTTGTTGTTGTTGTTGATGATGTTGTCGTTGTTGTTATTTTCCCACTGTGGCCTCGCTGATGATGCGTGGTCGGGGATGCAGGGTTGGGGAAGGGGAAGGGGGAACTTTCAGTAAGAGTACCCCCCTCCGCCCCTTCCCCCTCCCCGCACCCCCTTCCCTCCGCACACGCGCACACACACACACAATTCCCCCCCCCCCCCCTCCTTTCTGAATTCAATGAAAGTCACAAAACAAGGAATTGCTACCACAGAATTTCAGGGCGGGGGATGCACTGAATTTATACTGAGTCTTTGACATCTCCGCGGGACCTTTCTGTGCCTGTAGCTCCTCCATCTGTGACTGAACATGCTGTACAGAACTGTAGTGGACAAGAATGGGACCTTTCTGTGCCTGTAGCTCCTCCATCTGTGACTGAACATGCTGTACAGAACTGTAGTGGACAAGAATGAGACCTTTCTGTGCCTGTAGCTCCTCCATCTGTGACTGAACATGCTGTACAGAACTGTAGTGGACAAGTATGGAAATGGCTGCATACAAGAAATGACGGTCTTCTCGTCACAGAAGGCGGCTCTTAAGAAATCTGAATATATGGACAAAATCAACCGAAAATGCAAGTTGTTTTGTGGCGGAAATATCTCCTTTGCTCACCTGTAGATAGATAGACAGATAGATAATAGATAGATAGATAGATAGATAGATAGACAAGATAGACAGTAGAGATTGATTGATTGATTGATACAGATAGCAGACAGACAGACAGATACATACATACATACATACATACATACATACATACATACATATACATGCATACGCACATACATGCATACATGCATGCATACACATACATACATACATATACGCATACATACATACATACATACATGTGTGTGTGTGTCTGTTTGTCTGTGTGTCTGTCTGTCGTCTGTCTGTGTATCTGTGTCTGTGTATCTGTGTCTGTGTGTGTCTGTATGTCTGTGTGTGGTTGAGCGTGTGCATGATGACTGCATATGTTGTCTCAGTGGCCCTAACCCATTTCTGCCATTTGCCTTACCTGCTGATGAGGAGCTACAGCATCGAAACACGTGTCCAACTTGATGCTAGAACGAGGGTTTCCCTCAGGATGGAGAGTTGTCAGGGTCCGTGCGGCTGTCTGTTCCCTTTTTAGATAGATAGATAGAGACTGATGGATTGAAAGATAGGTACATACATACATACATACAGACAGACAGTGACATACATACATACATACATACATACCCTACATACATATCAATTACTTTAATGCATTAACTTGTCAAATCAACAACTATGCACAGTAGTCCAGATTGCAGGCGCATCGATAAAAGCTCTTTCACATATACTCTCTCTCTCTCTCTCTCTCCTCTCTCTCTCTCTTTCTCCCTCTCTCTCTCTCTCTCTTTCTCTCTCTCTCTATTTCTATTCCCCCTTTTTCTCTCTGTCCCCACGTCCTTTCTCTCTCTGGCTAGCTCCAATTCTTTGTCTGTCAGTGCTTTAGTTAGCTTTATATATCTAATACTATTTAAACCACAGATTGAAAGTCAACATCTGTCAGTTTAAAGGCTGGTTCATGAGGTGATTCCATCTTGACCAAACACGCCTAGACCCAATCATGACAGACATGCTCAAGTATTTTGCGGTTTGTTTACATTTGGTTATGGGCAGTCCTAACATTGAAGGTCCTGAAACCACTCTTTTATGAACCATGCCTAGTGAACCTATTACTAGAACAACCACTTTCGTGCTAAATCCAGCATCACTAAGAGCATAGCAAAGAGGCAAGTACTTCTGAAATTTGCTCTCATAGCATGTTTGACGAATGCCACCGAGTTTCAATGGTCGATGAAGCATAAATCAGGTTTCAGCCTTGGTAGATCAACACCGTTTATAGAGACAGGCCTATTTTGAAAAACATCCACAAAATCCGTTACAATGCATTTCTGTAGTTCCTTTCTGATGATTTCAACGCATCTGTCGTGTCTTTGCGTGTAAAGGCCCCTCAGTCGACGACATCCATTCAAGGCATGGGAATTTGTGTCAAAACGAAACCCGCACAAAGCGCAATCTCTCCGGTAAGTATCAGGATAGTAGATGTTGTTCACTGCATTGGTCTCCAGCAGCTGTAGACGTCCCTTGCTGATGAACCTGATTATTTGGTCATTGACGTTGGTGTTGGTGAGGTGTCCTATAGAGAGAGGCAACGGGCCCCGAAGGGCAGTGAATGGTCCTTGTAGACTTTCACACACGCGAAAAAGTCTGTGCATCTCTCTCTCTCTCTCTCTCTCTCTCTCTCTCTCTCTCTCTCTCTCTCTGTTGATGACAGACACACAAAAGTCGGTGAATCTCTCTCTCTCTCTCTCTCTCTCTCTCTCTCTCTCTCTCCTCGGTGTTTTGTAAATTGTTTGATTCTCAAGTGCAGCCCATTGCACAATATGGCGCTGAAGTGTGGGGGCTTGATAATGCGGCATCACACTGTGAAACAGTTCATTTGTTTGCCATGAAGAAATTCCTTGGAGTTTCATTACAAACACCTAATAATTTGGTCTATGGCGAAACAAACTGATACCCAGTTTGTTTAAATTCAATGATTAGATGCATTCATTACTGGCTAAACTTACACAAATGCAAGTCAAGCTGCCTTAAAACAAGCATATAAAATGTTGTATGATTTGGATGAAAGGGTAGAGTAAATTGGGAAACAAAGGTAGAAGTTAAACTCTGTGAACTTGGTAATGATTTGGATGAAAGGGGTAGAGTAAATTGGGAAACAAAGGTAAAAGTTAAACTCTGTGAACTTGGTATATGATTTGGATGAAAGGGGTAGAGTAAATTGGGAAACAAAGGTAAAAGTTAAACTCTGTGAACTTGGTATATGATTTGGATGAAAGGGGTAGAGTAAATTGGGAAACAAAGGTAAAAGTTAAACTCTGTGAACTTGGTATATGATTTGGATGAAAGGGGTAGAGTAAATTGGGAAACAAAGGTAAAAGTTAAACTCTGTGAACTTGGTATATGATTTAGATGAAAGGGGTAGAGTAAATTGGGAAACAAAGGTAAAAGTTAAACTCTGTGAACTTGGTATATGATTTGGATGAAAGGGGTAGAGTAAATTGGGAAACAAAGGTAAAAGTTAAACTCTGTGAACTTGGTATATGATTTAGATGAAAGGGGTAGAGTAAATTGGGAAACAAAGGTAAAAGTTAAACTCTGTGAACTTGGTATATGATTTGGATGAAAGGGGTAGAGTAAATTGGGAAACAAAGGTAAAAGTTAAACTCTGTGAACTTGGTATATGATTTAGATGAAAGGGGTAGAGTAAATTGGGAAACAAAGGTAAAAGTTAAACTCTGTGAACTTGGTATATGATTTAGATGAAAGGGGTAGAGTAAATTGGGAAACAAAGGTAGAAGTTAAACTCTGTGAACTTGGTATATGATTTAGATGAAAGGGGTAGAGTAAATTGGGAAACAAAGGTAAAAGTTAAACTCTGTGAACTTGGTATATGATTTGGATGAAAGGGGTAGAGTAAATTGGGAAACAAAGGTAAAGTTAAACTCTGTGAACTTGGTATATGATTTAGATGAAAGGGGTAGAGTAAATTGGGAAACAAAGGTAAAAGTTAAACTCTGTGAACTTGGTATATGATTTAGATGAAAGGGGTAGAGTAAATTGGGAAACAAAGGTAGAAGTTAAACTCTGTGAACTTGGTATATGATTTAGATGAAAGGGATAGAGTGTCAAGGGCGTTAAACCTCTCACAAAAGGCATTAAACGCTTAGAGGCAAAAGGGACGTTGTACGTAGTATGCAAATAGGTAATAGAACCATTAACAAGTGTGCCTTACCCATCGCACACGGTCGAACTGTGTCAAGGAGGACGAAGCGGTCAGGTGACAGATGGCACCTAAGGTAGTAAGGAGTTCGGACCTGCCCGACAGCGAAAGGGGAGAGGAACATAACCACTAGGACCTCGGTGCACCAAGTGAGCGCTAAATACTCAGTCAGCTGAGGTTCTTTTGTAAACAGTCAGTGAAGAGCAGGAGTCTTGGACTCGTTCGGATGGTATTGCCGTGGGTCACTGGATTGGTTCTATTGTCAGGCTGGTTGAACGCGCGTGGATGTTGTTATCGTAGCCCTCTTTAAGATAATTACTGTGTTAAAGTGGCCTCCGAAGTCGGCGGGAATTTTCGATGTCCATCTGGTGCCAAGTGTTTGTTTGCTAATCAATTAGGTAGGGATGTGTGTAAATGCTGATGTGTGGAAGAACGTAGCGAATGGGGAATTCAGGGTACTTGTGAACTAGGGGTTTGAGAAGCAGCATGGACAAAGGCATGGCCCGAAGGGGAATCCTTTGTTTCCATTCCTATGTAAAGTGAGGGAGAACAACGAGAAGGGAAGAACACCAGGAGAGAGAGAGAGAAGGCAGAGGAGAGAGAGAGAGAGAGAAGAGAGAAGGGTGGGCAGGACAGAGAACGGGTCGAGAGAAACGTGGTCTGGGAGATAGAAGAGACAGCAAAG
>CM065748.1:29538053-29593053 GCA_033310375.1 Conus canariensis | reverse complement strand
ACTTAAACACAACGACACGTGGTCACAAAGACACGTGGTCACAACGACACTTGGTCACAACGACACGTGGTTACAACATGTGAGTGGTCACAACGACACGTGGTCAAAACGACAGTGGTCACAACGACACGTGGTTACAATATGTGAGTGGTCACAGCGACACATGGTCACATCGACACGTCACAACGACATGATCCCATTTAAAAACAAAACAAAACAAAACCAAAAAAAAAAAAACGCTGCATGCTTACACAACTAAAGGATTACAAAACATCTTAACCAGTTTCGACTGAAAATACTCCTGGCATCTGAAAAAAGTAGGCATTGTGAGTAACTCACCAGTTTATGTGTCTATGAGTATGAAGCGTTTTCAGCTGTGCTACCTCGCGATTTCTTGTTTCTTGATTGTTTCTTTGTAGTCATCAGTACTGTTCATATATATGTATACATGTGTTGTCCGTTTGTAGAGTGTCATCCCTTCATGAGCGGCGATGGCCTCAAACTGATTAAATTCTCTCTCTCTCTCTCTCTCTCTCTCTCTCCTCTCTCTCTCTCTCTCTCTCATGGACCACACACATGCACACCCAAGGACAGTAGGACAGTCGGGGTAGAGAAGGGGCGGGTGGGAGGGAAGAGAGGTGAGGGGATAAGAAAAGAGAGGGAGAGAGAGGGGACGGGGGGAGGGATAGAAACGCAGAGAGAGAGAGAGAGAGAGAGAGACGAGAGAGAGAGAGAGAGACAGAGAGAGAGAGGTGATAGAGAGAGAGAGAGGGAACAGGAGAGAGAGACAGACAGACAGAGAGGTAGATCAAGCCGAGGCGAGGAGGGGTGGAGTGGAGGGAGGTGAAGGAAGGGGAGAAGAGTGGAGGACGGGGGATGGGGGGGGGGGGGGGGGGTAAAAAGAGAGCGATAAAAAAAAAAAAATAACGGCAGTAAATCCGACATGACACTCTTCGAATTCAAACAGTGACTCGGCGACTTCCGGTCCCATAAAGCCGGCAAGCCATCCTATGACCTGACCCAAGTACAGTCACCCCCCACCCCCCACCCCACCCACATCCTTCCCTCGTTCCCCTACCTTCTCACCCTCCCCCGCCCATCCCTATTCCACCCCCAACCCCACCCTACTCCCCTCCACCTCAACCCCTCCCTTCTCCCTGTTCAATCCCTTCACCTTACCGACCGTTATCGTGGACTTTTTTTTTTGAATGATAAAATACCCCCACCCACCCCACCCCTTTCTTTCATTATACGACCCAGTTTCATCCGTGAGAGTGAGAGAGAGAGAGAGAGAGCGCGCGCACACACACACACACACACACCACACACACACACAACACAAACACGCACACACACACACCACACACACACACACACGCACGCACGCACACGCATACGCACGCACGCACACACGTACGCGCTCGCGCGTGAGGGTGGAGTGGAGTGGAGTAAGCATATTATTGTTGCTAGACGATTTCGCCGGGGGAAAAAAAAGGTGCGTTGCCGGGTAGATTTGATTTCCGGTGGGAGGGGCAAGGCGCTGTTATGCTTGGGCTGCGAGGAGTGGAAAGATCGTATTACGGGTGGGGTGAGGGAGAGGAGCAAGAGCGGGGTGGAGAGTCAAGGCGAACAGAGCTGGGCTGTCTCTGTTGGGGTGACTCATTCAGTCAGATCCGTCCCACTTCGCGTCTCGCTTCATGAGCTGCAGCTTGATGCAAGCCTTGATAACACACAACTGGCGTCAATACAGAACTAGGTTCTTTTCTTGCTGGGACAGTTAAAAGTAACTGCAGGCGTAGCAAATGATGAAAAAACAAAATCTGACAATAACAATAGTAATGGTAATAATAATAATAATAATAATAACACTAAAAATACAAATACTAATCATATTAATAATGATAATGACATTAAAAAAAATGAAAATGATAATAATACCTTTTTCAGTCAGCAAGGAAATTGAAATTATCAACAGTGAAAAGCAGCTAAGGTATTACAATCAGAGTTTGGGTGGACCAGTTTTGCCGTAACTGGAAGTAGTGAACAACAGATGCAACGTTCAGATCCAATAACACGTTACAGTTTAGAACCAAAACGCTATGTATTTTCCATTACACTCAAAGCTGCATCTGGCTCTTCTCAGATCAACCAGTACTAAAACATATTCATCGCACAGTCCAGCCCTTGACCCATACCATACCTGACTCTGAGGCAGGTCTCATGTCCGTGTCTTTTTCTATGCAAGCACATCCACACGACCCTTTATTTTCCTGTCGTCTGCTCAGCTTTTCACTCCCAAATCCTAGTGCCCTACCAATGGCGTAGAAACACAAGGAGTGCACAAGTCATGCATCATTCTGCTATTTTAGCTCAGATATGGCATTGAACTAATTTACTGACCCCAAATTCCAGGATAAAATTATCTTTTCACATTAAAAGGGGAAAAAAAAACTTTTTTCGCAGAGCCAGGGCGATTTTCATCTGTTCGAACCTTGTTGTTACCACTTGACCTTCGCTGTGACCCCGAACTCTGACCTGTCTACATCACTGCAGAGCCTACCGCGGCTTCTGATGGGCACCAGGTCTGTTGACACTGATAATATTTCTCTGATGTGTTGTTGTTCTTGTTTGTTTGTTTTTTTTTTTTTTGTGTTTTGTTTTTTTTTTAATCCAGCCAATTTGAAAAAACACAGAAACTTCATATTTTTTTTTTTAAGTGCAAGGGAGTGTGTGGAGTGCGTGTGTGTGTGTGTGTGCCTTTGAGAGGGATTACGATGGTTCCCTCAGGCAGCTAGCGAAGGGCTTCTCATATTTATAATATATTCCCCCGATTTCTTCATCTTCAATTTTTTATTTTTTTTTTTAATTTTTATTTTTTTTTATAAAGTTCAAATCTTTGCCAAGTCATTACTATAACGACTGAAGAATTGTTAGCCTGCACTTGTTTTCCCCCACTACTTAATTGTTCAGACACTACTTAATTGTTGAAAGACACACAAAGAACAAAAGAAACCAAGCAGATGGCGGAGGAAGGCTTGGAGACCATTGACCAGTGTGGGCTCCCAGGCAAATACAAGGTCTGGTGTCTGCAGTTCATGCTGATACCAAAGCTGATATGGCCTCTGATGATATACGACATCTGCACCAGCATAGTGGAGGCAATGGAAGCCAAAATCAACAAGTTCACAAGGAAATGGCTTGGTGTCCCACCCTGTCTGACTGACATAGCGCTGTACTGTCGCCAAGCAAAGCTGAAACTACCCCTGAAATCCATCCTGGAGGAATACAAAGCAGGGAAGATCAGACTTCAAAGCATGCTGGAGGACTCAGGAGACAAGGTGGTAGAAGCAATTAAGCCCCAGCTGAAGACAGGCAGAAAATGGAAAGTTCAAGAGGCGATGGATTCTGCAAAAGAAAGTCTCAAGATCAGAGAAATAACAGGACACACACAGACCAACAGACAGGGACTGGGGGTGACCAAAACTGAATGGTGGTCAAAGGCCAAAGGAAAAGCCAAAAGAGACATGATGATTCAGGAGATGAGAAAAGAAGAAGACCAAAAAAGACTCCAAAAAGCAGTCCAGCAGAGCCAGCAAGGGCAATGGACAACGTGGGAGAATGCACTCCAAAGAAGTCTCACTTGGAATGACATTTGGCACATGGCCCCTCTCAGGATCAGCTTCATTCTCAGATCTGCATATGACCTTCTGCCCTCAAATGCAAACCTGGTGAAGTGGGGGAAAACAGACGATCCTGCATGCCCCCTCTGCCATGAAAAACAAACAGTGGAGCATGTCCTAAGCTCATGTAAAGTAGCCCTGGCTCAAGGAAGGTACACATGGAGGCACAACCAAGTGCTCAAAGAAATTGTACAAGTAGTCTGGGCTAGTACCAACACCACAAAAGGGGAAAATCAGGACTCCAAAAGCACCCGCAACGTTCTTCACGGCAGGAGGCTGCAAATCATGGCCAAGAACAACAGTGCCACTCGAAACATGCAGGCAGAGTCTGCTGGACGGGGCAGATGACTGGGAGTGCACTGCAGACCTCCCAGAATGGAAGAGTCACCCAGAGATCATCAGCAAGAGTGGCATGAGACCAGACATAGTAGTCCACTCTAAGTCAACCAAGCAGCTGATCATGATCGAGCTCACGGTGCCATATGAGAACAGAATGGAGGCAGCTCAAATCTACAAGACTGAAAAGTATGCTGATCTGGCAAACAGCCTGAGGAGAGAAGGCTATCAGGTCAAAGTCCTCACTGCAGAAATTGGAGCTAGGGGGTTTGTAGGAACGTCTGCATACAGCCTCATGAAACAGCTCTCAGTTGCAGGGAAGGAAAAAACCAGAGCCCTGAAAGCAATGGCAGAAGCGGCAGAGAGGTGTTCAAGCTGGATCTGGTCAAGGAGGAACAAAAGTGAACTTCATAAGGCTTAATTTCCCTACAAATATCAGGTGTCCCTGTGGCTCAGTGGTTAAAGCGCGAGTCATTAAGTGGAAAATGAACATGTCCAGAGGGTCATGGGTTCGAATCCCAGCCATGGCTCGTCCCAAGATGGGAAAAAAAGGGGCAGCAGAGGGACATCCGGAGTCATGAACCGGGTGTGGCCCAACCCCCCTAGAGTGTCAGGAGATAAGGGCCGAAACACTTGCTTGAAGGGGGCTTCTCTTCTGAGGACTCTCTGCTGCCACGCTCTCCACGAGTTTCTTTCTACTTCAGCATTAAACAAAAAATATTTGTGTTTTTTTTTTGTTTGTTTTTTTTTAAAGCAGGTCTTCACAGGAGATAGTATTAGGGTCTTAGTATAGTTTTCACACAGATAAAAGTAGATTTCTTCCAGAAAATTAGTTCCTCATATTGAGGGATCGAGTCTCGAAGGTCTTCGTTGTAAGGGTTTACTGTACACACACTAAGTCTTCATTGCCAGCAGTGTTCGTTGTTCGTCTGCGTGCCCTGTTCAGCTTTTCTCTTTTTTTCTCTCTTTCTCTTTTTTTTTTTCTTCTTCTTCTTTCTTTCTTTCTTTTTTTCTCTTTTTTTTGTAGAGTGACCCCCAATTTTGTATATATTCTCTATCATTCACACTGCCACGAAACAGACGCCAGAAGAATAGTTAGATGAGAGACCGACCATGTATAGCCAATAGACGATTACATTTAAGCACCTTCCTAATCTTTCAAAAACATCGAGGATTTTGATTTATGACAATGAGAAACAATTTCGAGCGGGGCGGGGGGGGGGGGGGGGGGGGTGGTGTGTGTTCGGGATGGATTTGAACACACAGTATGGCAGTACATGTGAGCTAACTGAATCATGCGACTGAAAAGACCTGATGGCAGTCTGAAAAGTCTTCAGCTCATCAGTTCGTTCACTCATCCAGAATCCCATGCTTCAGAAACGGCTTGCATCGTGTTAGGAGAAAATAGAAGAGGAATTGAAAGAAATGTTAATAGAATATTGTCAGTCATCGGTTGCCTGCCCTTTGACCCAAGTGTTTTAGTTTTGTCTTATTTTTAGATGAAGTTTTTTTTTTTTTTCTTTTAGTCGTCGCCCGATGTTTTAGTTTACCGTTATAGCCGTTTCTAACGGCTATAACGACCCATAACACATGGTGAAGGAGTTTGTGTATTGTTGTGTGTGTGTGTGTATTCTGATTTGAGGAGTGGAGTGGAGAGCTCCTCTGCACGTTAGGCGTGGGTTTCAGTTGCTAGGGTGTAGCATGTTCGGGCGGAATCTTGAGTGTATCCCTTGAGAGCAACAACACGTTTGTAACACCGCCCGGGACACTTTGGAGAAGAGGAGGATGGGGTAGTGTTCGGAAACTTTGTTGTTATGCTCGACCTCCCTGCCAGCGTGTGTGTGTGTGTGTGTGTGTGTGTGTGTGTGTGTGTGTGTGTGTGTAAGAGTGTGTGTGTGTGTGTGTGTGTTAGTGTGTATGTGTGTGCGTGACACACACACAGAGGAAAGTGGGGCTCTCTCCCTCTCGCTCACACGCGCACACGCACACACGCACGCACGCACACACACACACACACACACACACGATCGCCCAGTCTCTCTCGCTCTGTCCCGCTGATACCATGACCTCCACACACACCATCAGATTCCTGTCCTTGACTTTTATTGAAACCAGCAGACGACAGACACCAACAGATTTGATAAAACCAGCACAGAAAGTCAAATGTGACGGCTGCATACAGTGGGTGCACAAGTCAGTCGGAGAACAACTGGCTAGCTACATAGCTAGCTAGCTACCAGCTAGCACTGCATTGCACTGAGCTGTGCATTCAACATCGACAGCAGCAAAACTAAAGTTTAAAAAACGTTCGCCCACCCCCCCGAACAAAAACGAGAAGAAACACACGCGATATACCCAAGGGAAACAACTGCAGCACTGTAGCCTTGTACTTTGAAGGCGAGAGTGTGACCTCTCATTTTTTGGGGTAATAAATCATGTCTTTCATTTTGTTTGTGTTGTTTGCTGATGTTTTTGTGTGTTTACAGTTTTTGTGTGTTTACATTTTTCTACACACACACACACACACTCTCTCTCTCTCTCTCACTCTAAGCATCAAGTTTGAGGGCTGTAAATCACAATACATAGTATGGGCAAAAATCCTTTAAACAAAATTAAATTTTAAAAAAAAATCATCTCTTCATTGTCATCGTGATTCGCCTTCATTTGTGTCACAATTCGCCTCTCCTAGATTTTCTTTTAATCTCCTTTTATTTTATTTTATTTATTTATTTTTTTTGTTGTTGTTCTTGAGGTCTTGTGTTTGTCCACTCAGTGTGTTTTCTTTTTAATTCAATCTTATATTCAGTCGGTCAAAAGTGTAATGTCTTTTCACTAAAAAAAGGAAAATACACCTACCAGTTTAACCTTCTTTACCTCAGAAGGATATACACTTGCTCAGCATTTCAATGTCTTTTAAATAAGATGGATATACACTTTGCCAACAATTTCACCTCTTCTCACTAAAAGCGATTGAGACAATCAACGATTAAATATCTTTTCACTCCTAAGGGATATATAACTTGGCCAACAGATTAACATCCCTTTAACAAAAGAGATTTATACTTATTTATATTAATTCATACTTATACTTATTCATACTTATAGTTTAACGTCTTTACAAAAAGGGATTTACACCTGGTCAACAGTTTAACGTCTTCGCTAAAAAGGAATATATATATATATATATTATGAACAATATAAAAGTGTCCTTAAAAAATCTGAAGGTGCTCAACCCCTTGGGGAGCAACATCTGTTAAAAAATATTTTTAAAAATATTTTTTAACATATATATATATATATATATATGTGGCCAACACTTACATGTCTTTTTATAAGCTGTATACGCCAAGCTAAAATTAAAGGTCTTTTCATTGCAAGTGATATAGACTTGGCTATCAGTTAACCCTTTGACTCCCAGAACTATTGGTAATTTTTTGGGAAAAAAAACACCAACCGTACGAAAACAATCACAAAAATTCAAGTATTGCTCTAAAGTATACAAAAGTATACATTTTACTGAAGGAAAATGAATGGAGAATATAATTATTATATGTTTCATGTAGACAGTATGAGATAACTCACAATCATGAACCGCAGCTATATCCGCGCCGGGAGCGAAAGGCTTAAACATCTTTTCTCTAAAAAGGGATCTACACTTGGCCAACACTTTGATGTCTTTTCACACTACAAGGGATTATACACTTGGCCAACACTTTGATGTCTTTTCCACACAACAAGGGATTATCCCTCAACACTTGGCCAACACGTTATTGGCACACTTTGTGTCTTTCCACACAACAAGGGATTATACACTTGGCCAAAACTTTGATGTCTTTTCCACACAACAAGGGATTATACACTTGGCCAAAACTTTGATGTCTTTTCTACTAACAAGGGATTATACACTTGGCCAACACTTTGATGTCTTTTCATACTACAAGGGATTATACACTTGGCCAACACTTTGATGTCTTTTCCACACTACAAGGGATTATACACTTGGCCAACACTTTGATGTCTTTTCCACACTACAAGGGATTATACACTTGGCAACACTTTGATGTCTTTTCCACACACAAGGGATTATACACTTGGCCAAACTTTGATGTCTTTTCACACTACAAGGGATTTACCTTGGCCAACACTTTGATGTCTTTTCCACCTACAAGGATATACACTTGGCACACTTTGATGTCTTTTCCACACAACAAGGGATTATACACTTGGCCAACACTTTGATGTCTTTTCACACTACAAGGGATTATACACTTGGCCAACACTTTGATGTCTTTTCCACACTACAAGGGATTATACACTTGGCCAACACTTTGATGTCTTTTCCACACTACAAGGGATTATACACTTGGCCAACACTTTAATGTCTTTTCACACTACAAGGGATTATATACCCTTGGCCAGCAGTTTAATTCCTCTTCATTCACTAAAACAGATGTAACCTGGCCAACAGTTCAATGTCTTCCATAAAAGGGATAACAATTTAGCATCTTTACTGAAAGGGGGGATACACACCTGGCCAATCAATCAGCATATTCACTAAAAAAAGATAACTGGGCCAACAGTTCAGATGTTTTCACTAGAAGCGGCTGGCAAACAGACATTTCTTCATCCAATGTCATATGAAGGTGACTTATAGCTGTTGAACAGCATTACGCTTCAAGTGATACGTACGTGTTTGGCCAACAGTTTAGCGATGACTTTTCACTCAAAAAGAGAAAGACAACTGGCTTATAGTTTAATGTCTTTTCACACCAAAAAAGTACATACTTTCGGCCAACAATGCCTTGGCATCAAAAGTGAAAGACACTTGGCTAACAAGCTAATGTATTTTTCACTCAAAGTAATCTACAGTTTACCAACAAGCTGATTAAAAGCGATACAGCACTGGCTGAAAATTTTATATCTTTTCACTTTTCACTGAAAGTTATTATATTGCAGTTGTCCAGCAGTTTGACATCTTTTCATTGAAAAGAATATACAACAGGCCGGTAACTTTTTCACGAAAAGGCCTGTACACCAGGCCAACAGTTACACATCTTTTCACTCAAATGGAAAAACACTTGGCAATGGTGTAATCTTTCCACAGAAAGAGATAAACACTTAGCTAGTGGTTTTACAGCTTTCCCCTACAAGGGTTATATGGATAGTCAAGTTTTTTTTTCTTGTTTTTTTTTTCCTTTTTTTTTTTTTTTCACCTGAAGGAAGTTTTGAAAGAAACCAGAGATTTGTCGTGTTCAAAAGTGATGTTCTGCTTTTTACTTCTTTGAAGTCTTCTAAAAACGCCACTGGGTGAGAAAGGGAAGAAATGTGTGTGTGTGTGTGTGTTGTGTGTGTGTGTGTGTGTGTGTGTATGTGCATACATGTGTATGTGCAAGACTGTGTGTATTGTGTGTGTGTGTGTGTGTGTGTGTGTGTGTGTGTGCGCAAATACCAGTGTTTAAATGTGTGTGTATGTGATTCATACCATGTGCACTATTTTCAGCTCTTTGTTAACGCTCAGTACATAACACAGTGCACTTCTCTCTTGCCGTAAGACTTGCAATAAGATTTGCAATAAGACTTGCTTTCTCTAAGTTCTCCTCTTCACAGACCGATTTCCTTGCAGGCTCTGATCAATGATCTGCTGGTGTTTGATATCAACCATTTAGGCACCAGCTGTACAGGCGTTTATTTACAAACATGCAACTACCAAACATTTAACATAAACTAGAGGCGAAATCTGAAAGACATACAAAGACAGATTCAATACAGTCAGCCAGACCAACATTTAAACGAAAAATTTGAGAATCAGGCAAACACAATACAATCCATACACAAGAAAATACAATCAACGTCATGTGTGTTTCTTTCTTTCCGGTGTTGGAAATTTTCCTTTAATTCTACAGACTTCATTTTAATTGAACAAGAATAAGCCAGAAAAAAAAATGCCCCTGTCAAATCTTGTGGACAATGCTCAATCAAAAAAACAACAACAGCAACAACAACAACCAGAACTAAACTCGATCATATTCTTAATATATTCAAGTATTCTAAGTATTGTACAAAACACAGCGCTCGATCAGTTACCTTGATGAAATAGCACACATGCATACACAGCCCCATACACCATGTATGTACAGTAAAGGGAAAGACAACCAATGCATATTCAGAGCAAAGAAGAGTGGAAGCACTACCGCCCTTTGAAGCACTTTGCTCTCACTGGCAATCCACGATGACTGTGTGGATTGGTATCAAACACGACACTGGCTCTCCTCGATCAGGAAACACAAGGCGTCAGGTTCCAGACAACCAGCCTACAGGAAGCTCATAACCATGAACACATGACGTGTGCGCCGATGTGTACAATATGCATGCATTCATCTCATCTACACTCGCGCAGTTCTCAAGGGAATACTTATGGCAGCCTTTCTGCTCAGGATATAACTGCATGTGCTGATTCTTTTTCCGGAAGTTCAGTCTACTAATTCCACAAACAACAACAGAGGAGTGAGAGACGAGACTCTCAGGAGGCAGTGGAGAGGCCGTGTGGGGGGGTGAGGAGGCAACAGGCACGTGCAGGAGCAAACATGCAGAAAGAACAAAATAAACCACATTCATCTTTCCACCGGAACATTCCGAAGGCTGTGACTCCACAGGCACATGACAAAAAAAAAAAAAAAACACAAGAGCAGATGAAACGACAGCCAAAAACTGTCAGCGTAGTCCACAGGCACATGACAGAAAAACAAACCCACAAAAGTAGCTGAAGAAACAGACAAAAATTGTCAGCGGTTTCCAGGACAGGATTTTTTTCCCCTCCCAATCGGCAGTACCCTGCTGTATTTCTCATCTTCTTTGTACAACACACACCTGATATATATGTAAATACCACGAATGTCTAAAGCTTTTCCTTCAAGGTGTAAACTTTTGTCACAGGACTCTCAATGTAAGTGTAACATCAACATCGACATAAAACAACAATGTATACACTCAGACGTTTCCCAATCCATCAAACTCACGTGACACAGTCGTGAAACGAATTCACACAACACAATTCACTCGTCCTGTACTCTCTGATGAGCATGACTTAGCATGTCTTTTTCTTTGAAGACGCAGTATCCTAAACCATGTAATGTACAATCAAAGCCCCATGTATGAGAGTTGACTCACGTTATTCTTTTCAGGGGCTGATAAATAAAGAAGGGGAGGGAAGTGTTCACCACAGCTACAGAACCAACATCACCATCCCTCCCCTCAACTTCGATCCCATTCCCCAAAAAACTCAATTAAAAAGAAAAGGAAAAAAGAAAAAGAAAAAAAAAAACAAGCCCATAGGTGCTGTAAAGGTGCATTCCAGGAAAAAAAAATCAAAGATGAAAAAAAGAAGAAAGAGCAGCAGCAACACGATAATCAAACCTACCACTGGATACAGCAAAGGTTTCACGGACCCTGTCTCCCTAGCTAAGGTGAGGTAAGGTAATGTTGCTTAGAGCCCAGCCGACCGCAAAGGGCCGTATCAGGGCTGTCACCATGTTAAAATCAACTCACAAGTCATTCATTCACGCAACTCTTTAAAATACATCTTCTAAAAACCCATCCGAAATCTTGTTAAAAATCTTTCCACTATAAAACCTCAGATCCAATGAAAAATGTTAATTGCTTTCAAGAATTCAAAAATCGCATCTGGTGGAACATCTCTGAACAAGGTTTTCATAGAATCTGCTGTACAATGTTTGTGTCTCACATCATGCAAGTCCCAACACTCTAAAAGAATATGTTTCAATGTGAGTGGCGCATGACATGGAATGCACCACAGAGCTTCTTCACTCTTTCAAAGGTATGAATGAGTGAAATATGAATGGCCGAAGGCTTGATGAAATCTCCAGATATCAAAAGACCTCTCCCTCTCTTTACCTGTACTTCTACAGAGAAAAGAAACCTAAATTTGTAATTGGGAGGATTTCCTATCAAAGATTTTCCAGAAGAATGGTATATTAGGAACATTTCATTATAAATTAATACTTTTTTGTTCACAAGAAGTTGGAAAATTTCTCATAAGCCAACGGTTTACACTGCACTATGATTGGAGCCACTTGCGCTGGACAGACATAGTGATGCCTTCCAGGGGGAGACTCGCTCACTGTGGCCCACGACTAAGCAAGGGATTAACATTGGTTGTGACTCTTCAAATTAGACAATAAACCGAGTTCTGTGTGTGAATGCACGTATGACATCTTGCACACATGTTAAAAAACCCCATTACCAACTTTTGGAAGAGAAGGCCAGTTCGGCCATTGGTATGGATGAAACCTACGCACATAGCATGCACTGAAAGAATGAAAGAACAAACGAAAAACTGAGAGACTGAATGACCGGGGAAACTGCTGAATGTAGTGCCTGTAGGCAGCTCTTCAGTCAGCTCTACCCAGGTAGGCAGCCTGTTGTGTAAATGAGTGTGGATTGCAAAGTGCTTAGAGCTTGGTCTCTAACCGAGGACAGGAGCTATATAAGTACTCTTAATAATCATTATGATAATCTTGTAGGTAAGTAAAAGAAAAAAAAAAGGAAGAACACCACAGCAGGGGGTCGAAGTACCCACTACATGCATTCCTGTCATACAGCTCATAGAAATACCATGGGTACATTGCATGATTATGTGCATATGTAGGCATGTATACATGTATAATTATGTCTCTGGAATTTTGTTTTTAATCAATATAACTTGATAAAAACATCTGCAGGCTTTTACATTCATTATAAATACACACGAAATATAATATATCCAGTTATTACTTTGATCTATTAAAACACACAACCATAACACACACACACAAAAAGCATCAGTGCATTCCCATTCTGAAATATATTCAACAAACAAACAAAAATCACACACAAAATGTCAAAAACATCTGCTCAAAAGACAGGAAGATCATGCCCAATCGGATGTAACAAGGAAAAGAGAAACTCCACGCTTTATACCATTATAACAACAGTGATGGGACAGGGGAAAAGGAGGGGCAGTAATCATAGGAAGGAACAGTGAGCAGCATACATGAAGCTCACAGACTAAAAAAACAAAAAAAACTTCAAACACTAAATATGGCAGTCTACAACAAAATACAACTTCAAACACTAAATATCGCAGTCTACAACAAAATAAAACTTCAAACACTAAATATGGGCAGTCTACAACAAAATGGAGAAAAATAAAACAACCAACAACAGAATAACAGTGGCAGTAAGTATGAATGCCGACCCCACCATCGCAGTCCACCTGACCAAAAAAAAAAAAAAAAAATGACATGAAAGTTCTTGGGGGTGGGGCGGGGTGGGGCGAGGTGGAGGGCAATTCCACACAAGTACACATGGCATCTTGTATCCGAGTGTCCAGAACTTTGTAGTTCAGATCATGCATGGTAGGAACGGTTTGTAGCCCAGCTGACCGCGAAAGCGACATCATCAGTGTGGACAGCAGTCGTCGGTATCTGTTGCATGGAGAGGTGAGCGATGCATGTCATCATAAAGTGCAGAAATTTACAACCAGGCTTCTAAAGGACAAATGCCGTCAATGAAAAAACGTTCAAAATGAGACCTAGTTGCAAAGTGAGAGGACTGCAGGCAGAAATCCAAGCAAATCTTAAATAAATGTTAACGAACCGCCCAGAAAAGGTGGACAAACGAATCACAAGACAAAACACGATCTCATTTCGACCTCTTTGGTCTTCTTCAGGCAAGATATAAAACAATTATCACAACAATTCAGCACCTATCTCGCGCTGAAAAGATTGAAGATAAGTGATTGTTCGTTCATTTTTGTTGTAATAATTGTTTTGTATCTTGCCAGAAGAAGACCTAAGAGGTCGAAACGCGTCATGTTCTGTCTTATGATTCGTTTGTCCACATTTTCTGGGTGGTTTGTTAACATTTATTCACGATTTGTTCAAAATGAGAACTAAACCTGAAACAACAGACACAAAAAAGGGGGAGGGGGGAGGTGGGGGGGGGAGAGAAAGGGGTGGAGAGAAGTGGGAAGGGGTAAGAAGAGGAGGGGGGAGAGGGAGAGAAGCCAATATAGAAGGAAAGAGAAAAAAATGATACAAAAGACAGGATAAAAGAGAAAAAAAAAAAAAAAAACGAAAGAAAAAAGATAAGAATTTCCATACACACCCCACAGGACGGGGCAAGGTGATGTCATGGAAGCATGGAGGAGGGAGAAACAGTCAGGGGAAGGGGGAGGGATGGAAGGGGGGAGCCAGCAGAGAACAACCAAAAAATCACAGCAATATAAATAATAACTTTTGACAAACAGACAAAAAAACTTCAGTGACAAGATACTGAACCAACACTGACTTATGATTTAATTTTAAACTGAACACAGTTACAAAAAAACACTGTATCTCAAATGGAAGGGGCTGGAGTTTTAGGGTCTAACCAATTTCAGATTCGCCAAATGCTGCACCTGGGACCCATCAATCGATTTGTGTCAGCAGAAATGTTGACTTATCCATTTCTGGTGTAAAAATGTAAACCACAATGATCAGATGAATGCACAGCTGTAGCCAGTCTGTACACATCCATAAACAGATGCTTTCATTTTGGTTCTATGGGATTTTCATTATGTACGGTGGAGAAAATGGCTATCACTCAGACATCGGAAATGTTGCGCTTTCAAATCTTGGAAAACGGGCTGAAGATGAGGCAACCTGAGGAAGGATGTGTAGGGGCAAAGCGGTCCAAGCAGTGCTCATATTTTCAATACTATAGCCTGGCAACAGGATTCAGTCTTCTTGTAGTTTGCCAGCAAATTGACAGCAAACAAAACAAATGTGAAGCACACTATGTATAATGATATGATGATGGGAAGAGGGAAAATAAAAAGTGCATGTGTATTTATCGTTGTTGGTTGTCAACAATAATCACCACTCCCTCCACCCATTTGTGTATCGGTAATGACTAGGTCTGATGTACATTTTCATTAGCTATGTGTTTGTGTGTGTGTGTGTGTGTGTGTGTGTGTGTGTGGTTTTGAGAGTGCGTGTATATGTGAGAAGGTGTGTTCATGTGTGGGTGCGCCCGCACGCATGTCTGACAGGTAGAAGACGACTGAAGATCCAAGATGATTGGTAGGGGTATGTCTGCTCTGAAAGAAAAGACAGTCCTCTGATTCATCCATCCTAAAAATATGAAGAAGTTCTGAAGATGCTTTAACTGTAAGTTTGTGACAATGGTTCATGATATCTACAATAACTTACGCTGACTGTAACCATTCATCAGTGATGATGCAACATTTCATATTCCTTGAATTTCTGTGAAGAAAACGCCTCTCAAAGAACTTCGCTCGTCAATGTTTACTCTCCTGTCATGACGCTCAACAGCCCCAATTTTTAAGTCATAATGAATTATAATTCACAAAAAAGCTGTCCACGTCCCAAGAGTACCGCACATTTGGAGCAACTTTCAGGTGGACCGCATATTCTAAAGCAGGTGTTCATGACTGGTTGGAGTTCAACATGGCAGAAAGGTCCAGAAAGAGGGCATCCACCCAGGCTGATGAGAGATGATGCATGGATCACATGCACAGAGACCCTGGACACACTGTGGATTGGAGCTGCGACAGTAGATGCGATCTTGCGCTAGCACCTAGAGGTACTCAAGCGTTGTGCATGGCGGCAGCAGAAAAGCAGGTAAGAGATGGGTCAAATGTTGAACAACAACAAAAAAGGAAGAAAAACATGCAGTCTAAATTTCACTACAGAGAGCTGTTAGACAGCGAGGCTGTTGGAGGCGGTCTTGGGCAATGAGATTTGTGTCTACCTGTTTGATCCTCAGACAAATGAGTAGTCGGCTGTTTGGATGTCCCAACGACTCCACCCCAAACAAGTGGTGCAGTGCAGGAAATAAGGTGGTGGCTTCATTCTTCCTGAGAAGAGGACATCACCACGGTTCCCCTTGAGGAGCAGTCTATGTTTGCTTCTGTGTGGCACGAGCATCACTGCCAGCTGGTGGTGCTTGAAGCTTGGTGCCAGCACTGTCCAATCATGGGTCATCATGGGTTGATGCTGCACCATGACAATGCCTAGTCTGACACAGCATGCAGAACAATGACTGCAGCAGCTATGGATTTCCACCTGCTTGACGTTCACCCGTTTTCCCCTGATTAGGCCCCCTGTGACTTCTTCCTGTCAAGAAACAGCTGCAAGTAACCCATTACCAGAGCTCACATGCTGCCATCCAAGCTTTCATGAAAAGGCATTGAGGGTAACTGACGCAGCTTCTCTGCCCAAGATGTTCAAGAGATGGTTTTACAGAAGGTTGAAGACTTCATTCTGCCGCATGAATGCAGAATGGAAGAAACTTGTACGTAAGACATTAAGAAGTAAGCCAGTCTACTCTGCAACATGGGGGAAATCTGGCTTCATGCCAAAGTTCTTGCCGAAGAGGCTGGAATACAAGAACTTGTAGGCCTTATCTACCTATCAGCTCAACAAAAAGCTTCTAATTTCTAGGAAGACAAGGACCAGAGCCCTGAAGGTATAGGAAAAAGCTTCTGAAAAGAATTCTGGCTAGATATGGTGGAGCAGGAACAAAAGATAACTTCGTAAGGCTAAAACTTCCCGATTTACAAAACGTGTTCCACAGCTATGTAGGACATCCATCTTATGGCGTCTTGGCCTTGAGGTGCCCAACCGTCTGGAAGCGGCAGGTTCCAATGACAGCAGTACCAAGGAAAAAAAACACAGTGACAGCTGAAGCGTATCCAGGAATCATGACCTGGACGCCATCCTGCCCCCTTATAATGTAAAGAATTCAGGGCCAAAACACTTGCCTCAGGAGGGTTTCTTCTCCAAAGACCTTCTGTCCAGCTCTCCCTACAGTTTCTTCTTACTGCCGCCCAGTTATGTTTTCACCCACGACCATTGGCTGGTTTGTTTGGATACTGGTTAGCAAGAGCATGCACAACTTTTAACAAAACTGAGTGGGAACATGAAATGGGCCCCAAGGGCATTCCCTTTAGCTCTCTTCAGTTCTTTCCCTTGAATTTCGATCACCGATGAACGACGGTTTTCTTCCCGGAATTATGGTATTTAAAACAACATTTTTGTTATCTGAAGCAATGTATCCCCTAAAAAACCTGAAATAGACACATTCATCACAAAAATACTATTATTTTAGAAATAATGCGCAGAATGTTATGAAAAATTCATGCACAATGCAAAAATCTCAAGAACTGTTGAGAATTAAAGGTTGGTGTTGGTCAGTGGTGCAGATCAGTCACGCAGTGGATCTAGGTTCCATTCTGAGGATTATTACATATGTAAAAAAACAAACTGGGTGGAAAGTTGTAGTAGTATGGCCCAGGGACAAGTGCGTTCAATTCTGGTGCAGATTTTTTGGCATGGATCATGGTATGAGCAAGCAGTGGGTCCATAGTGTCTGTTCAGCGCGATTATTACAAATGTTCCACTTGAAACCAACACTGTGAACGTTCTGTTCAAGAATCGATAAATATCTACAGAATAATACGTTTTCAAGGAATATCACAACTTTCAAGCGAAATTAACCTGGAAATTTCTTTTTTTTTCTCTCCCCCATATCCTATTTTTAAGAAAAAGCACATGGGAGGTAACTCTTTCAAACAGCCAGCTACTATTTCTGTTGGCCTGAAATTAATGTTTTCATTCATGAACCAACTCAACAAGAGTGGACTCCAGTTCCATTCCACCTGGGTGGAGATCCACACCTTGCAACTGTCCTTGTTGCTGTTTATAGTTCAGAAATGTGCACTGTTCCATTCCATCAGTCCATGGTTATTCTAGTGACTGAGCTGTATACACCCAACTGTGTTTCAACTGTTCGTTCAGTCCATGGTTATTCTAGTGACTGAACTGCATACACCCAACTGTGTTTCAACTGTTCGTTCAGTCCATGGTTATTCTAGTGACTGAGCTGTATACACCCAACTGTGTTTCAACTGTTCGTTCAGTCCATGGTTATTCTAGTGACTGAACTGCATACACCCAACTGTGTTTCAACTGTTCGTTCAGTCCATGGTTATTCTAGTGACTGAACTGCATACACCCAACTGTGTTTCAACTGTTCGTTCAGTCCATGGTTATTCTAGTGACTGAACTGCATACACCCAACTGTGTTTCAACTGTTCGTTCAGTCCATGGTTATTCTAGTGACTGAACTGTATACACCCAACTGTGTTTCAACTGTTCGTTCAGTCCATGGTTATTCCAGTGACTGAACTGTGTACACCCAACTGTGTTTCAACTGTGAGTTAGATTATTCTTGCTCCTCAATGGGAAAATGGAGTTGACAGGGGAAGGTGAAAAGAGACAATGACAGAGAGGAAACTCTCATAAGTGTGTTATACTCTCTCTCTCTCTCTCTCATCAAAAGACATCAGAATACAGGCTCACACACTAAATACACTGTGGGCTAGTAAAGCAACAAGTGATATCACAGCTACTTGAAGCCAACAGGAATACAAGAGATTTACTTACTTCATGAACCTTACTTCTCCAACCTCTCTTTTACACAGACAGCAAGAAAAAGAATCAGACATGGGGGGGAGGGAGGGGGGGGGGGGGGCAAGTCGGAACCTCTGCATCATGATTTTTCCATGCCCAGGGTGTAAACCATAAAACAAGATGCTTGTTTGTTTCGGGTCGCCCGATTTACCCTAAAATTTTGCTACTACTGACCCCTTCACTTTTTTTTTTTTTTTGTCACTGTGGGGAAACCAACACAAACCAAACAAGCTCACAAAACTGAACACACAGAGGAGTTGTGGTCCAGACTGACAGAACAGCTGACAGCAGTTCTCCGTGAATTCAGATTATTCTTTCAGGGGAAAGCACTCTTTGGGATCAAAATGGTGACTAGAACTCTTTGGGATCAAAATGGTGACCAAAAGTGCAAGTCGAGTACAGCAGGTGTTTCACTTTAAGGTTAAGCAACCTGTCTTAAGAAAAAAAAAAATCAAATCTATCTACCCAACTTTTATATTTCATGTTACTGGAAACAAACAATTTTTTGAAGGGCTTTGAACATCAAATACATACCACGCTAACTGATCAATCAGCATACATATCAAAATGAAAGCCGATGTTATTCATTCAAGTACTTGCACATGCATACACAACACACACAACACCACACAACAACACACACACACAAACACAAACACAAGATACACTGTACTAGTCCTCATCAAGTGTGACTCGCACCAAAATATCCGCACTGTGCAGACCATCACTAGCCCCACTAACCAGGTCTTGATACAAAATCTACACATGTGCCGTAACAGTATCTTTTTTTATTCCTACACAGTAACTGCAGGCACTTTTAACTCCTCTCTCCCTCTCTGACTCATCACTCTCTCAGACTCAAGTACCCAACAGTTTCGAACATTATTTTTACTTACATTCTTTCACCTGTAACTGTAAATTAACTGTAAATTAATTTCGATCACTGCACATGCATAATCTTCAGTTTGGTTGCTCAGTTCTTTTTGCCTGTAGGGCACTGCTGTTTCAGGTGGCCTTCTTCCTTCATCCATTTACAACAATTCATTCAGCACTGAAGTTTCGTCCCGCAGTTCTTCATTCAGTTTTCTAGCTCTTGGCCCGCCATCTGTGAGGAATCCCATGCATGATCTCCTCTTTGTTTCCTATATCGAAAACTATTAGGAAAAAAAAAAATGCTGGGCCAAACACACTAAATCTGAAAAAATTACAGCAGTGTGGAAGTCTGCCATTTGTTGACCTCTGTGAAATGTTGAACCTAGCTGTCACAAAACAAGCCTACAAACAAAGATCTCCAACTGCTCATTATCTTCCATCAGGCCGGTACTGAAAAAAAGAAAAAGTCGGAAAATATGGTTTTTCAGTACATTCACGAGTACCAATGAGTGTGAGTGTGTGTGTGTGAGAGAGGAGAGAGTGTGTGTGTGTGTGTGTGTGTGTGTGTGTGTCTGCATGTGTGTGTGAGTATCCGTGTGTAGCACATGTTTCTGCCCAACTACATGTGTGGGTATGAATGTAGAGTCAGACGAGCAAGTGAATATGCGAGCATGCAGGTGCTGGAGCGGTTATGTAATGCATGCATGTGTGCAACAAAGCGTGTGCACGCGCATGCAGACATCAGTGTGTGCTTGACTGGACTTGTACAGCATATAAACAAGCACATCTCTAATTCAAACACACAGCTTAACTCGACATGTATTCATGTGCAGTATACTTTACTCTAAATACACATAAATGTGCTTCTACACACAAACAAATCGGCCATCAGGCCACAGCTCTCTCTCTCTTCACAATCCCAAAAGTTTCCCCACATGCTCTTCAACAGTCTCCATCCAAAAATCATCAACACTAGGTCTAGACAGCAACGCACAGGTAAGTCAAGGTCACTTGTCTGCTGGCCAAGCCACCAACATGAACAAAAGCTCTCACAAAAGTCTGTTCTCAAAGAATAACGCCATCATTTTCTTTTCCTTCTTCCTCGAAAACAAACAAACAAACAAACACTAAAAAACCTTGAAGTACCCTTCGTATATTAGCTCTGCCAATGACTCGTATTTTCACCTGGATCTCTTGCTTTGTCTGTATGTTAGAAGAATTACGCTAAAACTAGTGAACTGATTGGAACGAAACTCGACGGAGCGATAGAATGTGACTTTAGGATGAACCCAATGACCCCATCGAGTCACGGCAAAAGCATCCACAATACACTCCTGAGTTGTTCAGGATTTGCTGACTTTACAGCAACAACAACAACAACAAAATCATTAAGAAATCTCTAACTGAATGCATAGATATCAAATAAACATCAGCAGAGAGAGAAAAACATATGAAGATCAAACACAATCATGGAGTGAACGCAGTAGGATCGGAAGTTTTCTTGATATGTTATTTTAAAATGGTGTCTGTGTCGGAAGAATACATCCCATAAGCTCCTAACAGCAAATAGAGGTGTTGGATTACAGTTTTTGACATGACTCAATGGAGTTAAATGTTGGTACCGATTCAGATCAAAGGACGGATCCTGGATCGGCTCATCAAGATTATGCCCAAACTGCAAAATTGATTGTAACGAAACTTGGTAGAAAGATTGTTTACGCGCCAATGACCAGAACAGCAATCCTGTGCCCAAGCAATCCTCCAGCGACAGACCTGATGCATTCAAATCAATACAACTCCAAAAGTATCCAAGTTACAGTTTTCAAATCAGACACAGCTAAACATAAAAGCTTTGTTCATACCATGTCAAAGGTTTGAAGTCTAGAGGACGAAAATGAGTCTATCCTGTACATTCAACCAAAAAGTGTATAACAAGTAACACAATGATTCAGTTTGTCAAGATATCTTAACTCCAAAGATACATAATACAACATAGAATTTCTGTATGTTGCTACAGAAGCACCTTCAATATAATTGTATGGAGCTTTTCACATCTTGTGGAGTTTTTCACACCTTGGTAGGATATTTTTTCAGATATCAAGAGCTGAAATGAAGTACCCAGTTTGTTCATGTAATAATAAAACAATAATTATTTTTCTTGTTTACCAAAGCATCAGAAGACTGAAAGCAAAAACTGATATTTGTCCTATACATTCACTTGCCAATAGTAATGTGACTTTTGTCTCTTGGCAACATAGTTTTTGAGATAACAGTGTGTAAATGAAACATCCCTTCAGTTCAAGCAGGTCAGCTCAAACTGGCCAGGCAGTTGAGGCAGCCCAGACTGTAAACTCGGGCGGGCTGAATGGGTTAAATTTCATGGAGACCCAGGCAAGGGAACACATCCAGGACCCGTTCAGTCTCAGCAGAGTTAGACTGCGCCCCCTTGAGTGTCCTTGGTCACCAATGAGTTAAATCATTCCACAGCCTGAATACCTCATAGGGGGGACTCCCACAGATTGATTAATATCCGATGCAAGATAGGTCTCCCTCATCATTGATCAGTACTGTGTTCTCTTGCAATAAACAGGCTTTTGAATGCGAACAGATTTTGCACGCGAAAGAAACATTAATCATTGATACTGAAATAAGATCAATGCGAAAGAAACATTAATCACCGATACTGAAATAAGATCAATCATGAACCAGTCATGCATGAAATGACCATACAGATGTCCACTGATCACAGCAGACCTGTTTATCCCACAACAGCTGTTGGTGTACTTTTCCACACAAAAAAATCTGATGAAAACTGTCACTACAACTCTTCCCAATTCTGGCAGAAGCACAAGTGTGGGGGATCCCCGGGAGTGAAGGGGTGGGTGGGGGGAGGGAGGGGGGCTTCCATATCCTAATTGCTTGTAAAGGCAGACAGGGGGAGGGAGTGGGGGGGGTGTAATTTTTCCCCCACCACCATGCAGCAGAACAATGGAAATGTAGTAATGATTGTTCAGTACTTCAGGGCCCGTAGTTTCCATTTTTGTTCCTATGTTGTTGAAGAACCAGACACAGCCAAGTGCGATTTCATGTGCAAGAGTTATCAAGAGTTGTTGCTCTTTGGTCAAAGCCCTCAAATTGGTGCACTAACACAACACCACGGTTACTCTCTCCAAGTGTGACTGCTGCTCAAGAATTTTTTTTTTTTTTTTTTTTTTTTTTGTTGTTGTATTTGATCACATTTGTCATCTTTGTGCAAAACATGTACAAACTATGGTGAAATCGTATGGGTAAACAGGCCTGTCATTGCAAAGGGCTGCATGTCATATTCATTTTGATACCATGGCTTGGTTATTACTGTTTCTTTTGTTCCATACGTATGTCACAAAATGGTTATCTTTATTTGTTCAGCTGTAAAAATTAAGAAAAAAAACCCAACCCAAAACAACAACAAAAGCACTTGTTTACATCAAGAAAGTGGAAAGAGAGAAAACGATTTGATCCAAGTGGCAATAACATGACAATCAGATTCATCAAGGAATGGGACAATAATATTATAGGTATCACCACCATTCCATCCATTTCTTTAGTTTGTTTTTAGATCCCACAGCTTGCTTTGACCTTGTAGTTACTTGGTTGTTTTATGGTTGCTTATCATTTTTGCTCCATTCAGCCCAATAATTATTTATTTTGCTTACCCACAACACCATACTCATGAAATGTGTAGCAGATTTCATCCAAAACTGTTGCATAAGACAAAACTTTAACCTGATTCAAAAACGGACTTCTTTTTCTGCTCAGACCAAATTTCTCCTTAACCCTCTTCAGTATGCACTTACCTGAGCTCAGTTACGCCGAAAACCATCAGCAAGATAAGTAACTCCGTAATATGAATATGGTTACCCAATTCAAAAATTAATTTAAAAGAGAGGAAAGGAAATAATCAAATGAAAATCATTTTAAAAAATTCCTACGAATATATATGTTGCTATATCATAAGTTTGAAGAATGTCACATGAGCCATTTACTCAGGAAAAAAAAAATCTTCTTCAGAACTTTCTTCCGAATCACTGTATATCTGGAACCTCATCCCAGTCGAAATCTAGGTCACTGTAAGCTTCATCACCCAGCACTCTCACCAAGTCTTATGCCGTAAATCCCACAAATCACAGTATCTTCATTACTAAATCTCATTACAGAACGGCAGAAATCAAGGTTAGCCATGGTGAAAAACAGCATTTCAACCACAAAACTTTTAAAATTCATAACTCGAGAACTACGGCACGTATCGACTCGCGGTTTTTTGCAAACGGAAGTGAATGGCTACAGGAAGAAGGAAGTCACATTCTCGCAAGACTTCCTTTTCTACGAGAAACATGGCGGCGCCCATTGTTGCCACGTGTTTTACTGGGCGCTGGCCGGTGCTCAGCCTTTTGGCTGTGTGATTTCCGGTTGGGCGCTAGCGGGCGCGTGCTTGTCAAGAGAGTTAATCATTTATCTTCCTTTACTTTGAACATCCTAATCAGAATGAAAGAAAAGTGTTCAAAAAAGAAACTACCATTTCAAAACTGGGCATAGTTTTAAGCTAATGTGATGGACTCCCTCTGTTTATAACGCAAAAAAATATGCAAGTTTTTTTCTTCTTGTAAGCCGATGTCAAGTCAGCCCTTTTCTTCTTCCAGTCCGAGTTCAAGCTAGCTCTATTTTTTTAATTCCAATTCAACATCCAGCTAGCTCTACTCTTCTAGCTATCTGACATCAAGCTACAGCTATTGCTTTTACAATCCACCGTCAAACCAGCTCTACTCTTCATACAACTAATATCGAAAATAGTTCTACTGTTCTTGCCATCCAGCATCCAGCTAGCTCTCTTGTTCTTGCCATCCAATATTGAGCCAGCTCCACTCTTTGTGTAATCCAACATCAATTTAGCGTGATTATTTTTGTAACCCATCATCAAGCCAGCTCTACTCTCCGATCCAACATCAACTCAGTTCTAGACTTCTTGTAATCCACTAACACACCAACTCTATCCTTTATGTAACCCAACATCAGAGCTCTGTTCTCCTGTTCCAAAGCTTGTCTGAGCTCAGTTTGACATCAACCCTGAACTGAATGAAAACGGTTGGTCTGACCAAGGCCAACACTGTTCTCCACAACCACAATCTTCACAAAAGCTTTTCTCGCATCAGTTTGGCATCAACGTTAAAATGAATGACAAGCACTGTTGGTATGACCTGGGCCAACACTGTGTTCCATGCAACAGTCTCCAGCTGTCCCCCACCCCTCTGCCTTTCCTCCTGCCAGCTTCGACGTCATCCCGACACTGCTACGTCCCCGTCGCTTAACTGAATGTGACCTTGCAGCCCTTGCGCTCCTGGTCATAGGACTTGGCCCCGCGGCAGATGGTTCTCATCTCGTCCACCAGGGTGTCGTAGCGGTAGGCGATGCGGATGTCCGGCACGTTGGAGCGGGTGATGTCATTGCCTCCCATCCCTTCGTGCATGTAGTTGGGTCCTAGCCAGTGTTGCTTCACCTGGGAGAATCAGACGACACGCGCACAGGTAAGGATATGTTTACCGACTTTGAGCAGGGCACAAAAAAAAAGAGAACTAGGACATTTAAAAACCACAAATCCCTGCCAAGGTTGTAAAAATTCTGGATTCACCTTGGCAATAGGTTCAAATCTTTAAAAGTTTTAAGTAATACATCTGCCAAACATGATAGGTTCAAGAAAAAAAGGAAAATTGCTTTCTGCTATGGGAAGTAGTAGCAGGTATGGACTGTAAGAGTTAATTCCCACAAACTTCTCTTTTTTTTTTTTTGAAGAGGACAAGGAAAAATGTAAACTGTGGACAGAAAATATATAACAACCTTGCTGAACAATTCAAGGATCTACCATCTGATCATGGTCCACAGCTTAAACTGGGTCAAGGGTCACAAGACAGTTGCTTGGTAGAGCACCGGACTCTCTATCCCTGGGTTGTGGGTTTGAATGTCCGCAGGGTATTTCAGTTCTAAGGGATTTTTCCCTCAAAGTTAACACTGGTTCTAACTACATTTTCTATAAATGTTCCTCTAACAAGTTAATAAACTGAGGTTCTATGTGCATGAACACTCACACAAGATCTTGCTCATAAGTAAAATCCTATCACCAACTTTTAAGAGAAAAGGCCAGTTTGGCTTTTTGGTATGGATGATTCATAAACACAACCCATGCATCCACCACATAAAAATCAAAGGAACCAGTTAAAGTCTGAGTGACTGATATATGAATGAAAGACAAAGGAAATGACAGGTTAGTGCCAGCAGGCAGCTCTTCAGCTGGCTCTACCCCGGTTGCCATCCCATTGTGTGAAACACGAATGAGGACTGTAAAGCACTTACAGCTTGGTCTCTAACTGAGAAAGCACTTACAGCTTGGTCTCTAACTGAGAAAGGTATTATGTAAATGTGATAATAATAACAACTAAGTCTAAAGTAGATTTTGCCCCCCCCCCCCCCCTGCCCCCCAAAAAGACACCCTCTCCCTAAAGACCCCATACGTTAAGTATTTCTGGGGGTCTTTGTTGTGAGGTTCCACTGTTTGATAAATACCAGTGCCTATGCTACACCTGACTGTGTAACCTACCTCGTGTGGAAACCCACTCTGCAGCACACTGTTGCGGGCAATCTCACACATGTCACAGGTGGACAGCTTCCACACCTGGGCGGCGATGCTGTACTCCTCCATCAGGGGTTCCTGGAGTTGCCACAGTCACCATCATCATCGTCATCATCATCATTATCATCATCATCATCATCATCATCATCACCATTATCATCAGCATCATCTTCATCATCCCCATCATCATTTAAACCTTTTCTTTCACATACACGCACGTTTTAAGCTTAATCTATTCTTTAGCCTATTTCAGGACATGGATGACACAAGTTCCGTCAAATTCAAGCCTTTTACTAGTGTCTGCACAATGCGGTGTGGTTCAGAGATCACTACACTACAATTAGCCAAGCTTCATCCCCACAAGAACACATCATGTGACTTTTGGCTTATTTACAGTCATGCCGACGTTTTGGCAAACGGCTGCTCCCATGTGTCTGACGAGCTCTAATTCAGTAGTTGTTTTTCTTTCAGTTTTCAGGCTGGATTCTTTTCCTAGTTTTTCTTTTCAGATGGGTTGTAGAACCCCCCCCCCCCCCCCCCCCCCCCCCCCCCCCCGATACAATTCATCAGATTTCATTTGATTCTCCTGGCAATGGATACACGGTGAAAGTAAACACATGCCAGGTAATGGACATGAAGTGAATTATGTGCCAGAAGTTAACACTGATGACGCTTTGCCTTGGACAAATGCATCAGCTGCTAACATGCATGTTCAGAGTCCTGGGTGAGGAGTAAGCAGGATTTGCAGGCATCAGACCAAGAATAACAACTGTTTAAAAATGATGCCACAGCCAATTATCTATCAGAACACAATAAGTGTCATAGTCATGCAGGTCCCCATCATTTTTTATTGATCTGGAAAAAAAAAAGTGTACCCCAGTTTTCCATAAACTTCTCAAGAAGTATCTTTCATCAAATTGTTAACCAACACCACATGAAACAAAACAACAACAAAAAAGCTAAAGTACTCTCGCAGATTAGTTGGAAGTAAGAAAACTCCATATCTGTGAAAAACTTGAACATATGAATTTTCTTTTTGAATAGCAAGCTAACAACCCAAATCAAAAACTTTCACCTGAATGAATAAATTTCACTAAATTCAGTTGATGATTATTCACAGCTAAGAAGAAATGAAAAAAAGAAATGCAGTACAGTGTGCTTCTTGGGTACGTATTTCTTTCAAAGATCAGAGGCTCTAGGCTTGGCTTTCCAAAATGAAACTGAATTCAACTTCAACAGCATGCATGTCTCACAACTTTTACAAATTCCATTTTCACCAGGAGTTCCATCCTGTCTTCCTAACTCAATTTCAAGTTCACGACATCTGCATAACAAATGAGTTATTTGGGAAAGGAAGCCGTCTGTGCTGTTCCTGCCCATTACATTTCTTAAACTTTCTATATGAAAGACATTTGCAGCTTTGTTGTAAATATCAGCTGATAATGCTTACCACACACACGCACACACACACACACACACACACACACACACACACACACACATGTACACACACACACACACACACACACACACACATGGGAAACCAAAATCTTCACAGACACAAAACCACCCTGTCTTCCCTTCCCACCCCACCCCATGAACCCCTTCCCCTTTCCTCGCCACCATCTTTCATCTCCAATCCTCCTCCCCCCCCTCACCTCCTCCATCCAGGCCTGTTTACCCCACATTCATATACCTGTACTATCTCAGACAAAAACCTGTAATTTGAAAAAAAAAATGTAATCTTCATAACCGCAATACTTTCGCAACTTTTGAAGATTTGGAAGAGCCAGCCGTTGGTGCGTAAGACCACTTTGTCGCCATCTTTGACAAGGTAAAAGACACAAGGCACGCTGAGGAATGTCTTTTTACTGCTTTTGACCGAAGCGGTAGCAGACGAAACTTCGCATTTAACAATTTTCTTTCTTTGATTTTTTTTTTGGGGGGGTGGGGGGGTGGGGGGGCACGTAATTCCGTATTCTTTTTTTTTTCCTGTAAAAATTACGGCAAAATCATAAGGGTAAACAGGTCTGTCTATCCTTAATCCCTCCTCTCTCCAAATTTCCCACCCCAAGCCACCTAGACTTCACCTCCTCACATCCCTGCCCCCCCCTCCCCCCCCCCCCCCCCCCCCCTTCTCGCCTTCCAGGAGGCCTGACCTTGGTGAAGTGGAACTGCAGAGGGTCGTCGGTGGAGATGGAAACGTTGAGGCCGCGGTTGAAGTACTCCAGGAGGGGATTGCGGTGGTAGTTGAGGAACAGGGAGTTGTTGCTGAGCGGGGACATGGCAATGCCGATCTGCGCCAGGTAGTACAGGTACTGCAGAACTGGCACCTGGAGACACCAAACAAGGAAGTGGGTGCCCTTTTTTTTGTTTGTTTGTTTCAGGTTTTTCTTTTCTGTTCTAATGTAACACGTCATCCAGAAGACCAATACTTGTGTGGTTCTGGTTTTCATTGCAAGACACTCCAGTAATATCTTTTGTTTGGAAAATTGATTCCAGAAAATAAGTTCCTACTCCACAATCTATATATGCCACACACACATTTATTGTGGAATAGGACCTTATATACTGGAATCAATGTAAAGCTAATTTTTTTACACCATGCATGCACAAATACATGTATGCTCCAACATGCAACTTAAAACACACACACACACGCACACACACACACACACACACACACACACACACACACACATGCATGCCCACATACACTCACACCAATACACAGAGAAATACATATGAACCCAAAGACATTGTACAGCCCTGGGTCCATATATGCCACACACACAAATTCTTTTCCCACTCGCTGTCAGGAATCTTTTCCAGCCAGTACATCTGTGTTACAGAAATCCTCAAGCAGACTATCATTTATATCACAGAGCAGTACAAAAATACCTGCTCTCACTAATGTGTCCACGACGTATATAAACTTAATTTCTATGACTCAAAAAAGTTTAATGTACACACATTATTGCCCTGGCAAAATTGATGTAGATTGAAGATAGCCGCCTGGTATTTCTTACCAAGCCACAAAAATTGTCACTTACTGTTATTGTGTCCCATCGTGTACCGGTGGAAATGGAGGACACGTATAAACATCGCATGCATCCTATGTGAGAAACTGGAAGAATAAATGAGATAAATGAAAATGAGTGACTGATATTTGAATGGTACGGGAAACGACTGAATGAGCGCCAGTAGGCTGCTCTTCGGCCGGCTCTACCTGGGTAGGCAGCCCGATGAGTGAGTGAGGTAGTGCGCTTATTGTAAAGCGCTTAGAGCTTGGTCTGTGACCGAGGATAGGCGCTATATAAATACCCAATATAATATAACATTATTCCCAATTTGACTCTAACAAACATAATGCACATACTTTATTCCCAATATGACTCAAACAAACTTAATGTACATACTATATTTCCAATGAGACTCGAACAAACTTAATGTAAATACTTTATTCCAAATTTGACTCAAACAAACTTACTGTACATACTTTATTTCCAATAGGACTCGAACAAACTTAATGCATATACTTTATTCCAAATTAGACTCAAACAAATTTAATGTACATACTTTACTCCAAATTAGACTCAAACCCACCCAACACCCATCCGAACATACTACTGATGATGAATGAAATCCGCCCCACAAACCTAACAACATGATGCTGATAACCAAACCCACCCATCTGACCACAACACTGGGGGCCGGAATAGCTCAGTTGGTAGAACGCTGGACTCCTGGGTTTACATTGGTTCCGACTCCATTTTCCCATATAGTCCTTCGAATGAGACTATAAACCAAGGTTCTGTGTGTGAACACACACATAACATCTTGCACACACGTAAAATCACATCACCAACTTTCCGAAGAGAAGGCCAGTTTGGCCGTTGGTATGGATGACACGTTACACATAGCATGCACCCTGCGTGAGAAATTGAAAGAATGAAAGAAGTAAGGATATCGAGTGAACGTTACTGGACGATATTGACTGGATGACATGGGAAACAACTGAATGAAGCGCCAGCTGGCAGCTCTTCAGTCGGCACTACCCAGGCAGGCAGCCCGTTGTGTAAATGAGTGTGGACTGTAAAGCACTTAGAGCTTAGTCTCTAGCCGAGAATAGGCGCTATATAAGTATTCATTATTATCATTATTATTATTAACACTGCCGGTCAACCAAGGCCTCACCTTCCTGAGCAGCAATCCATGAGCGATGCTCTCCGACAGCATGAAGGCCGTCACCAGGTGAGTGGCTGACCCAGCCTCCCCACAGTGAGGCCTCAGCACAAACGTGCTCAGCCCTCTCTCCCTGCCAACACACGCCACCACAGCATCATGGAGGACATGATGTTGAAGATTTGAAATGAACAGTTTACAATAAAATCTCTGAATACACACACAAAAAAGAGAAAAAAACATTCATAAGAAGTATGCATTAAAGGGGCTTTTAACTGAAACAGTTTGTTTCTATAATCATTGCACAATACTTTCAAACTTTTTAAATAATCACATGAGCAGGTGTGTGCACACACACAGAGTGTGCCACAAACAGTAACACACTCACACAGATACACACACACACAGAGAAACACTCTCTCTCTCTCTTTCTCTCTCTCTCTTGCTCTCTCTCTTGCACAGAGCAAATGAAATCAAAGAGTCGATCAAACCCAAGATGGTGACATACGAGATCACCACGTCCCCACTGAAAAGTATGCAAAAGAAAATGATTTTCTTCAGCATCGATTTTGCTTTTGTCAAAATGAAATCACCTCTTGTGGCATCCAGCTGTGTGACTCCCATCATAAAATTTCAAATAAATGTGTTCTACATGTTCAGGAATAGTGGACAATGTCACCATTACATTCTTTTTTTAGATTTTCAAGGGAGTTAAGTGGCGAGAGCTAAACCAGCGGACAGACAGTCAATAAATTCCCCATTACTATATCAGCTTATAAAGAAGATAAAGAGTGTTACTATATCAGCTTATAAAGGAGATAAAGAGTGTTACTATATCAGCTTATAAAGGAGATAAAGAGTGTTACTATATCAGCTGATAAAGGAGGTAAAGGTGTTACTATATCAGCTGATAAAGGAGATAAAGAGTGTTACTATATCAGCTTATAAAGGAGATAAAGGTGTTACTATATCAGCTGATAAAGGAGGTAAAGGTGTTACTATATCAGCTGATAAAGGAGGTAAAGGTGTTACTATATCAGCTAATAAAGGAGATAAAGAGTGTTACTATATCAGCTTATAAAGGAGATAAAGGTGTTACTATATCAGCTTATAAAGGAGATACAGGTGTTACAGCTTATAAAGGAGATAAAGGTCCAAGCCTCTGTCGCTGACCTGCGGAAGTTGTTGAGGACGACCATGTTGGCGTAGGTGTAGTAGAGATAGTACATGTAGGGCGGATTCTCCTCATTGTTCCAGTTGCCAGGCAGGGGGGTGTCCTGGTCGAACACGATGTGCTCCGGTTTGGATTCGTCATCCACCGAGTCGAACCCTGTTACCTGCACAGCCAAGATTTCATTTTTATTTTCTTACATCTATATATGTACCTCTCAATCTCTCTTTCCGTCTATCTGTCGATACGTTCATACATATACTGCAGTGGGTGTCACGTGTTTGTGGGATGCCTGGTTATCTCAGTGGGTAAAATACCAAGATGGCGCTCAGGACTGAGGAGTTCAAACCCCTGCTCATGTCCAACATAAAAACTGGCATTTTTGCTGTCCATCATCATGTAGGGCTGGTCTGGTGGTACCAGTGTAGTATCAGACAGCCTTCGCCCCACTACCATCTGTCTGCCGATGATTATACATCTATTTATCCTATCATCTGAGATGGGCGGCAATGTTAACCCTGGGTAAATGTTTGTCAAGAAGAGGCATTGCTGCTCACTTGGTATCAGCCTCAGTGTTAGCTGCATGCACTGATTAGCAGTGAACACTGAAACACCGGTGCGCACACGCACTTCACTGAAGAATTCTAAGAACTAGAATCCCCACTCCCGTCCCTGCCCCAGCTTCCTCCTCCCTCTTCTCTGCACTTACCCACCAAAGCACTTATCCATCAAACTGCACACAGGACACAGACAAGCTCAAATTTGCAATCATTCACATGAATGCCCACTCACACATCCAGGTGCACACACACACACACACACACACACACACACACACACACGTACACACATACAGACACAAACACACACACACACACACACACACATGTACACACATACAGACACACACACAAACACACACATGTACACACATACAGACACACACACACTCACACACACACACACTCACACACACACACACACACACACACACACACATTCGTCTAATATCACTATGTGGATAGACGTTAAATTGAAGACAACAGCAACAACACACACACACGCTCACACACACACACACACACACACACACACACACACGCACGCACGCACGCACGCACGCACACACACACACACACACACACACACACACACACACACACACACACAAACACACACGCAGACACACACACACACACACGCACGCACACCACACACACACACACACACACACACACACACACACACACACACACACACACACACAGTGCACACTGACATATTGCAGAAAGGCGTGGAGCTCGGGGTGACTCCTGGGGTCCCTGGTCACCTCAAAGAGAGGCTGAAGATGTTGATCAGGATGTCGTTAAAGCTGGTCACCAGCTTGTTATTCTTGAACACATCACTGGAACAGACAACAACACAAAATCAAACAAACCATGAACACCTCTTCCTCAAAGAGCAGCATGACACCTTAGTGACCGGGTCAACCCACCTATCCACTAAACTGGCCTGAAGGTACCTTGTATCCATTTAAGACAACAGGTCAAGATCTTCCGCCTGAGGACTGGACACAATCACCTGCTCCACCACATGCACACAAAATTTGGCATTGGACAGAGTGGAGAGTGCCCTTGTGGTGAGGGACCAATGACAACTGACCACATCCTTCAAGTCTGTATGACGCATGCAGCATCCAGAAGGAAGTACTGGCCAACACCGACAGCAGTGGAAGCCAAGCTGTACGGCACCCTGGAGGAGCTGCGACGGACGGCAGCCTTCATCGAGGACACCGGGCTGCTCATCTAACGAGGGGCGAACGAGGAAGAAGAAGAAGTGTCCATTTCGCCAGGATATCCATGAAGCAGTTCATCTATGTGTTGTTGATAATAAAGCACTGAAAGGAGATGAAACAACAGCAAGATTGAACCCTTTGGTACATGAGACTGTGGTACTTTGGTGGATAGACAGGTTTTAGGCAAGTTACAATCGGGCTGAAGAGTGACAATGACCTCAGGAGATACGGCCAACAGGAATACCATCCCAGGGAAATGGGAAGAGGAGATCGGTCACTTGACTGACTCCACGAGAATAACAGTGGTATACACAGTGCACACTGCAAGCCACTCTTCTTGGATGAATGCTTAACTCCCAATCTAAATAATAAAATTATGAGATCTTGATAATTCTACCAAAATAAAAATTGCACAATCTTTTAATTCACAATCCTGGACTGCGGAGTTTTGCATTTTCCGACTATTCTAGGCTCGCAGGGAAAAAAAAAAAAAGGATCATTCCGCCTACTCTGAAAATGGGTCAAATTTGCACAAAGGGAAGTAACTAGGTAAAAGTTCTCCCTCTGGATAGAAATTGGTAGTCGGTTTAATTATCTTTTCACAATCAAAAAAAAAAAATTGTCCTAACTTAGCCACTTGATTAGGACACAAAATTTCATTTGGCAAAGTCATGATAAAAGTTCAATGAGCTTTAAAAACAAACACCATTCAGAGGGACAGATTGTTAAAATCCATTTTACAGCCTTTTCCAAACAGTTCTAAGCTCAGCAGGCCTGTTAAAATCCATTTTACAGCCTTTTCCAAACAGTTCTAAGCTCAGCAGGCCTGTTAAAATCCATTTTACAGCCTTTTCCAAACAGTTCTAAGCTCAGCAGTTCTAAGCTCAGCAGGCCTGTTAAAATCCATTGTACAGCCTTTTCCAAACAGTTCCAAGCTCAGCAGACTTTACACTCTAGCTCAGTCACGCACGAGTGACCTGTATTTGGCAAAGTACAGCAATATGATCCCTCTCTTGAGAAAAGATCATTATTTTTTTCTTCAATCTGCATATTGCCGCATTGCAACAATCTGTAGAAACTATTCTAAAAAGTATCCAGACCCATATATTCACATAAATCATTTCCATCTCACACAAACATGCACAAACCCATTCAATACCAAACACACACACACACACACACACACACACACACACACACACACACACACACACCACACACACACACACACACACACTCACTACAGTCGGGGCATCTGGATCATCCAGCGCACATTGTCAGAGTGCACTCTATGCCTGATGGCCCACTGGGCCAGCTTGTCCCACTCCTCTAAGGAACGACCATATATAGACAGGCGGAACTCTGCATTCTGGTACTTGCTCTCCTCCAGATCGTCGATCACCTCCTGCACGCAATGTCACACACACAGCCAGACATAAGAGAGACAAAACAAATCTCTCTGAAAAAGAGTCTTATAAAAACGGCCCATCTGTTGCCTCAGTCACACATCCTAGATTAATTACAGAAAATTCCATACCTAACAATCTGTGTGAATAGAAAGGGGGTGGGGGAGAGACCTTCTACAGAAAGATCATAAGGGGAACCTTGGTTATGAATTGCGAGTGTGATGCAAGCAGAAATCATTTTCAAAGAAAGTAAATGTTATGAGAAACACCAAGACTGGTTCCTTCCAACTGCCCGTCTTTAGAGGATAGAAAGTAAATGTTATGAGAAACACCAAGACTGGTTCCTTCCAACTGCCCCTCTTTAGAGGATATCATGTCTCCACAGTCACAAAATCACACACACACACACACACACACACACACACACACACACACACACACTGCCCTACCTTCATTATGTGCGCAAAGTATTTGCCCTGGATGTAGTTGTCCGTCTTAATGAAGATCTCTCTCAGGCGACTCTCCCCAATAGGATTGTACTTGGCGTTGAACTTGTCAAACCTGTGGAACGTGTTGCGATCCTGCGCACATACATACAATGGTCATCTCACAAGAGAGTCACAAGCTACCCATCAATGCAAGACAAAACGAAACAAAAAAAAATCAATAAACCGATTTCCACATCAGAAGATCATGTATGATACAGAAAAAAGGAAGATTGAAAAATTAAGCAATGCATTCGCAGGGAAAACACAACTCAAACTTTTGAGAACAATTGGCGAAGAACCCACCAGTAGGGCTCCAACTGAGCAAAACCAAACTCCTCTGAAATGGTGAAAGATCCTGTGGCATCCCCCCCCCCCCCTCCCTCCACCTCCTTCACCTCTCCCCTCTCAGAAAAATTCTGAAACTTTCATTCAAAAGAGTGCAGTCTGGCAAAGACACAGCATGGAGTGATGCACTGCATATTTTTTTTTTGTTCAACCACATCTAGAACCATCTGTTTCCTGTGGCTCTTGTTGCTATCTTTCACTTTTGTCGTGTTTTGTTCAACCACATCTAGAACCATTTGTTTCCTGTGGCTCTTGTCGCTATCTTTCACTTTTGTCGTGTTTTGTTCAACCACATCTAGAACCATTTGTTTCCTGTGGCTCTTGTCGCTATCTTTCACTTTTGTCATGTTTTGATGACGCATAACGTCACAGCATGACATCGTTTTGCTATCAATCATGCTGACAACATGCTGAGTGTCTGCTCTGAACAACAAGTTTACAGGAGGTTTTGTATCGTCAGAGTCGTCTGCCAGCATACTACAATACAATCAATGCTCTGCAGGTTCTGCTGCCACCTGCCTTCCCCACCCCCATCCCTGCTCACCTGGTCTTTTTTCCCCCATGAAAGTATTATTATCATTTTTCTTTTCTTTTCTTTTTTTTTTTGTTTTGTTTTGGCAACTTTTCATTTTCACTTTTTTTTTCCGAAATTTGCGAACTGGCAGAAAAGTATGAGTTGCACAGCATCATCTATTCCGCTGACTTCAACAAAGACAAGGTCAAGGGAACTCACAGCATGGACGTCCAGCATGTCCACGTTCAGGTCATAGCCCGTCAGGTTCAGACTCTGGAAAACCTGTCACACACACACACACACACACACACACACACACACACACACACACATATGCACACAAATCAACACAAATGATGAAACATGTCTTCAGAGTTAAATGTTCAGCTTTTGAATTATGTGTAGGCTATAGATGTTCATACATCATGGATGAGGAAAGAAAAAACATCACTGAAAAAAATGAAAGAGATCAAGTGTACTCAATTGGGAAGACTATAACCGTACGGTCAGATTTCACACTTTTAACAGATACGTCTCTCAGAGCACCTCACAACATGTTTTTAACCAGCACTGCATGTGTAAGAATCTCTCAGGCCCGGCTGATCCCAGAACACAGTATAAAACCACATCAGAGCACAACATTGTCAGACAGTCTCAGAGCAGAATGGACCTCCACTGCACCATCCTCATCAACCTCACTGACCATCAGAAAAGTGTAGAATTCTGTGCACTGCATCATCCTCATCAACCTCACTGACCATCAGAAAAGTGTAGAATTCTGTGCACTGCATCATCCTCATCAACCTCACTGACCATCAGAAAACTGTAGAATGTGCATTGCATCATCCTCATCAACCTCACTGACCACCAGAAAAGTGTAGAATTCTGTGCACTGCATCATCCTCATCAACCTCACTGACCATCAGAAAACTGTAGAATGTGCATTGCATCATCCTCATCAACCTCACTGACCACCAGAAAAGTGTAGAATTCTGTGCACTGCATCATCCTCATCAACCTCACTGACCATCAGAAAACTGTAGAATGTGCATTGCATCATCCTCATCAACCTCACTGACCACCAGAAAAGTGTAGAATTCTGTGCACTGCATCATCCTCATCAACCTCACTGACCATCAGAAAACTGTAGAATGTGCATTGCATCATCCTCATCAACCTCACTGACCATCAGAAAAGTGCAGAATTCTGTGACCTTTCACACCCTGCTCTCAGGGGACCTCAGCTTCCAGTCCACGACAAGGCACGCCCATGTCAGTCATTCCTTTCTTTCTTTCTTTCTGCGTACGCAGGCTGATACTCCTGCGGACACTCCTTGTATAGACAGGCAGCAGAGTTTTGTGTGTATGCCCGTTTTTTATCCCACCATTAAGGCAGCCATACTCCAACTTCGGGGAAGGTGCATGCTATGTGTAACATGTCATCCATACCAACGGCCAAACTGGCCTTCTCTTCCGAAAGCTGGTGATGGGATTTTACGTGTGTGCAAGAAGTTGTGCGTTCATTCACACACGGAACCTCAGTTTATAGTCTCATTCGAAGGACTGTAAGGGAAGTGGAGTCAGAACCAATGTTTACTCCCAGGGAAAAATCCCCCTGTACCGAAACGGTCTGACGGAGATTCAAACCCGCAACTCCAGGATCACCAAGATTACGAGTCGGGCGCTCTACCACTGAGCTATTCCAGCCCCCTTCAAAGTCATTAACACTGGCCAGTGCACTGAGACTGTCGTTGGATGGATGCTGTTCAGGGACGGTCATTCATGCTGACTCCTCAACTGAACCACAGTACACAGACCAGCCCAGTCACCACTCAACACCATCAAAGTGACTCAGCAGCAATGCAGTGCTTCCCCTGGTGGTTTGCGTCACCACACAAGTGAATACTGACTGTTTTCTGTGGACTGCGGTGCAGGGGTGGCGGCAACAGGGACAAGCCTTGGTGTGGCTGTGTACGGTGAGAACAGAACGAGTGACGTGGAAGTGGTGTCCCTGATGGAGAAAAATCACCAGACAGCACAACACAACAAAACAACAAAAGAGAAAAAGAAAAACAACGAAAAAAAGAAAGAGAAACCAAAACATATAAGGAATAAAGCATTGGAAAGCGAGTTGGAGTTGACCTGGTGGGATGTCGACACTACAAAATAGTTCTTATGAAGAAAACGAATGCTTCGAGGCGTAACTTTCTTCTATACTATCAGTGAATATCTGAAAATTTCGCTTAGTCTTTTTGGGCTTTTCTTCAAATCTAGTTGTATTCAACTGGACCATAATCAAATCGTTACAGTGTCTGTTTGCGGAGCAAACAGTTGTGAGTTTGAACTTCTGGGGCCAGATCTTTATGGCTTAAAAGCCATGTCTGTCCACCTAAGAGCAAACGCGCACTTGGCTCATATCAGGAAAGAAGAAGGGAGATGGAGGGACAGGGATGAGCAAAAACTTCCATCACGGCATGCTCCAAACAAGGCTATGGAAAGACCTAATTCAGCATTTCAACTTAAGTCATCCCAGCCACACTGTATGCAATACTGATCCGTGGGTACTATTCAGTTGCTAACATCTTTTTCTCTCTTCCACCCTGACAACACTTTTCACTCATGTTGTGTTTTTCGCCGAGCTATATTCCAATCAGTCAGCCAGTACTGATCCACATGGCAGGTAGTCTTCAATCAGCTGATCAGGCAGACATGGGACTCTGAAATGCAGAAAATGCTGGTTATATCTGAAGCAATGTACCACCATTTTACTTCCTGTTTGTTCCAGACCCAATCGTAAGCGTTTCAACAGAATCTGACGACTCTGATGCAGGAAATGCTGGGTATACCTGGAGCAAAAGTGCCTTACACCACCATTTCATTTCCTGTTCATTCCAGACCCAATCATAAGCGTTTCATCAAAATTTGAGAGAAAAGGAATGCCTCCTGTTAAAAAGAAAAAGTGACAAGAGAAGTAGTGTCGACTCATGGACTCCTTTTGATCTTAAGTTTATTCATTATTATGTAAATGAACAAGGAAATCCACGAATGAATGAATTAGCACACATACTGACCTCCTCTAAACTCATCTCTTTGCCCTCCTTGTCGCGGCACACCCTGTCGTCCTTACACTTCTTCATCATCTTCTTGATGAACCGCAGCAGGTGTTTCTGGTTCATGCACGATGATGCGTGCACGTGAGTGTCTACCTGCAATGTGTTATTATCATCATCATCATCATCATCCTCCTCCTCCTCCTCTCAATGAAGTGGTTATGCACAATGACACCTGCATGCGTCAGTCTACCTGCAATGTTTTATCATTATCATCATCATCATCATCATCATCCTCTCAATGAAGTGGTTATGCACAATGACACCTGCATGCGTTAGTCTACCTGCAATGTTTTATCATTATCATCATCATCATCATCATCATCACCTTGACGGTGAAGGTGTTTCTGATTCAGGCAATTGGGTGACCACCTCCCACGTTTTATCCCATGTTTTCATAATTACTATCGTCATCATCCTTGTCACCATCATCTTTGATCAACCACTGCCAACGTTTCTAGTTCATGCACAGAAATGCATGCACCTGAATTCTAGCTGTTTTTCTCATAATCATATCATCAGCAGCAGCAGCAGCATCTTATCATCTTAATCAACCACTTAAGTGTTTCTGGATCATGTGCAATGATGGTCACTTGTGAAGGCAAATCGTAATTCTTGTAGTTGGCCCAATTATGATTGTTGTCTTTTTGATTGTTTGTTTGTTTCTTTCTTTCCTTCTTTTTCCTTAAATCACAAACAAGCCTTTTTAAAAAAATAATTTTGTTTGGTCTGAAATATCCTTAGGACTTTAAGTTTGAAAATTATTTCTTTACAGTTTTTTTTCCCCCATTAACACTGGTGAAGATTATACTTTTTAGTGATCATGTGATGATTTCAGACACCTGTATTTTGCATCTGTACATTTCTGCATAATCTAAGTTGCGTACAGGTTAGTGTGAAGCATGTTTTCTGTTTGTGACGATTTCATGATCGTGTTTAAAACTAACAGCACACAAGTTGTAACTCACAAACAACTATGCATTCTCTCTCTCTCTCTTTTTCTTTTAAAAAAAACAACAAACAAACATAAGGATTTTATCATTTCTTAATTCCCCCCTCCCATCAAACAAAAGGACACAATAACAAAACTGTACACTACATGTTTTCAGTACAGAGACCCAATGTCATTCAGAAACAAACTCTTGCATACAATACTTCTAATTTACAAAACAATCTGCCCGCAAATAAAAGATGCTACAGCGACCTGAATGAACGGAACCACTTTGGACCATTTTCTACCCAAACCTTGTAAATACTGCGGTTTGGATTCAACAAATTTTCAACAGCAAGTGTACAAGTTCAAGGACAGAAGGAGCCTTTATGGTGAGAGGTTTAGCTGCAGAAGAGTCAGGATGATGGAGGGAGGGCCCACCTTGCGGATGTTGTAGAAGTCCCTGTGGGGCACCTCCTTCTGCTCGGCGGACTCCTTCAGTTCATTCAGCAGCACGTGCAGCTGGAACTTGCTGGACAGGTAGCTCAGTCGCCGGTAACAGAATGACTTCCTGCGGGAGACCAGAGCATCACAATGACAGGAACATGAAGACATGATTATAGGCATACATCAGAAACACAGATGAATGTGCATAAGAGAATCAATAAGGTGAAAGTGTGACAGTTTAAAGTTTGACGAGTTCTATCATCACATACTGTGGAGAAGTACCATGATCTATTAGGCTAACACAAGATCTATGCTCCACACACACACACACATACACACACACACACACACACACACACACACACATGTACACTCAAACAAACTCATGCAACAAAGACCCCCCCCCCCCACCCACCCCCCCAAAAAAAAGAATCACATCACTTTTGAGAAAGGCAGCCAGGTCCAAACCACGTACTTGTAATAAACAAAAAAATGTAACAACATCAAAACAAATATACCAAAAACAATCACATCAAAACAAATATACCAAAAACAATCACATCAAAACAAACATACCAAAAACAATCACATCAAAACAAATATACCAAAAACAATCACATCAAAACAAACATACCAAAAACAATCATCATCACCATCACTGTCATCATCATCATCATCATCACCACCACCACCATAAGCACCAATCATAAAGTGTGCGTTTTCTTTCCCCCTCCAGTACTGACCAGTACTACCACATCCATCTACAACAAAGAAACACGTCGTGAGCAACGATGAAGATAAAGACAACGACAACAACAACAACAGCAACAACCAGACTCCAACATCCAGAGCTCACAGAGGCCCATCAGCAATGAAGGCCTGCAGAAGGGCGTGGTCCTTGAGGAAGGCCTGGAGGTCTGGGTGCAGCCAGTCCAGCTGGATTCCTTGGTCGGCCTCCACCTGAGACCGGTACACATGCATCACCCCCTCCTCCATCCGCAGCACACAGGGCACCGCCTCCTGGAAGTCCGTCTTGAAGGGGTCACCGCAGGTCGGCGGGGGATGGATGGGGTGCTCTGTGGAAGAGAAAGGGGGTGGGAGGTAGGGGGAAGGGGAGTGATGGTTATGGTTCGCAAGAAAACAGTGTGTTGGAAGTTATAAGGTTTTACAGTCGAGAGCAGATAACCAAAAAATTATGTTAATAGGATTGAAATGATCGTTAACTTGTTTTGCCCGAAAATGAATCAATCACAGAAAGAAAGTTTCAGATTTTTTATTCTCGTCAAAGTGTATTCTATTATACATTAAAAATCACTGAATTATGCATATCACTTCCCACGTAGCTGTGCATGTGTATGCATTTATAATGTCATGCCAAACTCATGTAAAGAGGGGTGTGTGTGTGTGTGTGTGTGTGTGTGTGTGTGTGTGTGTGTGTGTGTGTGTGTGTGTGTGTGACTGTCTGTCTGTCTGTCTATTTATCTGCGTGTCTGTCTGTGTGTCTGTAAGTGTGTCTGTGCATGTTTCTCTTTTTATTTCTTCTTCTTTTGCTAAACATTGTAAAAATCAAACAAAAAAGATCCTAACCTTTTTGTTATTACTGTCTGTCAGACAGATTTACAGACAGATCATTAAAATGTTACAGTAATTAATAGAAAATATTCCAATTTTTGTCAAACCTTCAAATACAGTACTTGAGTTAAAAACAAAAACAAAACAAAAACCAGTTCTCTCCCTCCCCCAGTGATTTTGCTCTTTCAATGTAATACCAAACCAATAACACAACTGGAAAAATCAATAGACTGACAGGCATATTTTCTAAAACCAAGACATACAAAACACAGAGAAAATATCACAAGACCAAACAGGCAAATGCTGAAAAAGACAGAAGGAAATTTAATGAGAGAGAGAGAGAGAGAGAGAGAGACAGAGACAGAGACAGAGAGAAACACAGAGAGAGAGACAGAGTCAGAGAGAGAGAGAGAGAGGGAGAGAGCGACACTTAAAGACAGACAGACAGAGACAGAGAGAGTGAGAGATCATGTAAATGAAAAATCCCTCGCAGTGCAAAAGATTGCTCTATAAATACTAAAAAAAATAAGTCATCCCCACACCCATAAACATGCTTATAATCAACATCTGAATGATGATTCAATAATAACCATTATGTTTATAATAAATATCCATCGAATGTATCAATACCTATGAATTATAAACACCTTTTTTCAGTTCAGTTCCATATCTCGTGGGATGTATAAAGAATTATCAACAAGATTTATGATTTCACAAAATGTAAATGCTGATGTCTGTCAAAGGCATACACCCTTACATAGTCATTCCTTTTCCCTTCCTCCATCTTTTCTTCTTCTCTTTCTCCCACCAGTTATTTCTAGGAACATCCATCCCACGAGAAGAGTGAGAACATAATGAACAAAGACAGCGTGATTGATGAGAGGATCTGTCTAGAAATGAAGAAAGCCAAGGAAAGCTGGACCAATCAACAGCGAGAGAACACTGAGAAACACCTACACACTAACCTCAACAAAGACAGCATCTCAGTTTGCAAAAAGACTTCACCGAACAATCAAAGAAAAGTCAGCGCCACTCAGGACAAACATGGCCCCTGTCTGGCACTGAGGGGAAGACGTCACCAAAAGGCAGACTGAACGTGGCTCTGAACCTGGCAACCAGTCTGGCACAGAGGGGAAGACGTCATAAAAAGGTGTACTGAGTAAGGCTCTAAACCTGGCAACCAGTCTGGCACAGAGGGGAAGACGTCATAAAATGGCATACTGAGTATGGCTCTAAACCTAGCAACAAACAGTGAACAGGAGACCAACAACGCTAACAGTGCAGGATTCATCACAAAAAAAAAAAACTGACAACTTTCCGACACATCAAAAAAAAACCTGACAACTTTCCGACTCTCCCTGAAAAAGTGGGCACGTTGCAAGCATCCACAACATCCCTGCAGAACTCTGGAACATGACGGAGAGGCAGTCACTACCATCCTAACTGCCCATGGAACAAAAACTGGCACAGAGGCAAGCTACTCACTCCACGGACTCAATCACTCATCATCCCCAGTCCCAAGAAACTGGCAAATCTTCAGTGTTGTAAGAATTACTGCCACCATCAATCTGCTCAGCCAGGTCAACAAAGCAAAAGCTCAAAATCATTCTAAACAGATCTACAGGTGCGATCAGATAAATGCTGCAGAACAGGCTGGATTCTGCAAGAAAAGATGGATCTTGACATAGCCTTCCTACACTATAAGAAGGCCTTTGACAGAGAGTCTGGCAGGAGGAGCTGTGGGCCATAAACTCAGGCAAAGTTTACCAACATCCTCCAGCATCTGCGGTGGAAAACCACCTTTACACTTAGACTTAGATGCTCCCGCATCTTGTGACGCATGAGGCAGTCAAGGCACTCCACTGTGCATGGTCCTGAGCCAGTTTTCTAGTGTCACTCCATCCTCTGTCAACGAGTCTGAGGTCTCTTTCCACCAGTTGCCACCAGCTGGTAAAAAGGGTGTGGCTGGAGGACAGGTTAATCCTTCAGCTGGAATTCATCTGAGCTGCCTTCTATCACCCACACTTTGTTCCTGGACCGCATCATGAACTCATGCACTCATGGTCAGCACAGTCAGTACTGGTGAGAGAACCATCACAAACCTTTGCTGCGTGCAGCCAGCACTGATGGCTGGGCTGGCAGTGAGCAAGAAGTCAATAAGCTTGATCACAGACTGAACCCAACATTGTGTGGAGCAAGAAGTCAATACACTTGATCACAGACTGAACCCAACATTGTGTGGAGCAAGAAGTCAATACACTTGATCAAAGACTGAACCCAACATTGTGTGGAGCGAGAAGTCAATAGGCTTGATCACAGACTGAACCCAACATTAACAAGATAGGGCATGGAAAACAGCACCTGGAAAACCAAGTCAGTGGCCAGCCAAACCAAAATGTTCTCTACGGCAGAAAAGATCACATCACCACTGTCCTGACTGAGACCTGTGTCGATGGTCAGTAACATCTCCATGAAACACAGCAACAGGCTTCTGCATGCATAGATATATTCCATTTTCATGTGTGTACGTGAGACATAGACCTTCCCAGCAGATCTGAAAGGAAGAATCCAACCCATGGAAATAGATGTTGAAAGACGCTAAACACCTTGACATACTGATCCTATCACTGATGACTCAGTGCACATTAAACACCTTGACACACTGATCCTATCGCTGATGACCAAGTGCACACTAAACACCTTGACACACTGATCCTATCACTGATGACCAAGTGCACACTAAACACCTTGACACACTGATCCTATCGCTGATGACCAAGTGCACACTAAACACCTTGACACACTGATCCTATCGCTGATGACCAAGTGCACACTAAACACCTTGACACACTGATCCTATCGCTGATGACCAAGTGCACACTACACACCTTGACATACTGATCCTATCGCTGGTGACCAAGTGCACACTAAACACCTTGACACACTGATCATATCGCTGATGACTAAGTGCACACTACACACCTTGACACACTGATCCTATCGCTGATGACCAAGTGCACACTAAACACCTTGACATACTGATCATATCGCTGATGACCAAGTGCACACTAAACACCTGACATATTGATCATATCGCTGATGACCAAGTGCACACTAAACACCTTGACATACTGATCATATCGCTGATGACCAAGTGCACACTACACACCTTGACACACTGATCATATCACTGATGGCCAAGTGCACCAAGCCTTCAAGCAGCACAGAACAACTGTACGAAGATCTGATGTCATCAGTTACAAAAAAAAACCTATACTGGTATGGCCAAATAACAACATCAAATGGACTTGCAAGACAATCCTCAAAGGAACTGGTTGAAGATGAGACGAAAAAAACAAAAACAAGACAGAAAAAAAAAAAAAATCAGTAGACTGACAACATTGTAGAATGGCCGAGGAAAATTTCTGCAGAAAAGCCAGGTCTTGGCACACGACAGACGGTGCTGAAAGAACCTGGTGAACGGTTCTTCAGCGCGGAGCCCCAGTGATTCTACGTGCAGGTACGGGTGAGAAGAAGAAAAAGATTGCCCCAGATCCTTCCTCCTCTGACACACACGCTGTCAGTTATTTTCCCCTTTTCTTTACTCATGTCACAGTGTGTGTCACTCTCAGATTTCCTCCCAACCCCCTCCTCATCCCTCCCCTGACACACACGCTGTCAGTTATTTTCCCTTTTCTTTACTCATGTCACAGTGTGTGTCACTTTCTGATTTCCTCCCAACCCCCTCCTCATCCCTCCCCTGACACACACGCTGTCAGTTATTTTTCCCTTTTCTTTACTCATGTCACAGTGTGTGTCACTCTCGGATTTCCTCCCAACCCCCTCCTCATCCCTCCCCCAAATCTTCTTCCCACTTCAATCTCCTATTAAGAAAACCATTTTTGTCCACTCATCTTTTCAAAAATTACAAAACAAAAAAAGGATGCAAAATCACAGAGAACAATCCTTGGCTTACTCACTGCTGGTTACACAAGGAAATCAATACCAGTTGTCACATTAACAGACATTCTCAGAAATCAACCAAAGAACAAAAAAAATAAATAAATAAACGAAAAAATAAACAACTGGACGTATATCACGTATGCCTCATGCATAGGTACATATCCCTACATAGACAAATATTTAAATACTTCATGCACAATTCACTTCAGCATGTCTGATTTTTAAGGTCAACTGGCCGCACTCTCAAATATCTCAAAATACATCAAATCTCACGAAACTTCTCAAAGACATAATGACACTAAGAGCGTTAGTGTGTGCGTGTGTGTGTGTGTGTGTGTGTGTGTGTGTGTGCGTGCGTGCGTGCGTGCGTGCGTGCATGCGTGCGTGCGTGCGTGTGTGTGAGGGCAGACAGATTTCTGAACAAATGAAAAAGAACAAAGAAGTCACAGGAAAGAAGACAAACAAAGAATAATTATATAGAGCAAAGAAAAAAAAAAAACTCAATCATATCTACACTGGAGATCTGTCAACCAAATATTACACTGTCAAAAATGTTACCACCACAATACTTGGATATGACAGCATCAAAGTTGTGATAAGACCGATAGACATCATAGACGTAAAGGGGTGGGTGGGGATGGGAAATTTAAGAGAAAGGGGGTGGAGGGGGTGGGTGGGAGGGGGAGATGGGCAGGTGAGAAGGCAAGGGAGGGGGAGGGGGGAGGGGGGGGGAGTAACCTTGCCAGGATTGGATGTCTCTTTCCCCTCAGGCGAAAATCACTAAACAGGATCCAACATATCGGTCACGCCATGCTAGCTGTTCTATGTTCTGTGGACTTCATGAGATGGCGCGTCCACAATTAGTTTCCGTGGATCCCAACGTCCGTTCCTATGGAAACAAGACATCAGTTGGTGGGAATGACCAATATTCCGCAAATTAATGTGTTTTTTTTTTTTCCCCAGCAGAGGGAATGCTGCACACTCATATCAATATTCAGTCTTTTGAGCGAACTGCATACGGGGAGAATTCTTGCATCCACATTTTTAAGGGGGATGGAGGGTGAGGGTGTCTTAACATTTGGTTTGTTTGTTTTTAAATCGATGTTATTTTCTGTCTGGGGAGACATTCTCGTTTTAGGGGTACAACTATCTGGTGCATGTTACATTATTTTATGAAGTGAGTTCTGAAATTCACTGTTAGGGATTTGACTGGTGATACTGCGTTTCTAGATAATGTCAATCTCAAAGGTAATTCATATTTGAAAGCCACTTAAGTCTTTAAACCATGTGATATTTTTAGGTATATTCCAGCCGAATCTGAAATTTGGGGTGGAAGAAGGTCGTTGGGGAAGCGGGTGGGGGTGGCCGACAAATGCAATCAGTGTGATAGGTACCATTATAAAATCAACATGGCTGTAATTTAGTGTGATTTCCTGCTAAAATTCCTGGAGAAAAAAATAACTTTAATGCACTAATCAATCAATGAATCAGTGAGATAAATGTATATTGAAACAAACACACAGTCAATAATATAAAATTCAAAAGTTCTATATGGCTAAACTCATGTAAATTTAAAATGCTTTGTAGTTTAAAGCTACATCTCTCTCTTTATCTCTCTCTCTTACACACACACCCACACACAACCTTTTTTCTCACAATCTCTGCCTGTCTATCTATCTGTCTGTCTGTCTCTCTCTCTGCCTGCCTGTCTGTCTGTCTGTCTGTCTGTCATCTGACTGTCTCTCTCTCTCTCTCACACACACACACACACACACACACACACACACACACACACACACACACACTTGCACTTTTTTTCTCATTCACTTTTACACTCTCTCTCCTTCTCTCTCTTCCACACACACACACACACACTCTCTCTCTCTCTCTCTCACACACACATACGCACACACAAACTCTCTCTGTGACTCTCTCTCTCTCACTCCACACACACACACACACACACACACGCTCTCTCTCTCTCTCTCTCTCTCTCTCTTTTCTCACACACACACACACACACACACACACACACACACACACTCTCTCTCTCTCTCTCACTCTTTCACACACTCTCTCACCCGCTGTCTCTCTCCCCATCCCCCCTCCCACCCATCTATTTCTCCCCCCTTCCCCCCCCCCCCCCCCCCCCCATCCACAGACACTCTCCACCATACCATCAAAGCTTCTCCCTACATTGTCTAACAGCCCAAAACACATCCTTCTCTACCCTTGTGTTCTTTCCCCCATCCGTTACAGCAGTTAGCTTTTTTTTTAGGGGGGGGGGGGGGGGGGGAAGACACACCCACATCTAGAGCCAAGGCTAAAAGAGCTGCTCACTCAGGCAAGCACTATTCTAACAAAGCATGCAGCACCTGGCCATGACAGTGGAACCCTCCACACACACACACATAGTTCAAACACCCAAGTCACCATCCTCAGCAAAACGGCACCGAGACTTCAGGTCGGGGCGCCATCTCTTGCCTACTCTACATGGTTTAATAGAAAACCAATCGGGCGTGCAACATGCAGACAAAACAAACTCTTATGCCCCTATGAGTGCGCGGAACGCACACACTGGCGTACATATCTCACACACACACACACACACAAACACACGCACACACATCCACACACCCTCACGCATAATCAAGATAAGCAATACAAAAACTATGGCAAACGTTTTCTCAATAAAACCAAGCACCGCTTCTCTCCCTCTAGATCTTCCAAGAACTTGCCAAACAATTAAACACACATAATCTTCCTAGCAATCCTTTCGCCTTTCTCTTTGAGTCATTAACTTCGCAGAAGAAAGGAAAACAAAATCTCATGCCGAAATGCAAAATAAGGGTCCTTAATTTCTTGTAAAATCAGAATGTTCTCTTCATTCAATGGAAAAAATGCATTTCCATACACTGTCCGTGACATAATCTTTTTGTTCAGACTTGGAACTGCCCATTCCATTGGTGGAATTCAGTACAGATCCATTGGATCAGTCAAAATCATAACCAATTAAGCAATTTCACAATTACAATCCGTTTGACTGCTCGGATTAGCATAAACACAAGAAGAGTTGATGAAGCATGTATACAAACACTATAACATTGGCAGAAAGCATGTGAATGATATCACTCATTAATAAAGACAAGATGTAACAAAACAAAAAGAAACCAAGAAATTACTCATTATGAAAGGCAAGTACAGGGAATTAAAAAACAAAACAAAAAAAGGAAAGAAAAAAGTGGCTTATGTTGAAATCCTTACACAAAATCAGTTTTAATCATACATCTTTTTATCAGGAGAAAATAGGAAAATCAGACTTTCATACCTGAAGATACAAAACCAATCTTTTTTTTTATCCATAAAAGATCCGCAAATCATTCAGAAAGAGAATACACACTGCAAATCAGCACAAAATAAAAGTGTTGCTATTAAATATACTATGTGCATATTAACACTGAAAACCTCAATCAGCATTGCACACAAACAAAGTGGGTTAAAACAATGGTTAACAATCCAACAGAGGCCAAACACAAGCAGAACTCAATGCCATGGAGAAACGAACCTCCCAACATATCCATGAGCAAGGTACAGGGATAAAATCAACTCTCAGTCCCTCTCTCTCTCTCTCGCTCTCTCTAGCCAGGCCAACTCTTCAACTTCCACAAATTTCAGTTCACTCAGAACAGAGCTGGTCATAAGAGACAGTTACAAACTGGCATGAAAAGAAAAATGCTTTGAAGCAATACCTTCCATTGCCGACGCTGTTGTGACAAGAAACAAGGAAATCATGGGTTTGTTTCCAGCTTGACACACTCTGAAAATGGGGGTACGTGAACAACAAAAGAACAGAACAGAACACGTACATAAACTTTACCCCCATTCTTTTTCTTTAATCAAGCACATCAAATCAAAACCAGAAATAGGGAACAAACAGTATTCTTTTTCAAATCAAAAAGAAATCGGACCTTCATCTTTTTACTGAGCTATTCCACAAGTTTTGCATTTTAATTACGGCTCTTACACACTACACATTTCATAGGATACACAAAGCTAACATATGCTCTTAATGTTCTTTAAAAATTGCAGGAGATCATTTCTCCTTTTCTTTCTTTTTTTTTCTCCAAATGTCCTGAGTAACATTCAGAAACAATGAAGCACAATGAAAAAACAAGGCTTCTACCAACTGGGTAACGTACAGAAGCCAGAGATTTAGATCACAAGTGTTGTTCACAGTGTATCATAGTATCTATGTCAGTGCTGCCATGGTTTCATGCAAACTACGCCAGTTTCCTCCCCCCCCCCCCCCCAAACTTACCCTCTTCTCCACAAAGCAGCTGCCTACCCCCAACCCCTCACTTCCTCAACCCCCATTCCCCTCTCCTCTCTCTCTCTCTCACCCACCTCCTCTCTCTCTCTCTCTCTCTCAATCTCTTTCATAAGTCAATAGAAGAAATGTAGTTTGTGTTCATAATCCAGGCTATATTTCTGTCTTAATGACTAGAAAAGGGAGAGTGGTGCAGGGGATGGGGGGGAACACACACACACAAACACACACACACACACTTACACACACACACACACACACACACACACACGCACACACACACACACACACACACACACACGCATGCACACACACACGCACGCACACACGCACGCACGCTCACCAAAATAGAAGATAGAGAGGTGGATACACACCTACATTGCTACAAACATTGAAAGACATCAGGACAGACAAACATGAAGACATGCTACAGTAAATTCTTTATTAACCCCCTTGGTGCATGACATAATAAAACTGTAATAAGGGTGTAACGCATTACCGCGTAACTCTTTCAACGTGTTTTTTAGCATGCTTCCCTTACCTATAAAGGGACAAACATAATGAAAAAGGATAAAATGACTAGTTTAGCATTTATATTACAAAGGGGAAAAAGAAAATCATCATCTAGCTGCCCATTAAATCTCTCTCTCTCTCTCTCTCACTCACACACTCTTCTCTTTCTTCCTCCCTCTCTCTCTCTCTCTCACTCACTTTCTCTTTCTTCCTCCCTCTCTCTCTCTCTCTCTCTCTCTTCTCTCTCACTCACACAGTCTCTCTCTTTCTTCCTCCCTCCCTCTCTCTCTCTCTCTCTCTCCTGCTCCCTCTTTCTCTGTGTATCGACAGACAGGCAGACCAGCAGAGAGGCAGAAGAAACCAGCCAAAAGAAAGACGCTGATGCTGATAGTCGCAGAGTCAGATCCCTGACCTTTCCAAACACAAACACCACACAAAGGATCCCCCCACCCCACCCCACCCAAATCTCTCTCTCGCCCCCCCCCCCCCCCCAAACCACCCTTTCCACTCCCCCTCACCACCTTCCTCACCCCTCTACCCCAAATAGCCCTGATATGGCCCTTTGCGGTCGGCTGAGCTATAAGCAACATTACCTTACCTTACCTTACCCCAAATAGCCACCAGCCTTATCACATTCCAAAACCCCAAACCTGCAGAAGAACAGGTATTTTCTGAAGCAGGCCTCTTCCATGAGGTGTTCCTGAACAGGCTTTACTTATGGCACAGTGTTAGCATCAAAATGCTGATGTTGCAACGTTTTTCACAAGAAAAGATGTTCTTCATCCACAGCGATTATTCGCCATCAATGTATTTCTCTTTTTTGTCAAGAATCAGTTTGCCTTTCACACCAGTATTAGATAAAGTCGTAAGATCCAACATTTAATGTCCAGCATTCACGTTCACATTACAGGCAATATCAACAATAACAAAATCCCCCAGTCCCCACCCAAAACCTCTCCCTTGCTTCTCCCTGTCACAGCAGGGCACTGCACCTTAACCCTTTCACAACTGATGCATGCAGCCCAATCGATTCTTTCTCTTGCCAACGCGTGACTTTTTTTTTTTTTAATTCATTTTACACCTCCTATGCGAACACAACATCTATTGCCATGTATCAAATGAAAGTGCAAAACATGAACTTTACACTCAGTATGCTGTTAAAAATACCTGTCAGCTAAGACTGAAACACTGCTGTGAGCTTATAAAAAACCATATTTAAAAAAAAGCATGTTATTTTGACTGCCTGACACAAACACCTCCGACATTCTTGTTCTAAGATCTTTACTTCAAAAACACACCATTTGTGTTATTCAAAATGCCACTTGTGTTCCTGTAGCCAAAACCTGAAACTATGTTTAAAACATAACTGCTTCCATTAAGTGGTAGAAAGAAAAATGGAAAAAAAAAACTTTTTAATTAATACTGTCTGTTCTCTATATGCCTTCACAGCCAATGGAGACTGCTGCTGTTTGCCAGCTCAAATGCACAGCATGTCAGGGAAAAGCTAAAACTTATATTATGTTGATTATATATGTATGCATATGTCATGGTACCTAGATGTATGTCTCTATACCAGTGGGGGTGGGGTAGAAGAGGGAGAAGATTTTTTTTTTTAAGCCATAATTATTCACATGGCTGTGTGAGTCACTGTGGTGGCAACAAACAGTTCATCATGACTTGACAACAGGTAAAACTGTAATTTTGTTTCTTTGAAAATGCTGCCGCACTTCCAGCAGTCAATATGCAGGAGGAGCCAGTGGCCGTGTTGTGGTGTGCTTTTTGAACAACCCCAGTTCTCACCCCTGACTGAACTACAACTAAGGCCTGCAATTACTAATTCTATAAAGAGAAATGATAATATCTACAATTCACAGTTACAATACATTAACAGCAGAATGCAATTCCTTTTTTTCAAAAATAGTAATTTAGATAACTGTACATCCTGAAAACCACCTTTGTGGTCTACAAGTATTCTTTCCATAACAACAATTAAAATAATAATTTAGATAACCGTACAACATGAAACTACTTTTATGGTCTACAAGTATTCTTTCCATAACAATGATTAAAATAGTACTTTAAATAACCGTACATCCTGAAAACTACTTTTACGGTCTAAAAGTATTCTTTCCATAACAATGATTAAAATAGTACTTTAAATAACCGTACATCCTGAAAACTACTTTTACGGTCTACAAGTATTCTTTCCATAACAATGATTAAAATAGTACTTTAAATAACCGTACATCCTGAAAACTACTTTTACGGTCTACAAGTATTCTTTCCGTAACAACAATTACCCTGACCATGAACAAAGTCATGAGGCAGATCTTTGGAACAAACAATCTACAGTTCAAGCCCTACCCCCACCCCCATCCTCCTAATATCAATGCAAACAACCCCCCCCCCCCCCCCCCCCCTCCCCTGTCAGCCTGAAACTGACACTGATTTATGAGCTTTGAGGAGACAGGTCAAGGACTGACTACAGTCCTTCAATGAGGGGAGTCAGGTGTCGGAGAGGGGCTCACCTCAGCATTTCCCACACTGTGTGTCACCATGTGCCAGTTCAATCCTTACTGTGAGAATAACAATTACCTCCCCTATGGGTACATCTGTGGTTTCTTTGAAGGCCAACACTGGAGGAGAGACCTGAGGGTGTCAGGGGGGTACAAGAAGGAAGAGGGGTAACTCTGCAATTCAACGAGGAATTTCAAACCTAGCTGAAGGAGGCACTGACCCCCCACCCCCCCCCCCCCCCTTACCCAAGACCACCTACACACACACAAACAGACACACACACAAATGTGTGTGTGTGCGCCTGTGCATGCGCACATGCTCTCTAACACACACACACACACATGTGCGCACACAAAGAAACTGATACACAGACTGAAAAAAAAGCACATCATTTATATCAAATTCCAAATTCATAACTTTTTTTCTTAACTTTTTTTTTTTTTTTCGATGTTCTTCTTCTTTTCTTTATTCTTCTGCGTACGCAGGCTAATACTCCTGCGGACATCCCCCTGTATAGGGAGAGGAGTTTTGTGTGTATGATCGTTTTTTATCTCGCCATTAAGGCAGCCATACTCCAACTTCGGGGAAGGTGCACGCTATGTGTAATGTTTCATCCATTCCAACGGCCAAACTGGCCTTCTCTTCCAAAAGTTGGTGATGAGATTTTTACGTGTGTGCAAGATGTCATGCGTGCGTTACACACGGAACCTCGGTTTACAGTCTCATTTGAAGGACTGTATGGGAAATGGAGTCAGAACCAATGTTAACTCCAAGGGAAAAATCCCCCTGTACCGAAACGACCCGGCGTAGATTTGAACCCGCAATCCCAAGATTACGAGTCTGGCGCTCTACCACTGAGCTATTCCGGCCCCCTTTTCAACGTTCAAAAAAGAAGAAGATCCATTTGATCCAGGCAAGTACACCAGAGCAGACAGACCCTGGCCCAGACTGATCAGGAACAGGTGTGTCAGACAGACTGCAGTCTGGGGGTTGGCACACGGGTACAGCAGACTCAGCAAATCGCAACATCCCCGTCTGGAATCACCACCACCTGTGCTACAGGCAGGCTAGGAAACAGGTAAGCTAAAGCCAGACAGAGAACAGGGGGATGAGGGAGGGGGGGAGACTGGGGGGGGGGGGTATGGGCTACAGTTGGGAGGGGGGGGTAGGAGGCACGGATGGATGTGAGTAGAGTCTTTAGGTAGCTATGGTGCCAGGCCGAGACCTGGGGTGGAAAAGAAAGAGGGGGGGTGACCCTGGGTGCAATTCTTATCCACCAGGTGGATGGCCAGGAGAGTGAGATCAGTGTGCGTTTCTTTGCAACACTATACAGCCAGCGGGGATACATCTACTGCTGAGACTCCTTCCACTCCAGGCCAGCAGGAGGTAAAAGAGGTGGCAGGCACACTGGATGCGATTTGTGTTTGACGATGATTTCTTCTTGCACTGCCATGCAATCATTGCCTGTTAGCAATGAGACTGAGTGACACTGTAAAAAAACAACCAAAAAAGTGACTTATCATTTGAGGCAAATGTTTTCAACAAACGCACGTCCATACGCATGAAAATTCATTTCATTGTCTGTTTCTTTAAGTTTTAAAAGCAAATATGAAAAATTGTTTTAATGTCCATT
>CM065748.1:29528053-29533053 GCA_033310375.1 Conus canariensis | reverse complement strand
ACCCCCCCCCCCCCCCCCTCCCCCCCACATGCCCAGTTACACCTTTGCCATGACAGACTTCATCACTAAGGCAAACCCGCCCGCAGTCAGACCGGAAGTGTCCTTCCAGCCTGCCAATAACAACAGTCTGGCAAAGTCCGTGACTCATAACACTAGGCAGCAATCACACAGGTGGTGAGAGGCCACACACACACCACCACACATCACACCACACCACACCACACCACACATATACAACAGACACGTCAGTCACACAAAAGGAAGCAGTCTGCTTGCATCACTGTGGAAACTCAGACCAGTCCGTTACTTTTGCTGGCACAACAAGTCCTGACTCTGGGCCATGCACTTTTCTTGGAGGCCATAAGTTTACTGGAAGTATTTTTACTTTTATTTTTTTTAACCGTATGTTTCTCTGTTGACAACACTTTTTACCAGGAACATCTCTGGCCATGAAAGACCTGAATATGTACGACTATGTATGTGTTCACTTGGAGTTCAGTTACTGGGACTGAATATATTTGCTGAATTACATGTTTCCAGAGGGCATGATTGTTCGGACCAACACTTTCTCTTGAGAGATATTCTTTGTGGTGAGTAGATTCACCGAGAACGGAGAAGGGGATGGGGTGGGGGTGGGCGGGAGAAAATGGGGTGGGGAGGAAGGGTTACTGTCACATCTTTGTTGGAGACAGGTTTTAAAATGGATGTACACATGATTTTTTTTTTGTACTTTTACCCAGTGTTTTCAACATGTGTATCGGCTGGCAATATATTTCACCAATAGCTGCTGTTTGAGAGGAGGTTTACTGTGAAATTCCAACACTGAAATTTCCCACTAAAGACATCCAAAAACAAAACAAAAACAAAAATCTATTTTTGAAGAAAACATGCAAGACTTCATTAGACTGGGAAAAAAAAAGTTGGTTCTAAAAAGAATTCTACTTTGATTATGTTTTCCAGCCTTCCCCCCCCCCCCCCCCCCCCCCCCCTTTTATACTTGGTATTTCAAAAAGATGACGTAATTTCAGTGACGAAAAATCCTTCTAACTCCACAGCCAAAACTCTCCTTATCCCCTTCCTGTTCCCCATTCCACCCGCTACCACCACTCCTCCTCCTCAAAAAAAAAAAAAAAAAAAAAAAAAAAGAGCCAATCAGACAACACAAAATTTACAATCAGTCAGATGTTTGGGGAAAATGTTACTGTTTGTTAAAAAAATCTGGCAAATCAATCTTTTTTCCCCCTCTCTTCAAATTAGGAAGCAAGTTAACCAACTGTCAACATAAAAGGGCTAGTATGGAGTTTACTAATCACTGGTTGCAGGTAAAAAGTTGGGAACGTTCAAGAGGGAGTCAGTGGGATGGGAATGGAAGGAGGGGGCGAAGAGGGGGGGGGGGGGGGGGAGGGAGGTTGTTCTGCATGCAAATGCAACAAACTGGTCGATGGGTGGGTGGGTTGGTTGTAGGGCACTGGCACACTACGCAGTACAAGTACCTCGCAGCTCACAATACAGCACTGCCCCTGTATCTGAACTGCCCTCTGTGTCTGAGGAAGCAAACACCAGCATTAGTTCGAAGAAGTAAAAAAAAAAAAGGAAAGAAAAAAAACTCACACCAAACATCTAAGTGGGAAGGAAACTGAATGAGTGAATGAATACATGAATGAATAAATATATATTCCTTTGCACTCACACACGTACACACACACACGCACGCACACACGCACACATGCATGCACACGCACACGCACACGCGTGCACGCACAACACACACACACACACACACACACACACACACACACACACACACACACACACACACATGCGCACACACACACACACACACACACACGTTCCTGACAAAACCATAACAAACATTTCGTTCAGTAAATACATGTTATTAGATGATAAACTAAGTCACATTCTCTCCCCCCCCCCCCCCCCTCCATCCCAACCCACCTCCTCCTTCCCTCTTTCTACTGAACTTATTCTACGAAGCCCCTCAATGCAGTCCAAAGATGCTTAAAAACTGGGTCTTAAATGGAGGGGAGGGGGAGAGAGGCATGGTGATAGGGGGGGAGGGGGGTGGGTGGAGAGGATCTCGTATAAACAATAGAAAACAAAATTTCCAGGAGGAAGTCTACATATGGAGCTAAATCAAGCTGAGTACCAGGATCCATGTAAAAAAAAGTTCTTGGAAGGAGGCAATCTTAACTGGGGAGTAAATACAGAATTTATAAACTTTGAGGGATTAAAGAGAAAAGGGTCCTGAAGACGGAAGTCCTAACTGGCTGGTAAATCTAACACAAGTGATCTGAACAACAACAACAAAAAGTTCTTAAAAGCATGGAGTCTTCATCAAGTTGTAAATCTGGCAAGATAAATCTAACATAAACAATGAGGGAAAAAAAAAGGCGAAAATAATTTGGAAAAAAAAAAAAAAAATCGTAAATGAAGGAACCTTTACTGGAAGGCCAGTCTAGTACTGGAGGATAGAAAAATATCCCCCCCCCCCCCCCCCCCCCCAAGTTCTCTGAAGGAGGGAGACTCAGTTACGGGCTGACTGCAGGCAAGACAGAAACCAGAGAAGCAAGAGGTGAGTTACCAGACCACCTAATGAGTCAACCCAATGACAGTCACAGAAGCAACGTGTTTCGACCTGTACGGCCTGTAGAAGGCTTCAGAGTCACTACACACAGTTCTCCTGTATGCAGTTTCTGTCTTCCCGAGCACAGAGAAAGCAACACGTTTCGACCAATAGGTCTTCCACAAAGTCCTTGTGTTATGATCTGTTTCTTCCACTCGTTCTAAATCTCCACCCACTCACTCTCTTCCACTTCTTAGTTGTTTTTTTCTTCTTCTGTTTATTCTCTGGTTCTGTTGACAGTGTCTTGCTGGCCCAGTCCCTCCTCTTCATCTCCTGTCCCACCCCCATCCTCACCCCCTTGCCTCCCTCTCAGCGTGTGAGTGTGTCAGAGCCTGTCAATGTTTGATATCATTTGGGATTTCTGAACCACTGCGACACAGACTGATCACGATCTGAACATTGTTGAGGATATGTGTGTACTAGATTCTAGATGTGCGAGCTTTGGTTGTTCAAGGGAATGCAACTGTGCTATAATGTGAGTATTATACATTTTCAGTGCTTAGTCAAACTTACAACAACAACAAATAAATAAAAACTTTTTTTTCTAATTTTAAAAACCTACACCATTCAAAGTCTTGTAATTAACATGCTGAATAAAAGTCAATTCAAAAAAAAAATCTTTTTCCCAATTTGGTGGTCCAGTAATACACCTTTGAGTCTCTTTACTGAGAGGCTTTTATGTGCAATATTCTAGGAATATCACTAAAATCACATAACACACAATTCAATGATAATAAACAAACGGTGCATCAATAACCACATCAACAAAAGCAAAACATTTCTCACTGCCAACCAGTGTTCGCCACGACAACAGCAACAACAACAAAAGCGTGTAACTCAACAAACTCAGCGCTGACTACGCTGCTCTACAAACATGCAATCATCCCACTTGACTAACACCATGCGCTTCACTCCACACACCAGAGAACGCTTCACAACAGAGCATGATGAACACAACAAAACAGGTGCACGTTTTCCACACTGTTGCATTTCATAAACACACAATGACTACGCCAGAAATAACACTACCATCAACAAGGATAAAAACCAAAATTTCAGTTGACACGAACGGATTGATTGCTCCCTTCAGTATTTTTTGGCCGTCTCGATATCTGGTTAAAAGCCACCCTCCCCCAAAATAGGTGTCCCTTCTGCTTCAGGTAAACTGTATTAAAACTTTTTCTTCACTTTCAGTTAACATTTTACCAACACACACAAACTGCTTATGTATCTCCCTGTATGTTAAAAGGACTTTTTTTTCTACTTTTCTACATTCCATGCCTCTTCCCCACCCCTCTCCCCTGAAGGCGTGACTCCCTTTCTGCTCATTCTGGCTTACTGTACACAGCCGCACACAGGAGCTTCCTGTCCTAGTCCTAGCTAGTCAAGGAATTACTGCTGTGAAGTCGCCATACAGCAGGTCTCTGGAGGAGACTTGATACTAATACCATTTTTGTTCCCAGTCACCAAAGATTTGTTTGTTTTCGGGAGAAAAAAAAAAATTTTTTGTGTATCTTACTGGTCAAATGGATTCAACTGGTTGCAAAGCTGACGGGTGGTCATGAGTTTGACTGACCCTGATTCTTTTCTGCCATTGTTGTTTGAAAGCCATTTCTGTCCTGTCAGCAGTCGATGGGTGTTTGATTCAGTTCAGCAAAAGTTCAGGCAATGGATGGAGAAGACTGAGTTCCGCTTTTCATGATGCCAAACCGTACACGCTGTCAGTCTCTTAGTTCACAACCCCAGCAGCCATTAGGCTGTGACCTTTTACCTTCAACTGTTCCAACGATCTGAGCTCCTTATGTCTGCTCGACTGATGTGTCTGGAAAACCCTTGAGGGGGGGATGTGGAGAGAGGGAGTGTAGGGGGGAAGGGTAGCACAGAAGAGACTTTAACAGCTGTTTCTGATGTCTGATGCAGGAAAACGTTGCTCGTGCACGTCTCTGCATGTGAACGCGTGTGCTTGGCTGACTGACCGTGAATGAGGTCCAACCAGCTGACAGAAAAATGTTCACTTGGACTATTTGTGCAATGCTTAAAACTTACAACTTATTTATGATCATCGTCTTTAATGAATGCCCATTTCAACTCGGTCTTTACTTTTTCCTTCATTAATCATCAACTTTCCTTTGTTCTTTGCTAAACCAAATGTCATTTGTTGACAATGCTGATGTCCTTTCATTGAAGACTTGTGTACTGCATGTTAAAATGTTTCTGATCATATCCCCAGTACACACACAGTGCCACACAACTCACAAACAGGTGCTGCCGCACTGTGGTAATGGTATCTCCCATGGGAGAGCAGCCTTGACATCACTTAGAGTAACTGGTGTAGATGAAAAAGTTCTACACTTCA
>CM065748.1:29495553-29523053 GCA_033310375.1 Conus canariensis | reverse complement strand
AGACAGGCAGGTATTAATCCCATCTGCTCAACAAAGGGAGTGGAATTTTGTGTGTATGACTTTTTTATCCCACCATTAAGGCAGCCATACTCCATCTTCAGGGAAGGTGCATGCTGTGTGTAGCGTGTCATCCATACCAACGGCCAAACTAGCCTTCTCTTCCAAAAGTTGGTGATGGGATTTTACGTGTGTGCAAGATGTTATGCATGCGTTCACACACGGAACCTCGGTTTATAGTCTCATTCAAAGGACTGTATGGGAAATGGAGTCAGAACCAATGTTAACTCCGAGGGGAAAATCTCCCTGTACTGAAACAGCCTGGCAGAGATTCAAACCCGCAACCCTTGGATAACATGTCCGGCACTCTACCAACTGAGCTATTCCGGCCCCCACTGAACACTATCAACTCAAGACATCATGCATATGGAAGCATACAAAAGTCCATAGGTGATAATGGCCATTTTCCTCGCAAAAAAACAGCTTTTATCCATGAGGAAAATAGCCAAACGAGGGAAAACAGGTATTACTCTGAATATCACGACTATTTTCTTTGGATCATAACTGTTTTCCTTAGGATCACCATTGTTTCCCCTGTTTTCCCCAAGGATGATAACTGCTTTCCCTGTTTTTTCCCTGAAGATCACAATCATTTTCCTGACTTTCATTAGGGATAATACCTGCTATCCTAGTTTTCCTGGGAGAACAACTATTATTGGCTTGTGGAGTAGTAATGCTTACATATCCTGCCTTTGTCTGTGTGGAGAACAACTATTATTGGCCTGTGGAGTAGTAATGCTTACATACCTGCCTTTGTCTGTGTGGAGAACAACTATTATTGGCCTGTGGAGCTAGTAATGCTTACATACCTGCCTTTGTCTGTGTGGAGAACAACTATTATTGGCCTGTGGAGCTAGTAATGCTTACATACCTGCCTTTGTGTGGAGAACAACTATTATTGGCCTGTGGAGCTAGTAATGCTTACATACCTGCCTTTGTGTACTGAGAACACAGCAGTCACAATACAAACATTCCCTCTATGCACCCAATCTTGAGCCTTCTTTGATTTTTTTTTTTTCTTTTTTTTTTTTTTTTCTGACAGCTAGAAAACATGGCTACGCTTTCACCTTTCATACATGGCTAATTCCTGGGATTCAACTTCTTCCAGCTCAAAACCGGCACACAAACCTAAATCACAACATGCCCAGGCCAACTGGTCGGCCATCTGCTGGCATAATACTCACAACATGTGGCGCAGCAAAACAGCATGCCAACCAGCTGCCAGCTTAGTCACGATGGTTGTTGAGAGAAAGTGAAACCTCTATCCTTTTTCTCAATGTCATGCTATAAAGAACTGCTTGCAAATTTTGAAGGAAAAAAAATACAAATAAACAAACAAGCCTTATCTTGTTTAGAAATTCGTATCGATCATAGTGCACTTCCACTCTCTGATCAGATGGCCACCAGCTGTAGGAAACACTTTGCCAGGCAGGTTAGGTAAGTCAGCCGATACCATCTTGGATCCCAGAGATTTAAGCTAGATTGCTGAGTATGGATCTACTCCCTCAGAGTCATGGACTGTGGCGTGTCTCGATTTGACGCCAAGAGCACAGACACAATCAGCCGTGTCACCTGATGAGTCCGATCCAGCGGATGAAAGGCCTAGGAGCAGGCAATACCAACAGATCTGCCTTCGAGAGGGACTGCGATGGTTCCCTCATGCAGCTAGTGAAGGGTTTTCATATTAACAATATATTTTCTTAATTTCATGTTCCCATTTTCTTCACCTTCAACCCTTTTTTTTAAAATTCAAACCTTTGCCAAGTCATTACTATAACGACAGAAGAATTGTTAGCCTGCACTTGTTTTCCCCCACTACTTAGCTGTTCGGCATTAGACATATATACGGGGTGCCTGGGGTAATCGTCCTCATCGTCCTGATCATCAGTGAATAAGTGCACAACGCACCTCATGTACAGGGCTGAAATTGTTGTGCATCAGAGCTAAGGAAGAGGTAAAAAAAAAAAAAATTTTTTTAAAAGTGTGATCATCTACGCATGAACTCTCTCTACCTGACAGACTTCAGATCTCCAGTAAAGATATGGCTGCCCCCCCCCCCCCCCCCCATCCTCTTCACTTCTCCCCCTCCCCTCTCCCTGTCACTTCCTCCCCAACAGAGAGGGAGAATCTTCTATACAAGGATGGCTGGCATACCACAGTTTTGTTTCCTTTGCCCCCCCCCCCCCCCCTTCCCCCCAAAAAAAAAGAAATGGAGGAAGAAAAGACACCTTACTAAAAAAACTCACCCTTCAATTATAAGGAGGCACAGGTGACAGGTGTATGATTACGTCATTAACTGCAAAACCCCTCCCTCTCCCCTCTCCCTCCTCCCCCTGCCGATTCAACCACGAAACCATCTCCACCTCCTGTTTACATTCCCTGATGCTTCACCCCCCTCCTCCCTCCATCCCCCCCCCCCCCCCCCTTCCCCATTCATCCCTCCCTACTGGCAGAGCTGGAGACGGAAGGCGGCTGACTACGTGGCAGGCACTAGACAGGTTCACAAACGCAGTCATGGCAGATGTCTGTCTGTCTGTCTGATGACACAACCAGACACAAAGCTGGCCTGGTCCGTTTCCTGTCTGACCGGTCTTGCCTGCCTTCTTCTTAAGTGAACACGGGGCTTTGACCCTACAATTAGACAGCGCCTTGCCGACACAGGTCAACTGTCTGAAGAGAAATGAGGACAGGGAGAAAAACAAATCCATGAACACTTAACGGCTGGAAGGGGATGTGGTCTTTTCGAGCAAAAACTAACTGACGCTGATCACATCTGACCTATTTTCAACTCTCGGTTAGAACTTTCATTTGGTGCGACTGATAAGAAATTTGTTGTCTTAAAGTTGGTGTGTGTGTGTGTGTGTGTGTGTGTGTGTGTGTGTGTGTGTGTGTCATGTTTCCTTCCATATTTTTTTTTTTAATCACACCACAACATCACAACCACAATGACTGAAAGAACTGAGATAATTAGCATTATACTAACATCATCAAAGAGTCTGTTTGAACAAACCAGTCATAATGCCAACTTAAATTATCAACAAACAAAACAAAAAGGAAGAAAGAAAGAAAAAAATCTTTGTTTGACAGTACAGCTACACTCATCTTTTGTTTGACAGTACAGCTACACTCATAAAAAAAAACGGATCTGTTTTGATTTGGTGCTTGCTCACGTTAATTGGCAAAGAAGTGTTCCTCTGCACCTATCTCCCCCCCCCCCCCCCCCCCCCCCACCTTTCTCTCCATCTTACGCATTACAACAAAAGAAAAAATACACACACACACACACACACATACACACACACACACACACAAAGGAAAGGAAATCTGTTCCATTTCATGGAAGATCATATTTCTAAACAGAGGAATGTTGCAACAAGCTACAAATTATTACGGCAACAAACACAGGAGAAAAAAAAGATGTAGTCTGTCTGACAGAACAACATGACTATCCATTTAACTTATATAAAATTTTTAAAAAATTATTAAAAAAAAAAGTTGACAGAAAAGATATTTCTTAAGAACAAACCAAACCAACTGCGTCCATTGCTTGAAACCTAACATGAAAATCAGCTTCCTTTGATGCAGGAGCTAACATTTCTGATGTGTTCAACTCTGAAAAGTTTCACCTTGCCCGCAATTTAACCAAGAAAATCTGTTTCACTTGATGGAAGAGACAGAGCATTTCTGAACCCCTGAAATGACCAATGGTCTAATGTGCTGGAAGTTTAACAAGACAGCCTGTTTCATCTGAAGGAAGAGACATCCTTTCTGTTAAAAAAAAAAACAGGGAAAAAAAAACTCAGGACTGTTCTGCCCTGCTCAAAAACATACTGAGAAAATCGTTTTATTTAATGAATGAGATCACAATTATGAAGTATTCACTAGAACGATCCTACTCCCAGCTAAATATCTAACAAAAAAAAACTGTTTCATTAACACTAGCGGCCACATCTCTGAAGTGCTAAACTCAGCAGCACTGCACCATGCTACAACTTTTTTTTTTTTGAACAAGAAAAGCAGTAGCATTTCATGGAAGAGGTCGTATTTCTGAAGTACTACCCAGGAGCAATGTTCCACCCCGCTTCATCTGATGGAAGGAGGAGCTGCACCCATTTCACACCGGGGTGGGCAGATACACCTTGGCTTGACAGAACAGCGCTGGCTACACTGAGTGCAGGCAATGGGAAAGACCCACAGGTTGACACACGAGGGGGGGCCGGAATAGTCCAGTTGGTAGAGCGCCCGACTCGTGATCCTGGGGTTGCAGGTTCAAATCTCCGCTGGGCTGTTTCGGTACAGGGGGATTTTTCCCTCAGAGTTAACATTGGTTCTGACTCCATTTCCTATACAGTCCTTCGAATGAGACTAAAAAGCGAGGTTCCGTGTGTGAACGCACGCATAACATCTTGCACACATGTAAAAACCCACCACCAACTTTTGGAAGAGAAGGCCAGTTTGGCTGTTGGCATAGATGACACGTTAGACATAGCATGCACCTTCCCCGAAGATGGAGTATGGCTACCTTAATGGCAGGATTTTTTTTAAAAAAACGGTCATACACACAAAACTCCACTCCCTTTGTTGGGTAGATGGAATTAATACTTGCCTGTCTACACAGGGAGTGTCCGCAGGAGTATCGGCCTGTCAACACAGGGAGTGCCCGCAGGAGTATCGGCCTGCGTACGCAGAAAGAAAGAAAGAAAAGACACACGAGGGAAGGGTAGACAGTGGGCCTGGCGGGGATGAAGGAAACAATTAATACTGCTGGAGTGAGAGAGAGGAGGACAGGAAGAACGCGTCAGGTGGGGGAAGGAGGTGGGGGGGGGGGGTATGTGGACATGAATACACTTAGAAGAGGGATCAACAAAACCATTTTTCATTCATATGCAATAAAAATCACACTTCTGTCTGTATCTGGTGCATGTATATACATTATCTGCTAATCATTTTCATTCATAAAGCAATAAAAATCACACTTCTGTCTGTATCTGGTGCATGTATATACATTATCTGCTAATCATTTTCATTCATATGCAATAAAAATCACACTTCTGTCTGTATCTGGTGCATGTATATACATTATCTGCTAATCATTTTCATTCATATGCAATAAAAATCACACTTCTGTCTGTACCTGGTGCATGTATATACATTATCTGCTAATCATTTTCATTCATATGCAATAAAAATCACACTTCTGTCTGTATCTGGTGCATGTATATACATTATCTGCTAATCATTTTCATTCATATGCAATAAAAAATCACACTTCTGTCTGTATCTGGTGCATGTATATACATTATCTGCTAATCATTTTCATTCATATGCAATAAAAATCACACTTCTGTCTGTACCTGGTGCATGTATATACATTATCTGCTAATCATTTTCATTCATATGCAATAAAAATCACACTTCTGTCTGTACCTGGTGCATGTATATATACATTATCTGCAAATCATTTTCATTCATATGCAATAAAAATCACACTTCTGTCTGTATCTGGTGCATGTATATATACATTATCTGCAAATGTCTATGTTGTCCATCCCTGTCTACACTATGCTATGACACATGAAGACAGGGGGATGGGAGAGGGGGAGGGTTAGAAAGGGGGAGGAAATGAGTGAATCATAGCCTATGACAAGGGGGGAGGGGGGAGGGTATGGGAGGGGGCTGTCTAAGAACTCAATGATTTGGGGGAAAAAAATGCACTTCTCCATGTGGATAGCACACATACATGTACCAACGCCTCAAACTTTTAAACCATACCGTCTGCATCTCTGTATGCATGAAATGAATGTACGCACAATCAGGACAACCTGCGTGAGCACCTGTCTCTATACCCACACAAGGTTCGTATAAACAACAGCAGCAGACACGCTTTGCAAAGTTTCAGTATCAACAACCTGAAAGACTGTCCGCTTCAAAAGCTTGAGTAACAGCAGACTAACTTTGCAAAGCTTCGGTGAAGCAAGTACATTTCAAAAGTTTTAGCAGCAGCCAGCTACCTTTGCAAAAGGCTTCAGTATCATTACAACTTAAATGATGTAAGAACGCAAAACAAAGCAAGACTTTGCAGCAAGAGGCACTACTTTCATACTGACATTGGAGCTACTTGTACCTGTGCTTCAACACGTGGCTAAATACTACAAGAACACTGATAAAAGCACAAAAATAGAAAGGTATACAAGAGTTAACAGAACAGAACATGGGGAGATTAGGAGAGAGACAGAGAAGGAATGGGAAGGTGAGAGACGGGTGTTGCAGGGAGGAAAGGGAGAAGACTCTTGCACAAGGAAAAGGCTGGTCACTATTTAGTTTTTTAAAAAAAGGAAGTTGTTTTTTTCAACACATCACATGGTGCACATAAGTTTACATAACACACACGTATGCACTGGAAGATTTTGTGATGGTGCATCTATACATATAAAAACTCTTTTACAGTTCAGCATTCTTAGCCAAGCTTTGGCATACCAGTCACCTGAATATGCTACAAAATACAGCATCACACCAGTCACCTGAATATGCTACAAAATACAGCATTACACCAATCACCTGAATATGCTACAAAATACAGCATTACACCAGTCACCTGAATATGCTACAAAATACAGCAAAGCAAGTTTTCACAGTCAGGTACATGGGTTTCTGTTCTCTACAGTGAGATCTTTGTGCTGCAAATGACAACTACGTGAACCAATGGTTGATTAAATGCATTTTATAAACAAATGAATGCCCCCAAATCGTAAAAAAAAATATCATAAGTCACATATCATACCCCTAAACAGAACCATACACACACACACACACACACACACACACACACACTCGCTAAACTGTAGCCACCCTCTTGCAATATGTAAGAGAACATATGGTTGGGGCTGAGATGAGGTGGAAGAAGGAGGCGGAGGGAGGAGGAGGAGAAGCATCCTATTTTGCCCTGTTCTGCTTCACTCTCTCCATTGTTCTTATCTTTTTGTGTCCCCACCAACCCCTCCCTCCCTTTTTCGTTTTTCCTCCAAGTAATAATGGAGAGGGAAAAACAGGAAAGGACGAAACAGAACCTAACCAACAGGGGGCATTTCACTACTGACCTTCGTTGCAAAGCAAATTGGCCTCCAATCCTATGACATTTCACGTTTGACCTTTTTCTTTTTTTCTTTCATGACATGTTTTTAGATTCTGAAGTCATCTGGACTGGCCAGGAGGGCCTGGGAAAGGGGAGATCTGAAACGCTTTCAGATCCTTTCTTCATTCCCCCCCCCCCCCCCCCCTCCATCCCCCCAGCCTCCTTCCTTTTCCTCATCCCTTTCTTCCTTCCTGCCAGTCAGTCCATCCCTGCGCTTCTTTCACTGAACCACGTACCCCCTAACTACCTCAATCATCCACAGAACCAGATATGGAGAGGAAAAACACAAAAATCCCAGACAGGAAGCTACTGATGCAAACAGGCAACAGGAAATGATGTCACAAGCACATGAATGAAGTACATGATTACACAATCATACACTAAAACAGAAAAAAAAAAAAAAACGGACAGCAACCAACAGGCTCATGGCAGTCACAGGATACCAATTCTGTGAACAATCAGATGATTATGGGATAAAAATTTCACAGAAATTTCACAACACCTGAAACAGTACTACTAACCAGAAAGACCAAGGAGCCACAAAGGGGGAAAAGGGAACACAGTATTGTTACAGTAAACCACCCGACAGAAGTTGAGATTAGAAAAGCACAAGGACTGCAAACAGTGGGAAAGCATGCATCCCATACTGAAGATTACAGGCATAATCATCATCATTACAGCAGAAACACAACAGAAAAGAAACTTTTGAAATGCACACAGAACTACAACAGTCAGAACCTGTGTGTCTTATGTTGTAGATCATTGAAATCAATAACAGCTAGAGAGAGAGAAAGGGGGGGGGGGGGGGGGGGAGACAAAGAAGACAGGATGAGAAAAAAAAGCAAAGCTACAATAAGAAAGTCATACATGACATGGACAAAGACAGACAGACAGACTGACTGACCGACGGACAGAGACACTGAAGATAATGTATGAAAATTATCAAAGACCATGAACATTATTTTGCTTCAGGGTCCTATGATACAATGATAAATAATGATATAGCATGTAAAAGAGAGAGAGAGTGGGGGGGGGAGGAAGAGAGAGAGAGGGAGAGCGAGAGCAGAAGATGGGATGCAAAACCCGCATCAGTGTCAAGTTTCCGCACCAGTGTCAAGTTTCCGTTGGCAACAGGCACACGACAGCAGCATTTTGATCTCTCAAGACAGCAAATGATAGTAGTAGTAATAGGGACCGGCTTTTTTTTAGCCTTAGGCCTTACGGCCTGTTTGCGTCCCCTCATTATTTTTCAATTTAATTTCGGTCTGGTTGCATGCCTATCTTATAAATAACATTACATTCAATCCACACTAAAGAAAATATCTTTCAATTTTGGGTCTTCATCTAGGAGTTTTTTAAAGCTGTTGATGTCAGGTGCATATTTGGTGTTAGTAGGCAGTGCATTCCAATAATTAGCAATTCTGAAGGTAAAACAAGACTTTCTTTTGTTAGTATGGCAATGTCTGATAAAAAAAATCTTGCCTTCATTATTTCTCGTGCAATCCACTTCTGAGAATTTGAAAAGCACATGCACATTAACATCGTCATAATTATAGAATATTTTAAAAAATTGAATCAGGTCTCCTCTGATCCTCCTTCCTTTCAGCGAGTATAATTGGAGATAATGTAATCTTTCTTTATAGTTTAAATTACTACACTCTTTCAGGATTTTAGTAGCTCGCCTTTGTACATTTTCTATCATTTTTGACTGTCTCTTGAGATGGGGACTCCAAATTACATTAGCGTATTCGAGATGGGGCCTAACAAATGCTTTAAATAATTTGACAAATGTCTCCTTTTCTAGAAAGGTAAAAGTTCTCCTGATGAGTCCCATCATCTGATTTGCTTTGTTCACAACTCTCTGGATGTGAGGATCAAAGGATAGATCTTTATCAAAGGTTACTCCCAGATCTGTTTCTTCATCACATGTATTTATTTTCTGCAATTCTGCACACAATTTTCTGCAATGATAACAGGGCTCACCTTCGTGTAAAGAAGGAAAACAGACCTGGGGATGGTGATAGGGATAAAGACACAAAAATGACCCTTTAAAAGGCTGTCACCACAAGGACAGAATGATGGCTGTGCTCATAGCTTGTGAGGATGATGAACTACGAACGAGGACAGCCAGGTTACATCAAGGACTGTAGTAAGGAAAGAAGGGGGGGGGGGGGGGGGGGGATAGCCAACTACATCAGTGACTGTAGCAGGGGGCATAGCCAACTCAACAACCTTGTTTCATTCGGTCTCCTGTGCACTTGTATCCTGGGCCTTTAAAAATAAAAATAAAAAATTGGAAATTTGCAAGGGAGGTAATCTATGTTAGAGCTCTTGACCAGTGAGAGTGACCCTGCCATTTTCAAAGAACAAACGCTGCTGTTGTGATTTATCATTCAGATTAGCGTGTCAGTCGTTGAGAGAGAACACGCCAAAACATGGGAGTGAAATGGTGCACCTCTAATGCAGACCGTTGATATCCTTATCGTTATCCTGGCGCGCTCTTCAAATCAGAGGCGACTCTCTAGATCTATCTGCTTATGTTTTTCGCATTTTGAGCCGCGGAACCAGCTCAACCCGTCCGGCATGCTGAGATTAAGCACCAGCTGATTTAAAATGCACTAACAACAACAACAAAAAGTTGACGTTGTGAGAACCGGAAGGAAATTTCCATGAAGCATACCAATCTGCCACAGTCCTGAACATGTTGGATGCGTTGTGAAAGCTATGTGTCTCCCCCTACAACGGCCCCTGGCTACACAAATGTCACATGATACAGCCAACATGTAAATGGGAAGGGGTATCTATTAAACAAAAAAATTTTTTAAACCCACTCCCACCATCTGGAAGCTTTCAGGAGTAACAAAGGCAACATCTCCGTTTACACCCAGCTAGCAAAAGCACGTCACTGATATGAGCAAGCACAGGATCATGCATTGGTGTCATGTTGAATACGTGCATAATGGCGGCTGATGTGCTCAGGAAATCAAAATACTATGTGGGGGAAAAAGGACAGGGTGAAGAAGGGGAAAGGTGGGAAGGGAGGAGAGCAGCAGCAGGATTACAAGTCCCCCCCCTCTCTCTCTCTCTTTTCTCTCTCTCTCTCTTACACACACACACACACACACACACACACACACAGTGAGATGCTGTCTTCTCACTATACAAGTGCTTATTGAAAACAGTGACTGAAAATCGGTGCAAGACTAATGAGCCGACACAAAAGCATGGAGTATTCTTCTTGCTCTTTGTTTTTCGTTTTTGCCTTGCTTACATCACCTACATAATGCATCATGAATACACTCGCATACAAAAAGGTAATCCAAGATGTGAACAGACTTCTTAGGGGAAAGGAAAGGCATTTTCAGGAAAGGATACAGCAACAGTAAGTAACAACCACATGTAACATTGCAGGTAACTAACAGAATGGTACTACAACAGGACAAAGCCCCTGTCCAATCAAACCCCCCTAAAAAAAAGCAGGCTGCAACAGCCAGCAGAATCACAAGAACTGAACACAGTGCAACAAAGGAATGATGACATGATCAAAAACGAAGAAAGAGAGAAAAAAAACAAAGAACAAAGAAAGGAACAATCACCCCGATGATCTGCGAGAAGTCTTTTCGTCAGTTGCACCAGGATAGTCAGTTGAGGACCTGTCATGGAGCACACGCACGTACACACACACACGTACACACACACGTACACATGCGCGCACACCAACATGAATGTTTGAGAGGAAAGAGCAACTCGGGGGGGGGGGGGGGAGGGGAAACTGGAGGGCGAGAATGCAGGATGGATGGGGATGAGGGGGTGCGGGAGGGGGGGGGGAGATGGGTGGGGAAATGATATCCAAATGATGAGGAATATTTGTCGTTTATCAGAACTGCAAATATCAGGGGGATGGAAGTGAAAATCTCAGAGAATGAAATCATTTGAAAAATAAATAAAAGGTCATAATGCATTCAGGAGTACCCCCCAAGAAAGCGCAGACTTGTACCAAGATCAAGCATGTCCTAGGTCTGCCCTTTGGACCTGGATCCGAACCACATACCTGCACCACACTTCAGTGGTTTCCTTCTTGAGCCACATTCCATCCTTCCACCAAGTTTCGTCAAAATCAGTTCTGAAATTTTTGCATAACCTTGCGGACAGACTGACAAACCCACCCACAGACATGCATGAAAATGAAATCTCTTTGGCACAGGTTATAAATCTGTCGAGGAATTTGACCATGCCTTTGACACAAGCAGCTCAGCTCACAGAGTAATCACCATGCATAGTGTTTCAGGTCAAAAGTCTGGTTCTGGATCAGGTCTGGGAGGGTGTATGTAAGCCACATGTTGCAGAAGTGAATCTAAGGGGACAGGAACAGTGCAACTGGGAAGCTACAAGGCAGAGAGCGCCGCACAGATCTTTCTGTTCATCTTCCTTCTTCAGCTCTAACTCTCAAGTTCACCACTGGTGTGAGATGTTTGCATTATGCGTCAGCTTTAAACCCAAAGTTCACCCATTGGTGTGAGATGTTTGCATTATGCGTCAGCTTTAAACCCAAGTTCACCATTGGTGTGAGATGTTTGCATTATGCGTCAGCTTTAAACCCAAGTTCATCATTGGTGTGAGATGTTTGCATTATGCGTCAGCTTTAAACCCAAGTTCACCACTGGTGTGAGATGTTTGCATTATGCGTCAGCTTTAAACCCAAGTTCACCATTGGTGTGAGATGTTTGCATTATGCGTCAGCTTTAAACCCAAGTTCACCATTGGTGTGAGATGTTTGCATTATGCGTCAGCTTTAAACCCAAGTTCACCATTGGTGTGAGATGTTTGCATTATGCGTCAGCTTTAAACCCAAGTTCACCATTGGTGTGAGATGTTTGCATTATGCGTCAGCTTTAAACCCAAGTTCACCACTGGTGTGAGATGTTTGCATTATGCGTCAGCTTTAAACCCTATCATTGAGGTAAACCATTTTCCATCTTCAGAGACGATCCAATCACTGAGCTGCCAAATCAACAAACAAACAAATTACTGAACAGACACAGCATGCTTTGACCTATTGGGCCTTCTTCACAACACTAAAAACAATGGAAAAAAGAACGAACACTGAAAACAAAAAAACAAACACTCACTCACTTATTTTTTTTATCTTGGTACACTGCAGCATGGGTGAAAAACTAAAATTACAAAAGAGAACCAGACAGACGATGGAAGAGGTTTGTGGGGAGAAGATCAGACTGAAACGATAATAATTATAAAAGAAAACACACATACATGGAAAAAAACTAACAATGTATTATTATCATATGATAATAATACTAACAATAACAACAACAAGAATAACAACAATGACAGCAGTAACAGTAACAACACTAATGACAATGGAAAAGGAAGAAGAATAACAGGAAGAAAAAAGAAGAGATGAATGTATATAAGAATATAGAATTCTGGATTCAACATTAGAAAAGTAGTTAATGACTCAGAATCAAAACTTCAAAAGAGAAGTTAAAGAAGCCATCGAAATCAAGACCAGACGCCCCACCCTGAACAGAGATCAAGGCTTTGGACTTCCCCCCATCTACAATCGGATCCTGACAACTGTTCACCCCACACAACAGTCGCCCCACCAGGCCTCGCTGCCACAACAGCAACAGTGAGCTGATGAAGGCAGAGCGACCCTGTCGAAATATTCTCCAAGTAAGTTTTGATTCTGAGTCATTAGCTACTTTTCTAATAATAAGAGATGAATGACTACAATAACACCTATGATGATGATAGTCATAATAACAATAATACCAACAATAACAATAACCATAAAATAATGATACTGAGCATGGGAAAGATAGAAAATAAAATAAATCTTAAGACATCTATAAATACTTATAATAATACTAATAATAATGATAATGATGTCCATGATAATCATGAAAATTAGGAAAAAAAAAAAACAAAACAAAAAAACAATTACAAAGATACTGCGGATAGAAAGGCGGCACGCAGATCAATCTCCCATGCTCGAATACTAGAATGTCACATGCCAGACTGTCTTGAAATAAATATATAAATAATTTCCAAACAGCAACACTAGTAAAAACAGTACTTAAAGCCATGCACTGGGGGGTTCATGCAGAGCTAAGAACTTTGCCTGAAAAGGACAAAAAAAAAAAAAAAGGAAAAAAATCAAGACTCAGGGCACTCATCCCCCCTCCCCTCTCCCCCCTATAAAAATCAATACCATGCACCATTTCTTCAGGCAAATGGCCAGCCTGATTTCCCTTGAAGCTCCAATAACTCCAGTTTCAGAAAATAGCACACACAGCCATTCTTTCAGGCCATGAAACCTGATCTCAGAGCACTAAGAGCTGGGTGTTAGCGGTAAGCATCTGGAAGCAAGAAACTGAGAAAAATGAAACTGGAAAGGACTGGGCTATCCCCACCAATCCCAGGCTTCATGTTGAGGGATTAGGTCAACGTCAACATTAACAACGCTACTTCATGGTTTCTCATGAAATCCCGTTTCAGTGGTCTTGTTCAAATCTGAAAACTGTAGACATTTTCGCTTCCTGTGTAAAAAAAAAAAAAAAAAAAAAAAAAAAAGCATGTCTTCAAGGCCTAAATGTAAAATGCATGAGCTCTGTGATATTCATATATATATATATATATATATATATAAGCATGGTTTCCTCTGCAATGTAATAATCAAAGCACACGCAGGAAAAATCTGCACCTATGTATATATATGTCTTGTGGATAGAGGAATTACCTGCCTGCACTCATTTTCCCTAACTGCCTACTCAATAATGAGTAATTACACCATGCAGATCCTGAAATAGTTCAATACATTTTTTTAACAAAAAATAGTCCAAAAGAGTTTTCAGGATAACCAATGCGCTTTACAATTACAACCCTCCCTTCTATTCACTATTAACCCCCCCTCCCCCCCCCCCCTCCCCCTCCCCTAACAAAACACAACACGCACTCGCAGGCACACACACACACACACACGCACACACACAAAAACACATACACATGTGCACGCGCACACACACACACACGACACACACACACACACACAACACGCCACACACATTTTACCTATCAACACACATTTTACCTATCTACAAGGCGAAATTTTGTCTAGAACACTTGTAAAGCATGTGTGTGTGTGTGTGTGTGTGTGCGCGCGCGCGCGTGTGTGCATGTGTGTGTGTGTGTGTGCATGTGTGTGTGTATTTGTTAGAGAAACAGACACACACACACACAGACAGTCAAACACACAGAGACTGACAGACAGACAAAGACAGAGACAGAGAGATGAAATGCATGACAGCAAGTTATGAATGAAACAAAAACAAACACAAGCAATTACAACAGTACAATTTCCTATGGATCACTGACGATGATTCACTGCACATGGTGCACATGTTCCTTTGTAAGAAATATCTGGCCGGTGGATTACTGCGCACATGACATTCGAGCAAGTTATCACACTGAAAGTTGATCATCTCTTATTTCACACAACGCAACACAATACAACACCCCCCCCCCCCCCCCCCAACAAAATATGCAATAACAGAACAATGACCTGGCAAAAACTCAATAAACTCTATGCATAATTCAATGTGTATGCCATAACAGAACGATGACCTAGCAAAAACACAATAAACTCTATGCATAATTCAATGGGGCATGATGAAAGCCACAGTCCACGACAAAAGTGTTGATTCCACTCCAGTCAGAGGAGAAACACATATATAAATTCAACAACTGTGGAACAGTTCCATCCACAATGCTGTGAGGCGCACCTCTGCTTTAACATGAATCTGCTCAAAAGAGTAAACGACAAAACGTATTAGCAGGGTTGCCTTCCACACACTTCCAGCAGACGAAGACTAAAAACCTTCACAGCATCTCATAAGCACTCTACAAGCAGAGATGAGGATAACATCCCACAAAATTCTGGGAAAACCACATGCATGTGCTTGTATAACGTAACTATATTTGACACTTTTCTTTTTTTTTTTTCTTCTTTTCTATTCATATTCAAATCCTTTTTGTACCCTTTATAATTATATTATGATCATTTATCTGTTGAACTATCAAGAACCGATCTTGTCCATATACGGGTAAAAAGTAACTCCTGCGTTTCTTACCCTCCGAGTTAAGCTCTTGCAATGCTGCACATGGGCAAAGTTTCAAACCACAAGGATATTTCATCCAGTCCAAGCATCTTCTCCAAAGCCTTGAGCCTTACGTTGTCTAATGCTTTCATAATCAGCACTTGCAAGACATGTGGGAACCCTGACTACTACATCACCATACAACGGGGCCAATATCTGCCTGCAGGAGTCTGTAGAGGTGGGTTACTGTTAACTATGTAATTTAGCCAAAAGTTTTCTTTTTTTTTAGGTTATCTGTACCCCATTGTTATGTAAATATCAAGCTCTTCTAGAATGTATTCAGTGTCCAAGTTGACTGTACTTCAAAGCACAAGTGTGTTTTGGTGCTATATTTACTTGGGTGCTATATTTACTTTGGTGCTACATTTATTTTGGTGCTATATTTCCTATGTTACATTTGATTTTTTGTAATCCTCTTCCTGCCCCCCACCCCCATCCCTCACAAGGGGGCAGGCTATGACCTATCCTCAATAAATGTTCATTTCAAACCAACCAACAGCAGCAACAAAAATCTAATGGCAGAGCCAGCATGCTGGTCACTGCAGCAGCACAAGTTTTAGGCACAGCACAGTGTTACGACACCCCTTACTGCTTCACTAGACAACAGGGCAAAGAGATCTATGGATCTGAAATCAATCACCTTGGTCATACCTTATCTGTTTATAGTTCCCCGAGAGAAAACAGTGAAGAAAACTTTCCTAGAACCAACATTTCTTTTCGAATATTCAAGCACATTTTCAAAACATTCTAAATATGTTCCAAAGCAAATTCTTCCATTCATCATGGAAGGAAAGAAAGAAAGAAAGAAAAAAAACACTTATAATAACTATTCAAAGTAGTGCTTAGATTTACCTGAAGAAGATCATTCTGACGATTTCATCAATTCTCAAGATGAGGACCAACACAAAAAAGGAACTACACCATCATACCTCATCCAGCACCAGCAGGTTATATTTGTTTCACTTTAAGAACCCTATCAAACGTCTTACTTATTTCGACACCCGACGATCGACACTCTATGCCAACCCTTCAGAGATGAAAAGGTTCGAACTGAAAACCACCACCGCCAACATGCTGCCCAAGTCTGGCGCACAGAAAGAACTGAGTGATCAGATCTGCCGTCCTGATGCCCGGCCTGGGCAAAATAACCACCGCTGCAATCCTCCAATCACACGCAGACCGAGATGGAATGACAAAACTTTCTGATGTCCTTTTGTCCCGCCGCTTCCAGGTAGGAGGTGATTGATGCAAGAGTAGTCCTCGTGCCAGAACTTAGGAGCCTAATTATATTACACTTGGAGGTTCGGACAGATACGATAGTCCTCATGCCAGAACTTAGGAGCCTAATTATATACACTGTAGGGGATTGATATGATAGTCCTTGTGCCAGAACTTAGGAGCCTAATTATGTACACTGTAGGGGATTGATACGATAGTCCTCATGCCAGAACTTAGGAGCCTAACTATGTACACTGGAGGGGACTGATACGATAGTCCTCGTGCTACAACTTAAGAGCCTAATTATGTACATGGTAGGGGATTGATACGATAGTCCTCGTGCCAGAATTAGGAGCCTAATTATGTACACTGGAGGGGATTGATACAAGAGTAGTCCTCGTGCTATAACTTAAGAGCCTAATTATGTACACTGTAGGGGATTGATACAATAGTCCTCGTGCCAGAATTTAGGAGCCTAATTATGTACACGGTAGGGGATTGATACGATAGTCCTCGTGCCAGAACTTAGGAGCCTAATTATGTACACTGGAGGGGATTGATACAAGAGTAGTCCTCGTGCTACAACTTAAGAGCCTAATTATGTACACTGTAGGGGATTGATACAATAGTCCTCATGCCAGAATTTAGGAGCCTAATTATGTACACTGGAGGGGATTGATACAATAGTCCTCGTGCCAGAACTTCGGAGCCTAATTATGTACACTGGAGGGGATTGATACAATAGTCCTTGTGCTATAACTTGAGAGCCTAATTATGTACACTGTAGGGGATTGGTACAATAGTCCTTGTGCTATAACTTGAGAGCCTAATTATGTACACTGGAGGGGATTGATACAATCGTCCTTGTGCTATAACTTGAGAGCCTAATTATGTACACTGTAGGGGATTGATACAATAGTCCTTGTGCTATAACTTGAGAGCCTAATTATGGATACTGGAGGGGATTGATATGATAGTCCTCATGCCAGAACTTAGGAGCCTAATTATGTACACTGTAGGGGATTGATATGATAGTCCTAGTGCTATCACTTGAGAGCCTAATTATGCACACTGTAGGGGATTGATACAATAGTCCTTGTGCTATAACTTGAGAGCCTAATTATGTACACTGAAGGGGATTGACACGATAGTCATTGTGCTACAACTTAAGAGCCTAATTATGTACACTGTAGGGGATTGATACGATAGTCCTCGTGCTACAACTTAAGAGCCTAATTATGTACACTGGAGGGGATTGATACGATAGTCCTCGTGCTACAACTTAAGAGCCTAATTATGTACACTGGAGGGGATTGACACGATAGTCCTCGTGCTATAACTTAAGAGCCTAATTATGTACACTGGAGGGGATTGATACGATAGTCCTCGTCCTATAACTTGAGAGCCTAATTATGTACACTGGAGGGGATTGATACGATAGTCCTCATGCCAGAATTTAGGAGCCTAATTATGTACACTGGAGGGGATTGATACAATAGTCCTCGTGCTATAACTTGAGAGCCTAATTATGTACACTGGAGAGGATTGATACAATAGTCCTTGTGCTATAACTTGAGAGCCTAATTATGTACACTGGAGAGATTGATACAATAGTCCTTGTGCTATAACTTGAGAGCCTAATTATGGATACTGGAGGGGATTGATACAATAGTCCTTGTGCTATAACTTGAGAACCTAATTATGTACACTGTAGGGGATTGACACAATAGTCCTCGTGCTACAACTTAAGAGCCTAACTATGTACACTGTAGGGGATTGACACGATAGTCCTCATGCTACAACTTGAGAGCCTAATTATGTACACTGGAGGGGATTGATACGATAGTCCTCATGCTACAACTTGAGAGCCTAATTATGTACACTGGAGGGGATTGATACGATAGTCCTCGTGCTATAACTTGAGAGCCTAATTATGTACACTGTAGGGGATTGATACGATAGTCCTCGTGCCAGAACTTAGGAGCCTAATTATGTACACTGGAGGGGATTGATATGATAGTCCTCGTGCTATAACTTGAGAGCCTAATTATGTACACTGGAGGGGAAATAAATTCAAAAGCATCTTCGTTGACAATCTGTTTCAAAGCCCAGCTACGCATATTTTCATTGGATGGAAAAGCTGGGGGAAAAGAGGTGGGGGAAAAGAGGTGGGGGAGGCTGGGGAAAGGAAGAGCTATTCACCAGCTAATCAGTGACAGGTCTTAGATCAACAGTGCTATTCACCAGCTAATCAGTGACAGGTCTTAGATCAACAGTGCTATTCACCAGCTAATCAGTGACAGGTCTTTGATCAACAGTGCTATTCACCAGCTAATCAGTGACAGGTCTTTGATCAACAGTGCTATTCACCAGCTAATCAGTGACAGGTCTTAGATCAACAGTGCTATTCACCAGCTAATCAGTGACAGGTCTTTGATCAACAGTGCTATTCACCAGCTAATCAGTGACAGGTCTTAGATCAACAGTGCTATTCACCAGCTAATCAGTGACAGGTCTTAGATCAACAGTGCTATTCACCAGCTAATCAGTGACAGGTCTTAGATCAACAGTGCTATTCACCAGCTAATCAGTGACAGGTCTTAGATCAACAGTGCTATTCACCAGCTAATCAGTGACAGGTCTTAGATCAACAGCGCTATTCACCAGCTAATCAGTGACAGGTCTTAGATCAACAGTGCTATTCACCAGCTAATCAGTGACAGGTCTTAGATCAACAGCGCTATTCACCAGCTAATCAGTGACAGGTCTTAGATCAACAGTGCTATTCACCAGCTAATCAGTGACAGGTCTTAGATCAACAGTGCTATTCACCAGCTAATCAGTGACAGGTCTTAGATCAACAGCGCTATTCACCAGCTAATCAGTGACAGGTCTTAGATCAACAGTGCTATTCACCAGCTAATCAGTGACAGGTCTTAGATCAACAGTGCTATTCACCAGCTAATCAGTGACAGGTCTTTGATCAACAGTGCTATTCACCAGCTAATCAGTGACAGGTCTTTGATCAACAGTGCTATTCACCAGCTAATCAGTGACAGGTCTTAGATCAACAGTGCTATTCACCAGCTAATCAGCCACAGGTCTTAGATCAACAGTGCTATTCACCAGCTAATCAGTGACAGGTCTTTGATCAATAGTGCTATTCACCAGCTAATAGCCACAGGTCTTAGATCAACAGTGCTATTCACCAGCTAATCAGCCACAGGTCTTAGATCAACAGTGCTATTCACCAGCTAATCAGTGACAGGTCTTAGATCAACAGTGCTATTCACCAGCTAATCAGCCACAGGTCTTAGATCAACAGTGCTATTCACCAGCTAATCAGCCACAGGTCTTAGATCAACAGTGCTATTCACCAGCTAATCAGCCACAGGTCTTAGATCAACAGTGCTATTCACCAGCTAATCAGCCACAGGTCTTAGATCAACAGTGCTATTCACCAGCTAATCAGCCACAGGTCTTAGATCAACAGTGCTATTCACCAGCTAATCAGTGACAGGTCTTTGATCAATAGTGCTATTTACCAGCTAATCAGTGACAGGTCTTTGATCAACAGTGCTATTCACCAGCTAATCAGTGACAGGTCTTAGATCAACAGCGCTATTCACCAGCTAATCAGCACAGGTCTTAGATCAACAGTGCTATTCACCAGCTAATCAGCACAGGTCTTAGATCAACAGTGCTATTCACCAGCTAATCAGTGACAGGTCTTAGATCAACAGTGCTATTCACCAGCTAATCAGTGACAGGTCTTAGATCAACAGTGCTATTTACCAGCTAATCAGTGACAGGTCTTAGATCAATAGTGCTATTCACCAGCTAATCAGCCACAGGTCTTAGATCAACAGTGCTATTCACCAGCTAATCAGCCACAGGTCTTAGATCAATAGTGCTATTCACCAGCTAATCAGCCACAGGTCTTAGATCAATAGTGCCATGTGCAGGCTACTGATTTGTTCTTGCCTGCCAACCCTTTTTTGTGTGTGTGTGTGTGTGTGTGTGAAAATAATTGTCACTTGCGAGTGTAATGATGAAATTATTCTATTGAAATGATTCTTTTGAAAGTGAAATCAGCAAACTAAAATTCAGCTGAGAGAAGTGAAAATCCCACTACTTTTACTCCAGGGAGCACACACGCACAAACGCGCATGCACGCACACACACACGCACTCACTCACTCACACTCACTCACACTCACACACACACACACACACATACACACTCACTCACTCACACACACACACTGACTGACTGAAACCATTTACTGTCAGATTAACATAGTGTTGTACTCACACACACACACACACACACACACACACACACACACACACACACACACAAAGCCCTCAACATTTTGTTTCAAAGGAAATCCTCATGAGCTCTCATCTCCATGTCTAGGTTCAGGAAACAAACTTTGTTGATCACTTGTTGGTTGGTTGGCTGGGTTGGATTGTGGCGGTGGCAGCAGTGGTGGTGGTGGTGGTGGTGATGGTTATTTGTTTCTTTGTTTGTTTCTAATATAAGTTCTTCCAGAACAAACAGTCCACAGACTCTCTATTTAACAGCTTGGTTCTCTTTTTTAAAAAAAAAATTAATGCCATTAGTTCCACCAGACGATACAGTCAAACAGATGACAGGACAAAACACAATGCATTTCGACCTCCTGGGTCTTCTTCAGGCAAAAACAAACAACAATGGAAAATGAAGAACAAGCAATTGCTTCATTTTCCGCCCTCAGTCACCTCGTTTTGAAACTAGTTTATTCCCCGAAGATGGAGTATGGCTGCCTTTATGGCGGGATAAAAAAAACGGTCATGCACACAAAACTCCACTCCCTTTGTAGGGTAGATGGGATTGATACTTGCCTGTCCATATAGGGAGTGTCTGCAGAAGTATCAGCCTGCCTACGCAGAAGAAGGAGAAACTAGTTTTGTTTCTAATTTCTTCTTCTGCTGTTCACATTTAAAAAATTGATGATAAAAGAAAACAACTGACAACGTAAAAATTCTCTGATAAATTCCATGAGCCGTCAACTACTCACAGCCAGAAAGGGGTAGCTTGTCTTCCTCTTCATGTGATTCCCTTCCAGCGCTTCTATTGATTAGCAGAAATGAACAGATGAAATGACCTACACCCTGTCCACAATTGATTGGTACACGGGCAGAGTGAGCAGGGGAGGGGGGTGGGGGAAGGGGAAAATGAAGAAGCAGCAGTCTTGTAATCTACAGGATGCTCAATGATGTCATTGATTGCCTCCTGGTTCATCTGCCGCTGTCAACAGCCGGCAGCAAGAAGGAAGAAATGGCGTCACAAGGTACATTAATCAACTGATTTACATCAATGGTAAAAGCAAATGAGCTCTCCTACTCATCTTCAATGAAGAGAGAAACTCTTTTAAAAAATAAAAATAAAGCGGGCGGGGGAAAGGGGATGGACAAACAACTTGATACCTCTGCTTTAAATGTGGTAAAGAAACAAAACGTTAAATCTGCTACACAAACAAATTTTATTCTGGTGGGAAAAAAAGAAAAGAGAGACAGAGAACCCCAAATCTAAAGTGAAGAAACACAAAAACACAAAGCAACAACAAAAAATATACATATATAAACCAAAAACAGAAAGCCCTTAAACCAAGAAAATCATGAAAAGCTGTGGCAAAGATTTTCCTGACTTATAACCTGAAAAGAAAACAAATATGCAATACAGATCCATTCATGGGCAGGCATGCACACATTAATATGGGCACTCAACAGGAAAAAACAAAGTATGCACATACACACTACACATCTCTAATAATACACAATACATGAGTGTGCATACGCATCACATATACACGGAGTTTGTACCCACAAACACACACACACACACTTCTCTCTCTAGGTCAGTCTTCTGTTTGTTTCCCACTCTTCCCTTTACAAAATCTATAGTCCAGGCATGAGGAAAAGTTTACCCAGCCATTTCCATGCACCAAGGAATAACCCAGTATTGACCTCATATCGGCCGCAGGAAATTAAGCTTCTATTATTACTGTTATTCTCCTTATCATCGTTATCCTCATCATCATTCTCATCATCAATTCCAACTACTAACAGAATCATAATCATAATTATGGCTGTTGTGCTGCTGCTGCTGCTGCTGCTGCTGTTCTTGTTCTTTTTTATTACCTCACTGAAGAACTTTTTTCAGGCTACAGCAAATTTGGGTCCAGGAGAAGAAGAATCAATCACAGATAACTGATCAGACAATGGTGTTTTACAACGAGACAGCAATAAGAGTTTCCATAGTTGAATTCAATCTGTTGTTGATCCAAAAGCCCGGAAGGTATCTTTTCAATTTAAAGTTTGAGCATGGATATACACATTATTACTCTCACAAGGCATGTGTGTATCGATGACTTTGTGCGCACATGTCCATAGACAGTGTATACTCTGTGTATGCACACAAACCCTTCACAACATTATCCTGGATAAAGTTAAAACCATTGTCCATACACAAACAATCAAGTCAGAGAACCAAAGGAAATCTTCATCTGCTCATAACAGTCCAAGCACACGCACAAATTTGAAAGATACTCAATGACTGTTTGGATGAATGTGAAGATTTGACTTGGAGAACTCACAAAGACATTCATAACAGAAAAAAAAATCCTCCAGTCTGGACTAGAGAAAACCCCTCAACTGTGCATCAAACCATGAATAAACTGCAAAATCAATGAAGAACTAGAAGGTCACTCAGTAGAGCACAGATCCATGTCAAGGTTGAACATTCCCTTCATCGGTGGTTGTGGATGTGATCCTGATCAGTATAAAATGTTACAAAATCACTGATACCAGTGCATCTTATCAACCTAATTTTTGTTCCCTTGAGATCCATGTACTATTTCTGGAGAAATTTACAAAAACGTTGGAAGCGCTCCTCTCTTACAATGTTTAAGAAAGTGAAAGCTGAAACAGCAAAAAAACAAAAATCAAAAAAGTCGTTGCAGAATTTATTAGTTTCTATTCAATGAAGAATTTTAGTTTCAAAATAGCATCTACAAACTTTCCATTTTTCCGTTAAACATGATGTTTCTGCCAATACATGCATAAAAATGGGACAACAAAAAAATTTGTGGATTCGGCCAAAAATTCAGCTGATTTGTTCTTGGACTATATTCTATCTCTCCATTGAGTTTCATTAAAATCTGTTCTGGTTTTGGCTGATCTTGGTGACTAACACAATCACCAGCAGTCACAGGTCTTTAGCTGAAGTATTAAGAGATGTATGTATAGCAATATGACTAACATAGACATTCAACACTGGCTACAAAACACACAAAAGATTCAAGAAAACAGAATAACAGACATCTATGAAGATCTGGATCATTTTGTTGATCTAATTTCAAGAAAATGAACTCCTTCTTTCTTGATGTTGTTGCTTTATATACAAACTGCTTTTCTGATGCATTGATGAATACACAGAGAAGAACTGACTTGCTCCAAACAAAATGGAGGAATGACACAGAGGAACTGATCAAACACAATGGAGGAATGACACAGAGGAACTGATCAAACACAATGGAGGAATGACACAGAGGAACAAAGGAGGAATGACACAGAGGAACTGATCAAACACAATGGAGGAATGACACAGAGGAACTGATCAAACACAATGGAGGAATGACACAGAGGAACAAAGGAGGAATGACACAGAGGAACAGATCAAATACAATGGAGGAATGACACAGAGGAACTGATCAAACACAATGGAGGAATGACACAGAGGAACAAAGGAGGAATGACACAGAGGAACAATGGAGGAATGACACAGAGGAACTGATCAAACACAATGGAGGAATGACACAGAGGAACAAAGGAGGAATGACACAGAGGAACAGATCAAATACAATGGAGGAATGACACAGAGGAACTGATCAAACACAATGGAGGAATGACACAGAGGAACTGATCAAACACAATGCAGGAATGACACAGAGGAACTGATCAAACACAATGCAGGAATGACACAGAGGAACTGATCAAACACAATGCAGGAATGACACAGAGGAACAAAGGAGGAATGACACAGAGGAACAAAGGAGGAATGACACAGATGAACAGATCAAACACAATGGAGGAATGACACAGAGGAACAGATCAAACACAATGCAGGAATGACACAGAGGAACAGATCAAACACAATGGAGGAATGACACAGAGGAACTGATCAAACACAATGGAGGAAAGACACAGAGGAACAAAGCAGGAATGACACAGAGGAACAGATCAAACACAATGGAGGAATGACACAGAGGAACAGATCAAACACAATGGAGGAATGACACAGAGGAACTGATCAAACACAATGGAGGAATGACACAGAGGATCTGATCAAACACAATGGAGGAATGACACAGAGGAACAGATCAAACACAATGGAGGAATGACACAGAGGAACTGATCAAACACAATGGAGGAATGACACAGAGGAACTGATCAAACACAATGGAGGAATGACACAGAGGAACAGATCAAACACAATGGAGGAATGACACAGAGGAACAGATCAAACACAATGGAGGAATGACACAGAGGAACTGATCAAACACAATGGAGGAATGACACAGAGGAACAAAGGAGGAATGACACAGAGGAACAGATCAAATACAATGGAGGAATGACACAGAGGAACAGATCAAACACAATGGAGGAATGACACAGAGGAACTGATCAAACACAATGGAGGAATGACACAGAGGAACAGATCAAACACAATGGAGGAATGACACAGAGGAACTGATCAAACACAATGGAGGAATGACACAGAGGAACTGATCAAACACAATGGAGGAATGACACAGAGGAACAGATCAAACACAATGGAGGAATGACACAGAGGAACAGATCAAACACAATGGAGGAATGACACAGAGGAACTGATCAAACACAATGGAGGAATGACACAGAGGAACAAAGGAGGAATGACACAGAGGAACAGATCAAATACAATGGAGGAATGACACAGAGGAACTGATCAAACACAATGGAGGAATGACACAGAGGAACAAAGGAGGAATAACACAGAGGAACAAAGGAGGAATAACACAGAGGAACAAAGGAGGAATGACACAGAGGAACTGATCAAATACAATGGAGGAATGACACAGAGGAACTGATCAAACACAATGGAGGAATGACACAGAGGAACTGATCAAACACAATGGAGGAATGACACAGAGGAACTGATCAAACACAATGGCGGAATGACACAGAGGAACAAAGGAGGAATGACACAGAGGAACTGATCAAACACAATGGAGGAATGACACAGAGGAACTGATCAGACACAATGCAGGAATAATTAAGAGGAACTAATCTGCTGCTGACAAATGCATGAATAATTAAGAGGAACTAATCTGCTGCTGACAAATGCAGGAATAATTAAGAGGAACTAATCTGCTGCCGACAAATGCAGGAATAATTAAGAGGCACTAATCTGCTGCCGACAAATGCAGGAATAATTAAGAGGCACTAATCTGCGTCTCAGGACAACAAAAATGAACAAGCAATCACTTATCTTCATTCACTTCAGTGCAAGATGGGTGTTGCACTAGATAACAAGTGGAGAGAAGCGTAACAGACTTGCAAGTGAAGAGAAGAACAACGAGATAATATGTTGAAGAGAGAATAACTGGCAAACTACCGCAGAGAGGAATTATCAGATCATAAGCTGAAGAGAGGAATAATAGACAATCCACAGAAGAGAAGAATATCACACAACAGTTGAATAACAGACCATCTGCTGAAGACCAACAACAACAACAACAACAAAATGGAACAGAAATACCCTGAAGAGAAATCACAATCTGTCGAGAAATGGAACAACAGGCAATAGTTAAAGCCAGGAATAACAGACAATTGTTAAAGACATGGATTGTAGACAATAGCTAAAAGAGAGGAACAACCAACAATAAAGAAGAAAATAAAAGGCAACAGCTGAAGAAATGAATAAAAGAAAATCACTGAAGAAGGTATACAAGGCAATAACTAAAAAAAGGAATAAAGGACAATAGTTGAAGAAAGAGATAACAGACAATAGGTGAAGAAAGGTATAATAGAAATTAACTGAAGACAGGAATAAAAGGCAATAGCTGAAGAGGAACAACAGACAACAGCTGAAGAGAGGGACAACAGGCAATAGCTGAAGAGAGGGACAACAGGCAATAGCTGAAGACAGGAACCACAGACAATAGCAGAAGAAAGTAACAACAGACAATAGCTGAAGACAGGAACCACAGACAATAGCTGAAGACAGGAACCACAGACAATAGCTGAAGACAGGAACAACAGACAATAGCTGAAGACAGGGACAACAGACAATAACTAAAGACAGAAACAACAGACAATAGCTGAAGACAGGAACAACAGACAATAGCTGAAGACAGGAACAACAGACAATAGCTATTCGAAGACAGGAACAACAGACAATAGCTGAAGACAGGAACCACAGACAATAGCTGAAGACAGGAACAACAGACAATACTATTCAAAGACAGGAACAACAGACAATAGTTAAAGACAGGAACAACAGACAATAGCTGAAGACAGGAACCACAGACAACAGCTAAAGACAGGAACAACAGACAACAGCTGAAGACAGGAACCACAGACAATAGCTATTCAAAGACAGGAACAACAGACAACAGCTGAAGACAGGAACTACAGACAACAGCTGAAGGCAGGAACTACAGACAACAGCTGAAGACAGGAACAACAGACAACAGCTGAAGACAGGAACTACAGACAACAGCTGAAGGCAGGAACCACAGACAACAGCTGAAGACAGGAACAACAGACAACAGCTGAAGACAGGAACTACAGACAATAGCTGAAGACAGGAACCACAGACAACTGCTG
>CM065748.1:29483053-29490553 GCA_033310375.1 Conus canariensis | reverse complement strand
ACTGATGCTTTCTAAATGAAAACCAGAAGCAAGAAAAACAAAAAGAAAAACATCCAACATGCAGACAACACCCAGAACAAAGAGAAGAAGCAGGTGGTTATTTTTGGAGGGGTAGTTACCATTGGTTCAGTGTCCGTGAAGCCAAAGAGCAGTCGCTTTCCGATCCATTATCCACCTCTATACTTCTACCCCACACGTGTCAGAGGTATGGTGGGTGGGGGGGGAGGGGAGGGGGAGGGAGCAAACAGAAAAGCACACGCGCATCAGCAACACATCTATATATTTTTTTTTAAGTCAACGTCCAGTTTCATTACATTCTGCTACAAAAAAAAAAAAATCTACAAAAGAAAGGGGTGAAAACTTTGAAAACACAGAAACGTGGAAAGACAGATTTTTCTCTGAAGTGTGTGTGTGTGTGTGTGTGTGTGTGTGTGTGTGTGTGTGTGTATGTGTGTGTGTGTGTGTGTGTGTGTGTGTGTGTGTGTGTGTGTGTGTGTGTGCATATCAAACAAAAGGAATATGAAAGTAAGGCCACAGTAAAGGATGAAAGAGTGTTCACAGATACACACATTTCAAAAAGAATTTCAGAACGATCATAGACAGCATCAGACAGAAGTTTCAAAGAACCTCAAATAAAACAACAAACAAAAGAAACTAAACTGGTGAGCAAAAGGAGTTGTTGTTGTTTTTTTAAAAAGGCCAAGAAACAAAAAGAAAAACAAAACCAAAACCAAAAATCAAGGAAGAAAGATTAGAAGCAGTGCACCATGAAAAATTCTGATTGCAACACTTTCAACATGGACCCAAATTTAAAGAGAAGAAAAAAAAAAACACACAACTACAAGGCTGAGAGAATTTATGATGAGACAGCAAGATAACCGGTTCATTCTATTTATAGCCCAGCCCACTGCACTGGCCATATCAGTACTGAGCATAAGAAAGGAAAAGACAACTGCATCAGCAGACACTGTCATCCATCATCATGAAAAATAGTGTATTCTCTTTTTTTAGATTTGAGAGGTGACAATAACAATGATTTTTCTTTTTTCTTTTTAACTCTATAACTAAAATCACTGGCTGAAGCTGGCCCTTTTCGAACTTGCCCTAACTAATCTGTCAAACTAGCATGACATGCAACAACATGTGCATCAAAAACACAGGTGCAATTTCATCAGATAATGTACACAGACATTACTTTAAAAAACAAAAACAAAAAAAAAACAGAAAGAAATTAATGAACTTAAAACAAAACAGGGGGGGAGGGGGGGGGGGAGGGGGACAACAATAACAACAACAAAATACTTGAAAAGACATGGATATAATGAAACTTTCAACAAATACTAAAAACGAAGGAGGGAAAATTAGTGGGAAAAAATGAACTCAAAACAACAGACAGGATATATCAGAGTTTACACATGATGTGATCAAATGTAATGAGAAAAGAGGATCAAAATCAGAAAGAAAAATTATCAGACTAAGCATTCTTTCTCTCTCTCCATGTGTTCCAATGTGTGCTTTAAGATGTGCCCTGGGCGAGAATATGGCAAAACATATTGTAAATAGTTGCTACTGCAAGGGTATGTGTTTGTTTAGTAAAAAACCTTAATTTCAAATCTCTTTCCTTATCATTTTCTTTTTAATCCACAAAATGACATCCCCCAACATCCACCCCCCAATCGTAAAAAATTAAAATAAATGTACAGGTAGAAAGTAAAAAGATATAAGAAACTTCACACATGCTGTATGACATCATTGAGCATACACATTTGTACACACACACACACACACACACACACACATACACTCACACACACATACACTCACACATACAAACAAAACACACACACACACACACACACACACACACACACACACACACACACACACACACATGTAGGCATACAGATGCACATGAACAGGTAGCTGAACACTATGCTATTCAAGTTTCAATAAGAGAAGCTGACAAAACCAAATGTCTGAAAATCAATTTACAAAGAGGACAGTGTAGCCCTTGTAATGACGTTTACCAGCAGGGAGTTCCACAGAAACGCTCCAGAGAATAATATCAAACTTGTTTTGAAAAAAAAAAAACAATCCCAGGTCCTGATAACAACAACAACAACAACAATAACAACAAAAGGGCAATGCGACCTGAAATTCTTCAGGCTTGATTCTGTGAACAGTTTATAGTGCTGAACAATTATGTAGTGGGGGAAAACAAGTGCAGGTTAACAATTCTTCCATCATTATTGTAATGACTTGGCAAAGATCTGAAATTTAATTTTGAAAAAAAAAGGAGGGGGGGGGGGGTTGAAGATGAATAAAATGGGAAAATGTATATCATAAATATAAAATCCCTTTACTAGCTGCATGAGGGAACCATCGCAATCCCTCTTGAAGGCAGATCTATATGTATAGCCTGCTCCTAGGCCTTTCATCCACTGGATCGGACTCATCAGGGAGACACAGCTGACTGTGTCTGTGCTCTTGGTGTCAAACAGAGACACACCACAGTCCATAATTCTCGTCAGTTAAACTTACAGTTCGGTTGATTGCTGTTTATCATTGTGTCTCTGGTAAACCAAAAATGTAAACAGAAACCGACAGAAAAGGGGAAAGGGGGCAGTGGAATGGAGGAGGGGGAGGCAGGTCAGCAGAAAGTGGGGAGGAGACAAAGTGAAGGGAGAGAGGTGGGAGGGTGTGGGACAGGGGGCGGGAGGGGGGGGGGGGCAGAGACAGGCAGACAACGAAAAGACATTGACAGGCACAGACAAAGGAAAAAAAGAGAACTAACTTTATACGACCATTTCAAACTACTGGTACTGAATACCCCGTTTTATCTTCTATTAACTCAGTAAATGACAGAAGGGCAGAATCTCTCTTTTGGAATACATCGTCATTCATGATGAGATAAATGCGTATGAAATATCTGTAAACGGAGTCTGCATTCGGTCAGTTATTGTTAAAGGTTATGGTTAAGTTAACTCTCAACAGTTTTTGAGATTTTTGCATTTTGCATGAATTTTTCATAATTTTTTGTCACATTCTGCACATTTTTCCTGAAATAATAATGTTTTTGTGATGAATGTGTCTATTTCAGGTTTTTTTAGGTGATACATTGCTTCAGATAACAAAAATGTTGTTTTAAATACCATAATTCCGGGAAGAAAACCGTTGATCACCGGCGATCGAAATTCAAGGGAAAGAACTGAAGACAGTTAAGTCCCAAAGCCTAACGGCCCAAGGGGCAGTAAACTCTTAGAGGTTCACCATGTCTGGGGCATGGCATGGTGGAAGGCGGGTGCCCATCCTTCCGCCGCCTTTGACCTTCCCTGAACTGAATCAGGTACTCCTTTACTGCTGTGTGGATAGAGTGGTTTTCATTCACTGCTGTGTGGATAGACAGGGGTTTTCATTCACTGCTGTGTGGATAGACAGGGGTTTTCATCACTGTTGTGTGGATAGACAGGGGTTTTCATTCACTGCTGTGTGGATAGACAGGGGTTTTCATTCACTGTTGTGTGGATAGACAGGGGTTTTCATTCACTGCTGTGTGGATAGACAGGGGTTTTCATTCACTGTTGTGTGGATAGACAGGGGTTTTCATTCACTGCTGTGTGGATAGACAGGGGTTTTCATCCACTGCTGTGTGGATAGACTGGGGTTTTCATTCACTGCTGTGTGGATAGACAGGGGTTTTCATCACTGCTGTGTGGATAGACAGGGGTTTTCATTCACTGCTGTGTGGATAGACAGGGGTTTTCATTCACTGCTGTGTGGATAGACAAGGGTTTTCATCACTGCTGTGTGGATAGACAGGGGTTTTCATTCACTGCTGTGTGGATAGACAGGGGTTTTCATCACTGTTGTGTGGATAGGCAGGGGTTTTCATTCACTGCTGTGTGGATAGACAGGGGTTTTCATCCACTGCTGTGTGGATAGAGAGGGGTTTTCATCACTGCTGTGTGGATAGAGAGGGGTTTTCATCCACTGTTGTGTGGACAGACAGGGGTTTTCATCCACTGCTGTGTGGATAGACAGGGGTTTTCATTCACTGCTGTGTGGATAGACAGGGGTTTTCATCACTGTTGTGTGGATAGAGAGGGGTTTTTATCCACTGCTGTGTGGATAGACAGGGGTTTTCATTCACTGCTGTGTGGATAGACAGGGGTTTTCGTTCACTGCTGTGTGGATAGACAGGGTTTTCATTCACTGCTGTGTGGATAGAGAGGGGTTTTCGGCCTTAACAAATATCCCATCCTGGTAGTAGTCTGAAGTCACAGTGATCACCTCCAGAGGCAAACACTGACCATTCGACTGTGGGCTCCTCGCTGGGTCATGGGAACACAAACCACCCAGCATGCACTTGGGTAGTTCAAAGAGACTTTTGGCAGAGACAAGCATTCTCCCATCACCCTCTGAAATTCTCTGATAAACACTAAAAAAAACAAACAAACAAAACACACACACACTGTCATTCACAGGTCTGTTAAAGCACTGTTTCGACCTATCTGTCATAAGGTAATGATAAACAAAAGAAATGTGTCCCACTTTATGCCGAATTTACTGCATGATGACCACTGACCTCTGTAGAATATCTGATTTCCCAAGGTACCATCAAAGAAGGACACTCAATTCACAGAAGAAAAAAAAGGATACAGTTACCAACTACGCTTGCACATGTCCTTGCTTGTCTTCTAAGGAAATGACCATGTGGAACATAAGTTGTTTTTTTGGGGGGGAGATAACTGCCATACAAAATGATGGTTCAAACCAAATTTACTGTTAAAGAAAACAGTGGTTCATATCAATTAAACTGAATTATATCTATGTGATGTTTTTTAGATCACAGAAAGCTAAAACAAACAAAGAGAAAAACAAAGAAAAAGAAAACCAAGAGACACAGACTTGCACACAACTGTAAAAATACCAACCGCAAATGACAACGCTTCATGAGTAACAACACAGCTCGCTTTTGATGTTGTTTGCCGTTACTGTTGTTGTTGCTGTTGTTGTTGTTGTTGTTGGAGAAACAAATGATTGCCCATAAAAATTTGAACAATGCAGGAACACAACAATTACAGGAAAATTCAAAACAAAATATTCATTAATCAACATTACATCAATCCACATCACATGAATTACATGTAAAAAAAAAAAAATAAATAAAAAATAGTTTGCTTTAAATTTGAATCTGTTATTTTGTATCAAAACTTTTTTGGAAACCAAACCAAGCTCAAAGCGCCTGTTGTTCATTGTGACTGATTGTTCAGTTTGCTTTTCTGTTCTTTTTTTTTCTTTTTTTTTTTTGGGGGGGTGGGGGGTGGGGGTGGGGGGGGGGAGGAACAGGAAGTGGACAGGGAAGGAGGGAGAAGGGGTTGGGTGGTTGGGAGGAGAGGGCTGTGAGACAATTCGTCTGGAACAATGGTAACTATAGAGGATGGGGTCCTTCCCTCTCCCACCTACTTTGACTTAAGAAGTTTAAATGCTCATTGATAGTTTGATTGTCTTATATGTATATGATACTTAAAACGTTTCGTATATTTTCTTAACATTTTCTGAAATCTGCAAATATTTTTGTATGATTTGAGAGAAAGAAAAAAAAAACGTAGTAATTTAAATTTCCAACTCATTCCCCAAATGAACAGTACATGGACTCACATTTATGGACAGTAATAAGCAATGAATTTAATTTCAAAATAATCAATTTGTAAGTACTGCTCAAAAGTAGACAATGAAATGAGTGCATGATGAAGAAGGGGAAAAAAGAACGTAAAAAATCAAGGACTTACCTCTCATTCTTCAATTCAGATGGTGAATATGATTCTAAATGTTTCATTCTTGGTTCTGGGTCAAACCTCCTTTTATCTCTTGAAATAAGCAACAAAGAAAATCAAAGATGTGCATTGTGTATTTCATTATCAGCATTTATGTTTGCAATATGATTCATGACAATCATGTATTTTAGTGCATGAAAACCATGCATTAAACTGCATCATATTTTAGATTTCAAAGCACCACGCATTATCGAAATTCCAATTGATGCAGACATCATGAGAGCACAATCTTAAATTCTAAATTCCATTACTGTTGATAAAGACTTTTTTTTTTAATCAAAAATATGTATACTGAATACCTAACAGATCAAAAGATTGTTAATACATGCTAGACTCACATTCATGTTTGATTTAAAATGAAATGAACAGCAGCGTTACTGGAAAACAGGCCAAAATTCAAATGAACACACAACACAAAGTGTAAGGTAATGCAGATTTTATGTACAATACAAAACTGACTAGTAAATTGTTTTGACAAACAAGCCTTCTTCAGACATTACCGAGAGTATGCCAAAATGCACAAAGCCGTACTCCCCTGACAGAAGAATGACAATCTGTTCTGTATTGTATAGAAAATCTGCAGTACTGGACTTTGTTGTATGTATTTACGTATGGTTCACAGTCTACACAAAATGTGAAAAGCTCTCTTGGTCCTGGATGCAATTAACTGGGTGCACAAATTACATATTTCTATCATTACAGATGATACATTTAAATATTTGTTACATACCAGAGCACGCATGACTTAACTCTTAACAGCAAAATTTAAAAGAATCCTCAGTAGACACTGTTTTGTGTAATATCAACAGACACAGGTTTTCCTTCACTTCTCTGTAGTTATTGTCTTTATTTTTTTCAAACTGAATGATGCATTGCTGAACATTACATAAGTTATCGGAAGCCTCTTACACACCAGTATCGATACCAAATTTCATGTGCATACTTTATATTGAAAAGAATCATAACCAAACACCATGAAAATCTTCGACCTGATTTTAGTAAGCTGATAACACTGACTCAAGATCACACATGACTGCCTCTCTTTTTTTTTTTAATGTTTGGTTAATTGATTGTTTCTTCTTTTTTTTTCAAGAAAGAAAACAAAACAGTTACAAGACGACAACCTGCATTACAGTTACATACACCAAAAAATAAAAAAAAATTAAAAAAAAAAGAACTGATGCAAAAGAAACCAGAAACAAAACACAAAAAAAACCAAGGAAGAAAAGTAACATGAAACCAGAAAGTCAGAATTTATCGACAAAGCATACAAAGTGACCACCAACAAAAAACTAAAGAACACATGGCACAGTAGGGAGAACAAACATGTGCACACCAACACAGGAAAAAGAGAAAATGCTTAACCATCTTTACAAACTATTCATTGTTTTTCTCTTTTCCTCTAGGTTCCACTCTCGCTGGTTTGCTATTTGGTTTTTGAATAACACCACCACGAAAGGGACGGGGAGGGAGTGGCGACGGTGGATGCAGGAAAGAGGGGTGGAGAGCCAGGGAGAAAACTGCAAGGGCTAACAAAACCAGAGTTCATGGTCCTCTGACAACATGTTTCTAATCCCTCCTGTGGTTCATTTTGCTTAAGAGAACACACACACACACACACACACACACACACACACGCGCGCGCGCGCGCGCACGCGCACAC
>CM065748.1:29475553-29478053 GCA_033310375.1 Conus canariensis | reverse complement strand
TATAAGGTGGATCCTTTTTGGACACATTTGCATAATTTGTATCAAAGGTAGCAATGGCTTGCTCCCATTTTGGAATAGGTAAAAAGGACAGCTTATTAGCAATTTTTGTTTCGTTTATATTAGAATCTTTTAGGAGGTTAGAGGCGAATGACTGGATTGATTTTGTAGATTGTATTCTTCTGGCCCGTTTCACGAAATCTGTTTCTGAATTTAAGGACACTTCATTTGCACAGAAGTTATCCTGTGAAAGACTCTTTAATATGAATTTTGAAGCACATGCTTTTCGTAATGCATTCAGAGGCAATATTCCGATTTCACTGTATGTTCCTATGTTAGATGTATGTGTGGGAACTCCAAGAGCAAGTTTATAAGCCTTGCAGTCAATACTCTGTAGTTTATTTAAAAGATATTGTGGAGCGCTGAAAAAGACTTCTTGAGCATAGATTAATCGTGAACGCACAAGAGCAGTAGATAATAAAGTTAAAGTATGTGTGTCTTGCCCCCACCGTTGTTTGTTTATAATTTTAAAAAAGTTGAAACTTTTCCTTGCTTTATTCAAAATATATTCAATATGTACATTCCAAGAAAGTTTGGAGGTTAAATATACACCTAGGAATTTAACAGTTTTTACATACTCTAAAGCAGTGCCATCTAAAGTAAATGAAGGGAGTTTCTCCGGGTCATATCCAGCATTGAAGAGCATAATATTTGTTTTTTCTACTGAAAGTACAAGCCTGTTTTCATTTAAAAAGCTTACAGTTTTATTCAGTTCATGTTGGTATTTAATTCGTATACAATTTAGCCATCTTAAAGGAGTCTTTCTTTTCATAGTTACCTTCATCCATAGGCATATATCGTCAGCAAACTGTGCTAACACTGTATCTTTACCTAGGCCTTTGGGTAGATCTGCCATTAAAATATTGAATAAAATTGAGGAGATTACTGATCCTTGCGGAAGACCCATTTGTAATGTTCTTGGATTTGAGTATACATGTTCTATTCTTGTTTGAATAGTTCTATTTTCTAAAAATGATTCTACAAAATTATACATGTTACCACTTATTCCAAGTTTTTAGTTTATACAAGTCTTTTATGCCATACTTGCTCGTATGCTTTCCTTATATCAAAAAAGGTTGCAAGGATATTCTTTCATCGCGCGAACTGTTGTTTGACATGTGTGGTCAGTTTGACTAAGTGTTCTATTGTTGATCTACCACTTTGAAATCCAGCTTGATTAATAGGTATAATCTGGTGCTTATTGCAATAATAAACTAATCTTTTTAATATGATTCTTTCCATTAGTTTACAAGTGTGTGATGTTAAAGCTATTGGACGATAACTATTAATATTTGAGCAAGGCTTCCCATGTTTATGAATTGGAACGATACCAGACTGTTTCCATACTAAAGGTATTTTGCCATCATTCCAACATTTTTCAATACAAAAAATGAAGTAAATGTGTAACATTTGGTGGCAGGTGGCACAACAGGTGTGTGTGTGTTGTGTGTGTGTGTGTGTGTGTGTGTGTGTGTGTGTGTGTGTGTGTGTGTGTGTGTGTGTGTGTGTGTGTGTGTGTGTGCGCACGTGCGCAGATATGTGTGTGTGTGTGCGCGCACGGATATGTGTGTGCGCATGTGTGTGTGTGCTGGTTTCTAAATGTAGGAAATTCCAGAGAGGGGGTTGGCAGCTGTGCATAGGCCTCAGCCACAAGACACCTGTTGCCACAAACATGTCACAGCAAAGGAAAGGGCAGTGTCATCTCAGTGTTACTCCAAGCCCAGCAGCCCATCCAAGGCTCCGTGAGGGCTGCAGTCACACAGAACAACACAACAAAACCTGCGCTGAAGAAGAGACCAACAGTGCATACAGTGGTCTGCAACATGCAAACCAACAGAACAACCTGACAGCAGTTCCACTCCCTCTACACTGAATGTCTACATTTGACGCCACACCCGCCTGTTCCATCATACCAGTGTTCTTATTAATTTCAGCAATCACAAAACTTTTCCTGAGATCAGGTTCTGCAGATTCAAAATCTTTAAAAAAAAAATGGAAAAAAAAAAAAAATCAACTGACATATTGATTTACGAGATACTTTCATGCATGATCTTTACTTTGAGTTCACAAAACTATCGTAACTCAATCCCGTTAAAAATGAGCACTAAAGCACCTGGACTGGTAAGAGTTAAAAACAGATCCAAGGAGGCTGCACTACGGGTGCCTTCCACTCAGTTCATAAACTCATGGTTTACGAAAATTAGGGGGTGGGGTGAAGATAATTTTCTTTTTTTTTAATTGATAAAACAAAAAATACACCCAAAAATGCCATATTAGTGAGTATAACACTGCAGAATGGACTACTGGTGTCTGTTTCAGTAATTAAACTCTTGACCACTTAGTTGCTTGACTACAGAAACAACATGATGACAAAGGTGTGTGTGTGTATGTGTGTGCGCACGCGAGTGTGCTGTGTGCGTGCGTGTGTGCGTGTGTGTGTGTA
>CM065748.1:29463053-29470553 GCA_033310375.1 Conus canariensis | reverse complement strand
ACACAACAAAAATCCTAGTTTCTTCCATTCTATATCCTTTAGTGAATAACAGTTGCACAGACTTCTACTAACCTCCCGTACCTGAAGATCACTGTTATTTACAAAAATGCTTCACCCTTTGAACACTTCCAAATCTATAGGAGATCAATGTTATTTACAACAAAAAATGCTTCACCATTTAAACACTTCCAAATCTATAGGAGATCAATGTTATTTACAACAAAAAATGCTTCACCATTTAAACACTTCCAAATCTATAGCCAACGGATTTTGTGCAATATGTATTTTCATGATGTCATCAACATTATGGAAGGTCACTTGATCAGCTGCCATAGGTTAGTGATTAACACTGTGGACTCTAGGCTGGGAGGACGTGGAATCAAGTCCTGTAAGAGCCATTTTCACTTGTAAGACTTTTCCGTCTCTTACAACTCCTAGCCAGTGCTGAGTTTGTTATGGGCTGAATTTGGACGACTGGAATCACACAGTACAGTTTAGTCCACTTAATGCGTGTGTCCCCTCAAGAGTGTTGGCACGAATTTCCTGACCAATGGGACCACACAGCACAGTTCTGTCCACTTAAAGAATGTGTTCCCTCAAGAGTGTTGGCACGAATTTCCTGACCAAAGCTGCTTGTGTCTGTATCTCTTAGGCCGGGTTGAGGCCAGGAAATCTTACGAAAGAAAGCATGAAGTGCAACCCTGTCATCTCGTCTCAAACCAGAGAGGAACTTTACTGCATCATCTTCATCTTCATCCTCATCAGTCAGCATTCACACACACTCACACACACACACACACACACACACACACACACACACACACACACACACATCTCAAATTCTGTGGCTCTTCATGCACCTCTCTCACTATGACCTCAGTTTTGGCTGCCTCTCCACACCTGTGCCCTTGGTGAGTGCCTGCTGAAGTTGTAAGTATTGGTAGTATGGAAGCCTCACAGAACACATGCAATTTATAGCGCCCTCTTGTAGTATCGGTAGTATGGAAGCCTCACAGAACACATGCAATAGCACCCTCTTGTAGTATCGGTAATATGGAAGCCTCACAGAACACATGCAATAGCGCCCTCTTGTAGTATCGGTAGTATGGAAGCCTCACAGAACACATGCAATAGCACCCTCTTGTAGTATCGGTAATATGGAAGCCTCACAGAACACATGTAACAGTGCCCTCTTGTAGTATCGGTAATATGGAAGCCTCACAGAACACATGTAACAGTGCCCTCTTGAGGGAGACACTCACTCTTGTGAGTGCCACAACGAAGCAATTACTGCCATCAGTGGCAGGCTTAGTAGGTAGTGTTCTGAATACGCTGGATCACAACAGGCACTAGCCAACAACATTAAAGTGACTCAGCAGCAGTGCACTGTCTTCTCTGGTGACAACTTGACGCTGACTTTTTCCTGTGAATCATCAGTGCTGGAGCTGCTAAGAAACATGCCAGGGCTGCAGGTGGAGAGCCAGAATAAGAGGTGTGGGGGAGGGGGGCAGGTAATGCCACTGAAATGGCTCACAAGATGAGAGAAAATAAAGGGGTCCAGAATAGCTCAGTTGGTAGAGCGCCAGACTCGTGATCCTAGGGCTGCGGGTTCAAATCTCGGTACAAGGGGATTTTTCTCTCGGAGTTAACATTGGTTCTGACTCCATTCCTCATACAGTCCTTCGAATGAGACCCGTGTGTGAACGCACGCACAACATCTTGCACACACGTAAAATCCCATCACCAACTTATGGAAGAGAAGGCCAGTTTGGCCGTTGGTATGGATGACACGTTACACATGGCATGCACCTTCCCCGAAGATGGAGTATGGCTGCCTTAATGGCGGGATAAAAAACGATCATACACACAAAACTCCACTGCCTGTTTATACAGGGAGTGTCTGCATGAGTATCAGCCAGCGTACACCAAAAGAAAGAAAGAAAGAGAGAAAAGAAAGAAAAGAAAGTAATGCTTCATGGTTTGAACTCTTCCAGATCCACTGGACGACGACTTCTTTGCGTCATACATTTTGATGATGACATTAACATGAGTCTGACAGAAAGGACCTCAGCAGAACTCCTGGAACTCGCCACCAAACTGGCCAAAAGTATGAAGAACTTGCAAAAAAAAAAACGGAGCACAGCTCAGAACCATGAAACTTTGATCAACAGTGCCAGACGACTACCAGCAAGCCACATTGTGCTGAATGGACAGCCCGTGGAAGAAGCCAGGGGATCATTTCATGCATTCTGGGTCTGTTATATATGCAAATATCGCAGGTCACACAGGGCAGGCAAACATGGTTCAGCCCGACTATGTCTACCAAGTTAGTTGCAAAGTGAGGCGACTGCAAGTGGAAATCTTTAGAAACAAATCTTCAAAAGTTTAAACACTACATCCCCAAAATATGAACAAATCAATCACAAGTCAGAACACGACGCGTTTTGACCTCTTAGGTCTTCTTCTGGCAAGATAAACAACAATCAGGACAATGAAAAAGAAGAATGAGCAACAACGGCCAGATAAGTGATTGCTCGCTCTTCATCTTCTTTGTCCTGAGTGTTGTTCATCCTGCCTGAAGAAGACCAATGAGGTCGAAACACGTCATGTTTTGTCTTGTGATTCGTTTGTTCATGTTTGGCGGATATAGTACCTAAACTTTTTCAAGTTACGTCTACCAAGGCAAGACTCAACATCACCTAGAAAACCTGGTTCATCCGCTTCTTAAATCAGAACAAGATTCATCAATCACTAGAGGGAGACCACCACTCTGCAAAAGATGGACACTGGTGCAGATCATGAGCAAAAAAAAAAAAGAAAGAAAAAAAAGAAAAGAAATAAAAAGCAAATCAAGGGTTTGGGGAACTCATGCTTCAGAATGGTCTGTCACAACCTTGCCTAATGCATGCACACATGCTACCCATGCTGTCAATGAATTCCTGTCTACTGGCTGCTTTCCTCCTACATGGCTTCCTCCTCACTGCTGTCCTGCTGAATGAATGACTTTTAGCTGACTAGCATCCTAATAATTAGGTGCTACCCTCCTGTCTAACTGGTGGTATGCTAACCACCTGGTCTCCTCCTGTGTTCTGGTAACCAACTGGTGTCCCAACTATGTTCTCCTAACCAGTTTCTGGCTTACTGATGTCCACCTATCTAACCATATGTCCGAACAAACTTGCACCCACCTGTCTGAATTTATACTTAACTCATGTCCATCAACTGTTTCCACTTTATGTCCCCCAAACTAAATGGTGTCATCCTCATGAAGAGCTATCCTGCTAACTATCTAGCATCTTTCTATCGGTGTTCTCCTAGCTGACTGGTGTCCTGAAAACTGGTGTCTTCTTAACCTGGGTCCCCCTAACTGGAGCCCACCTGAATGGTGTCCTAGCCAACTGGTCTCCACCGCATTGGTCTCCACTTACTCCTCATTAACTGATATCCACCTTACTGACTGGCCAGTCTGCCTAATGGTGCTCCCTTCGTCATAACCTGCAGTAACCTTTCATGAATCGAAACTAACTTGACAAGAATTCTCTTTTCTTCCATTTCCGATCCCACAGTTACTTTTGTGATTTCTTAAATAAGCCGACAGCAAAAACTCATGTTTTGTCTGTGTTCCACCCAGTGAGCAGCACTGTATACTGGCTTGTGTTGTCGTGATTTACAAAGTAAAGGCCAACTAAGTCTGTCAGATCTTGTGCTGTGCTCTTGCATCATTACCCACCAGAAACAGCCAGGAAGAACACACAGTTTTCAGTACATGTTTCCTAAGTCTTTATGTTTTGTAAATCTGCTCAGATGTTAGGCTCGTGGGATCTTCTATCAGCATTGTAGTTTCCTTGTTGGTGTGAGAAGGTGTTTAAGCATACATGTGTGTACTGTATGCATGCATGGGTCTGCACACATGCAGGACAAAGATGGGTCTGTTCTGGTATGTTTACAAGCCAACCTGTGTGATCAGTGTTAACTGTACAAGCATTATCAGTTATATAAAAGATGTACTACCACACATTCAAAGAACCAAAATTCTTGTGATCAAAGACTGAAAAATCCAGTGCACAGAGTGGGTTTTGCTGTTGTCACTTTTCCCAGGTTTCTTCTCTTGGCTACAACCTGTATCAACCTGTCGCATTATGCTTTGGTGAATACCTCCTGTAACATTTTCCACTTTTTCTTTCAAACTCACACACTCAGTATGCTCTTTTCTTTTACATGAAACATCACCACATCCTGTCTTACGTGACCGGCGTATATTACTCAACGAGCGTCACGTTTCACCATCGTTCCATCAGTCACAACGTTTTTTCCTCATTATGTTCAATGTCTTGATCAATTCAACATTTGAAATGCAATCCATATTTCATTCCAAAGACACCAAAAAGGCATGCACACATGGAACAGAACAACATGTAACAAGAACACTACCACCACAGTACATTCTGTTACAATGAGTCAACACAGCAAGACATCTGAATGTCCTGTCCCCCCTCCTCCACTAATCATTCTCCCCCCACTGCACCCCACCCCCTTTTTTTTGTTGGAAATAAAATCATGCTGGCTCTAGGGGTATCAATACAGTGAAACTTCTTCACCGAAACCCTCTCAAATGAAATATCTCCCCAACAAAGATTTTTGTCTTCGATATCATTTGTCCTCTTTGAAGTGGCCTGCAGACCTGCACCAGCTCAATACTGCCGCAGTATTGTTCCACCAGTATTGTGGGTACCATGGTCCACACTCCACACACACAGATTATCGACACAAAAAGGCACTTTGAGATTATCATCTCCACCCTTGACCTTTCAATCTTGCTTACATGCACACACTGTGTTCCCATGAAACAGTTTGAGATTATCATCTTCACCCTTGACTTTTCACCTTGCTTACATGCACACACTGTGTTCCCATGAAACAATTACCCTAGCACCGAGAACACCCATCAAGAAGCAGAAAGGTTGCCACTGCAAGGTTACTGAACATTATTACCGCAGCGCTAAAACGTAAACCATAGACGCCACTACACATGTGTGATCCCTCTGGGTCTGTCTGTCAAAGTCATACATGTGCATGACTGACCAGAACTACTGCATTCCTCATTGGAGTGATATGCAGATTGGCGCATGAATCTACAACTCATCAAGTTCAGGTGGCTCTGTATGTTTCTGGACTCATATATTGTGAGACCAAATTTTAAATTGAAACAACATCAGCAGAAACATGCACAACTTTATCCAGTAGCAAGGGAAATAACTACATGAAATGTCGATCCAGAAGTTATATAACCCAAACAGACCTGAAGAGAACTTTCCCATTAAAAAAAAAATCAGAAGATAACATGTCTTTCCATTGTAAATAGAGTTGCCTTTTATCTGCTTTTTGGTCAAGATCATGAAACAATTTGTGCATGGCATTTGGCAAGCATCGCACCAAATCCAAGACATGGAGATCTGAATCAGTCATTGATAATATGTGAAGCTGAACTGTTTGTCACACAGTGTCTCCATCACAGATGCTCTATTTCACACCCATGTTTTAGTATTTTCTCTCTCTGAGTCAACTGTTCAGTGACTGAGGAAGCAAAATAAACCTGTTCCAGACAACAAGCAAAAAAAAAAACACACAGAAGGGGGAAGGTAATACCCATCTTTCCATTACAAATAGAGTTACCTTTCTCAGTTTATGAGGCAAGCAAATAGATCTAGAGAAACAAACATTTGATGTGAAGTGCACATCAGGATGATGATGGGAATATCGACTGTTTACACCATAGGTACATCATTTCACACCCATGTTTTAGCATTTTCTCTTTCTCACTGAACTGTTAAGCTGACTGATGGAGCAAAATGGCTATGGGCACTCCCATCATCAGCATCTGAACGATGAAAACGGTGGGAGTCACTCTCGCTGAACGCAACCTTCAACACAGCTTACACCTCCCTTGAATATTTCAGACCATCATTTACTCTAATCTCTCAGTGATCAACTCTTACTAGTGTGGACACTTGTTACAATCGTGTATCATGGCTTAGATACACTGGATTCAAACTCTCAAGCTGTTATATGTGTGGGTCAGGCCATCTCAATTCACCCACTTAATCAACACTCCCTCCAATCAAGGACCCAGTTTCTAAGAATTCCTGGAAGTCAGCGCAAGGCTCCGCCGCGTATGTTTGAATCAAAACATATCCTGCGACTGTCAAGTCTAAATCTACCAGTACCCCCTTCACCCCCTTGTCCTGCGATCAAAAATCATCTTCACGCTAAACAGAAAACATGCTTCTCTAATTCTAAATTCAATATTTCCTTTTAACCCAGTTTTAAGTGAAACATTCATTTATCATGTACAACATCCTACACAGTCCTTCAAATAGATTGATACTTATCCACGTCCCCCTATTCCATGACCTGACTCACAAATCATAACTTTCCATGCTCCAACCAGCAACCAGCATCAAAAGATGGGACTGTTTCTTGAAGATGAATGAGGTGAGAAATAAAAAAAATAAAAAAAATTTCTAAAAGAAAGGTGACAATCAAGTCATTCTGAGTGCAGACTCCAGGACTCCAAGCCAAGCTAGGGAGGGGACATTCAGAAATCTTCCTGACCAACGGTCACAAACATGTCATGCACAGGTTCAGTGGAGGGTGCAACATCAAGACTGCACTATATATAGCCTACATGTTAGAAACACTCACTCTGTCTTGTTAAAACTGAGAGCAAAATCGCTTAGTGGCCTGCAAGTTTCCAGCAAACCAACAGAAAAAACAAATTGCAGACGGTTAGTTCAGGGTACAGAGAAATGAACATTTTCTACTGACATGTGACTGTGTGTATTGATCTTGTTACATGGTAACCATATTAGTCACAGCTTCTGTCTGTAAATTAATAATACATTCATACTTTACATCACACATTACCAAGGTCATACTGACCATGTACAAACCAACCACCAGTTATCCTCCAGCCCTTGGCTGACCAGACACCTTATAAAAACCAGAGAAGCAGGTTGTGGGGTGATGGGAAAGGGAGTATATAGCATGGACTGGGGTGGGGGGGGGGGGTAAAGTGGGAGGGGTGATGGTGGGGTGGGGGGGGAATGAGGGGAGGAGTGTGATCATAGGGGACAGGTGTTGGGGGAAACAGACCTACAATGCACAGACCCTATTGACTCAAGACCATGCGCACCCAAGTCTGACTCTGTGCAGCGACCATGATGTTGGAACACACAATGAAGACTCCTATCTGTCTGCACTCTCCTTTGCCTTTCCCTGCGAATTCTGCGTGAACCAACACTCTGCTGGACCACACCCCTGGAACTACAGGGGTCAAAGTCCAGCAGGCACAGGCCAACTCGCACAAAAGATCAGAGGGTGACATGGGAAGTTCAAAAAGATCAGAGGGTGACATGGGAAGTTCAATCAGCAGTCTTCTGTTCAGTAATGTCCAGTCCAAGCATCCACTCTGCAGGCTGCTAATACATCCTGTATCTCTGC
>CM065748.1:29453053-29458053 GCA_033310375.1 Conus canariensis | reverse complement strand
GTATCATACACTTATTGGTCCAACCGCAACAAACAACAGTTGTTCGCTAATCTATTTGTCAACCTCTTTCACTTTTGCAATGCCTTGCCAATGCATGGTGTCAGAGCCTGATGTTACTTTAGCTACAGCGTCTTCGATGACCTCGACAAAATGGCAAGAGCCAACTCTCGTGTACAAGACGACAAGAGATCTCTTGACCTCAAGGTTATCTTCCGGTGCACCAAAACCACAACCAATGCTCTGCAGCTTCCCCTGTTGTTGTTTTTTGTTTGTTTTTTTTTTTTCTTCTCTCTGATTTAATTTTGCTGAATTATTTCTCTTTTTTTCTTTTTCTTTTTTTTTTTTTCACATTTCCAGTTTTACTTTCTGCTCAGATCCACAAATTCACAGAGAAGTGGGCACCCTGCTGTTTCAACAGGAGGTGTATTACCAGGGTCACTAAGAGCAGGAGTCTGAAGAACCTGTGAAAGATGGAAGGAGGAGGAGGTAGCAGTACACGACCCTCACAATCAGATGTATGTTATCATTCCTATATACACTTAGTTCTCTCTCTCTCTCTCTCTCTCTCTCTCTCTCTCTCTCTCTCTCTCTCTCTCCACTTACTCTTTCATGCTTGCCCGCTTATAACTTATTCACACACACATACACACACACACAAACGTGCACATATGCGCACGTGCATGTGTGCGCACGCGCAATAATGCACACGCACACAGTGAATTTACATGTATCCATGATACATTTATGGACAGTGGACAGGTTTCTTAATGTTCCTAATTAATGAAAACAGAATCTGAAACAACACAATCAGATGTATGTTATTATTCCTATATACACTTAGTTCTCTGTCTCTGTCTCCGTCTCTCTCACTTACTCTTTCATGCTTGCCTGCTTATAACTTATTCACACACACACACACACACACACACACACACACACACACACACACACACAACACACACACATTTATTAATGCACACACACAGTGAATTTACATGTACCCACAATACATTTATGGACAGTGGACAGGTTTCTTAATGTTCTTAATTAATGAAAACAGAATCTAAAACAACAAAGAAGCCGGGAGGGGGGGGGGGGGGGGGGGGGGAGAGAATTCAAAAAAAGTAACGGAAAGAGCACAGGGTTCTGTATTTATAATCATGAAAAAGCCAAACAATGCATCATGCAATAACATGAATATAATATGAATCATAGGATATTTTCCACATAAGTAGCAAATACTTGTCATGTTCAATGCCTATAGTCATGCAGTGAGTAATTCTATGCCTCCGACCAAAACTGACAAATAGAGAGATAGATAAAAAGATAGGTATAAAGTTATAAATATATATATATATATATATATAATATAGCAATAGATACATAGAGATATATAGGTACACACACACACACACACACACACACACACACACACACACACACACACACACACTCAAACACACACTCTTACATACTTCACTACACAAAATTCAATGACTCCCATAATGGCCACTTTTTCCCTATCCACTCCTCTCTCTCTCTCTCTCCACACACAACACACACACACACACACACACACACACACACACACACACACACACCTTCCTCCCCCCTCCTCCACAAGCCACCTTCACCTCCACCTTCTCCCCACCTTTTCTTTCCTGCCAGTTCATTTTCATAATGCTGAGGAATTGTTTGTCTGAATTCCCTTATCTCACCCCATCCATCCCCTAAATATTTATTTGTTCCATATATATAATGAAAATGATGAGACTTAATTGATGACACATCTTCAAAGCAATGTGCCGTCAACAACAGCGATAAACAATTACCACACAGGCTGTGAATAAAAACCTGTTTACTTCTCACATGTCATCTTGAAATGAATACCAACATTGTCGTCATTATCACTAAAAATGTATTTATTGCCCATTATGTAATATCTACACTGGAAAAGAAAACATTCAACAAAATAATAATTGATCAGATAAGCAGATGATTCTTCCTCATTCTTTTTTCAAATTTTATCAACTGCATGTGATATAAATCACAAAATTTACAGATGGATAGAGATATATAGATATACATAGACATATAGGTAGATAGATGTTGATATAGATAGATTTTGATAGATAACTAGATATCATTCAAACAAAATAATCATTAACTAGATTTTTTTCTAAATGATTCTTCATTCTTTTTCAAAGTTTTATCAACTATGTGACATATATAAAAAAAACAAACATGATTCTTCATTCTTTTTCAAAATTTTATCAACTGTATGTGACATATATAACAAAATTGTGTATCTACATATATACATTCATTTATCAATATATATCAATATGATTTGAAAAACAAAGACTGAACGCAGGTTATAAAGAAGGCTCATGCATCACTAGCACATGTAGGACAACCACACACACACATAAAAAGGAATGAATCATAAAAAAAAGACAGAAAGGGTCAAGGTGAAACAAGAACAGCAGTAACTACCATTAACTTAATCTGTAACCAGACAAAGAAAAAAGGACTCTCAACAAAATCATAGCAAAAAAAAAAAATCTTAAAATCTTGAAATACTAACAAACGAAAACGAATGAAGCAAAAAAGGTTGTTTTTTCCTCTAATTCAAAAACAAGATCTCAGGCGCAGAAAATATTGCGGTTTTTTTTTTGTTTTGTTTTTTTTTAACATTCTGACCTTAAATAAGCTTAACAAAAAATTACAAGCACAGACTGACAAATGCCCCATATAATACAACCAATTTCAAGAATAAAACCAAAGAGGAGGGGGATGAAAAGCATGGGAGAAAGACCGCAAAGCTAAATCTTATACATACTCCACTATTCCTGCATAATCCTACTATACTAGCTCAACAGTAAAAAGTGACCATGAATCTTCCATTAAAACACAGCTAAATGCATTCTACACACAAAAATACTATAATTTATCCTCCACTCCCCAACATCCTTTAAAAAAAAAAAAAAAAAAAAGGAGCAGCCCAAAATGAAGTGGCTGGTCCCAGGGCCAACAGCTTTATTCAGCAGGTGAACAACGGTAATATCACACACCAACCACAAAGAAATTGACAGAATGTGACAAATCAAATGACCCGACACATATATTCATATACATGTACATACATAAAGTTCAAAACACATCTTCCCTAAGCCTTATTCGTCTTTCAGCTAAGTTTTGTTATAGTCGGTTTTTAACACGTTAAACTGCGTAATCTTGTTAACAGTAAAAATAACCCAACCAACAGATGAGAGTAAGAATGTAACCTCTATGGTACCAAACCGTTTCGTCCAAAGAGGTTTGCTATTCCAAACACCACTTGAACCAGACAAACATCTTTTGGCACATCCCTACACAAGGGAGTGGCGCAGCATATCAAACAGAGTTTTCAATCCGAGAGATGCAGAGATGTAAGTAGCGCCAGAGTGCTGAGTTGCATCCATGAAAATATCAATCATTTATTCCTTTCTTCACCTGATCATTAACCCAGTTTTCTTCATCCAATATTGGCCTGAACTGCCGCAAGGCTGTGGGAAAACCAGTGAATCAATTAGTATTCTATTCTGGGACATGGATGTCATGTGCAGCGCACCTGGTGGCCACATCATGTTTATGGATTGCTGGAAGTTGTTAAAGCTTCTTTTACGACAGGGCTGAACGTTTATATTGCTTTTTTTCAAACACTCTTCTCCCCTCCCCATCCCCACCCCCACCCCTTTTCTTTTTCTTTTTCTTCTGAATAATTAGCTAGGACATGAAGCCTTACCACCATTCTCTGCCACTAGTGCCAGCCTTAAAACAGGGTTACTCTGACCAGTTAGAGTGATCAAACCTCGGAGAATGTGGCGTATTCAGCTGAATTAATTATTACTGTGTGTACACACTTCTAGATCATGAAATGCTTCTCACTCACTTACAAATGATAATGTGAAAGGGACTGCTGCTTTTTTTTTTCTGAAGTTTAAACCTACCACCAAGTCTAAGTATAGTCACCAACAAACGATAACCCTGAAAGCAGAAACTGTGCATCATTTTGATCTCCTGTTTAAAAGAAAACACTCTTTTTCCATGGTCAGCAGGCCATAGGCAATGAGATCCAAACTCCAGACTCTCTGTGTCAGTCGCCTCCAGTAATACTTTGACATGACAGCTGCTCATCACGAAAAAGACATTTTAATAGTTTTACTCTAAGGTACCCATTTCTGCTCCATGCGATGTTTGCAAGTAGCGTCAAAATATCCAGTTTACAAACACTGAAATACAAATCAAGCTTCTACAATAGTTTTTCTGTTTGTTTGTTTGTTTTTAACTTAATTGCCATGGTGAATACACTTTATCTTTAAACTCATCATCATGATTACACTTCTGAGTAAACACACAAACATTTACATCATTGTTAATTACACTACAGGCATGATGATCTGAAATGACATGAGCTGATGCTGTGTGCTCCTTTAAGAAAATAAAAAAAATTTCTTTTAAATACATAAATAGATCAATAAACAAACTATAAAAAAAAAAAAGAAAAAATCACAATTCAACTCAACAAAATCATGCACAGATTGTTAGTAAAATATGCAAGAGTGGCTCTGCATTCACAGAAGAAAAAGCAGTTCTTCCAGGGCTCAGCTTGGAATTCCTAAAGATTCCTAGAAACATGGAATTTTGAATATGGTTGATTCCCAAAACACCACACACTGTGACCAGCTGTCTTTTCATTATCACCACTCTGATTCTTTTCGACAGATACATGTACAGCAACTGGGAAAGCTGGCAGATCTTGACAGCAGCAGCTAACAGCTGATCTTTCGCACATACCTCTGCCAGAGAGAAGCTTTCGTGTTTCTCATCTGCCAATGATGTAATATATTATTCAGATTAACTTTCTAGCCAAAGGCCTGTATCTGATTTTTGGGGTTATTAAAAAATATCTTACCTTCAAAATCTAGCCTACATGCTCGTTTGATGTGTTCCCTAAC
>CM065748.1:29420553-29448053 GCA_033310375.1 Conus canariensis | reverse complement strand
TTTACTAAGTTTCAAAACTTCGCTAAGTTTAGCAACACTTTCTTACTACCACAAAGCAAACGACAATAGTTAAATACGGACTTTGTATATGTAAATTTTCTAGGTATAAACTGATTTCTAATGTCGTTATATTTGTTACATTTCATTACAAAATGAAATTCATCACCAAGGTCATTCTGGTCACAGTCCACACACACACACACACACACACACACACACACACACACACACTCTCTCTCTCTCTCTCTCTCTCTCTCTCATACTCACACACACACTCTCTCTCTCTCTCTCTCTTTCACACACACACACACACACACACACACTCTCTCTCTCTCTCTCTCTCTCTCTCTCTCTCATACTCACACACACACATCTCCTCTCTCTCTCTCTCTCTCTCAAACACACACACACACACACACACACACACACACACACACACACACACACACCTGTTTACTTGTGGAACTCTGTGTATAGCCTGCTGATCTTGATGGAAGGTAGCTTTGGTAGCTTTGGTGTTTACAGCACATTTCCAATCAGTTTATCACATTTTCAGTTTTTGAAACCTAAAACAAAATGATTGAATAGTTTCTGAATGTCATTAAAGTAATTTGTATTGGATGTCTAATTTTCACAGTCTCCAACAATGAATTAATCAATCAATTGATCAAGTAATCTCTCTCTCTCTCTCTCCCCCCCCCCCCCTCTCTCTCTCTCTCTCTCTCTCTGAAGATTACTGATAATATACTCATGCAGTGTACGTGTGTGAGTCAGCATACTGCTCATGTAATCATAATGTACTTTTTGTGGGAGTGTGGGAAGGTGGAAGAATGGATCATGCTGATACTTTTTTTTTTCTTTTTCTTTTTTTCTCACTTTTTGTGTCTGGCTTTCTGCTTTTTGTGTCTTTTTTTTTTCTTCTTCTTCATAATATGATATAATGCATGTTATAAATTCTCTCTCTTTCTCTCTCACTTCCCCTCCTCCCTTCCCTTTCCCCCGCCTTCAACAACCACACTACTTAATTGTTCACTACCTTGAAAACCAGTCTTGCTTGATGAACTAGAATGTTGAATATGAATATGTGTTGGTGTTCCTGTACATGATTGTGTCATGAATCGCTGTTCATATCTCCTCTGGCTATGCTGATGATTTTGATGACTGATGTTTCCTATTTCTGTGTAGGAATATATTATTTCATTTAGTTTTGTGTGTGTGTGTGTGTGTGTGTGTGTGTGTGTGTGTGTGTGTGTGTGTGTGTGTGTGTGTGTGTGCGCGCGTTAGTGTGCATGTGTGTCTGTGTGTGTCTGTGTGAGACAGACAGACAGACAGACACTTTTTAGAGAACATGTATGTTTTCGTTAATGTCTGTCTTACTTACTGTTCTTGTTCTATGTTAGTATTCTTAGTCCAGAAAGGGACAAGAGACAAACAGTAAAAAAGCTTCTTTTTGCTTATCTGTTACCACTGTGAATAAAGACTATCGATCAATCAACCAGTCACTCTCTCTCTCTCTCTCTCTCTCTCTCTCTCTTATGTTCCTCCTTTTTTTTTTCTCTTTAAATCATTGTCTTACTTGTTTTCAAAAATATCTGTGTGGTATTATAAAACAACAAGAAAACTTTTTTGAACAGGAAAAAAATGTTTCAGACATTAAGAGTGTGTGTGTGTGTGTGTGTGTGTGTGTGTGTGTGTGTGTGTGTGTGTGTGTGTGTGTGTGTGTGTGCGTGTGTGTGTGTACAAACCAACTGTGGGCTTGCAGATCATCTGGGATTCACATCTTTACTAATGCCATGATGCTCGAGTCAATCCGCCCTAAACTGTCTGATGATTTTCTCACTTGTGGTGGAGTGCCCTGCTCTAGCTGTTTGTTAGCTATAGACTGTTTCGTCTACAGCTCCCCAGCTGCTAAACACAGAGATTAACAGGTCAAAGGATTTGCATTGTATTACAAACTACAACTGTTCGAAGGATTTTCATGTTATTACAAACAAGCACACTCCACACAAGCCACTACAGAAGGCAGATGAACAAATTCCAGTTTCCGTCACCAGGGCAGGTTCCCATCAAATGATTTCGGGTGGACCTCCCTCACCAGGGCTAAACACATGAGTCACTCTCTCACCCAAGGCAACTGCAAATGCAGGTGGGTGAGTCAAGTGCAAAACTGACTTGCCTTCGGGTGACTCGAAATTCGCTGTCTGCACTGATCTTTCTCTGAGAATTTCTGAAAACTTAACACTTTAAATTTTCAGTCGGGAATGGCTGTTGACTTCCAAGTTCTCATTTGCTGTGCACACAGCAAATACAGCAAGAATAATCCAGCTGTCTTCACAGACACAGTTATCTTTAGATGTATGGTAGCACTAGTTTCTGATCTTAAGATGTACGGAAGTTACTTGTCATCAATCTTCAGATGTATGGTAGCCTCTAGTTTATCGGTGGCTCGTATTTGTTTCCAGTCAGTTACCATGTCATCGATATTTTATCACTTTGTCACTGGAATCCCCAGTCCACTGTTCAAATATGAAAACATTTTGGCAATCTTAAACAGAAAAATTAAAACTTTCAAAACAGTAAGCATAAAACAGGAGGAAGTAGGAAGGAGAGAGTGTTATGTGGCTAAAAACAGACCCAAAGAGTCGTCTTCATTGCAGTCTAAATTTGTTTTGCCTCTCACTCAATACACATGGATGAATGTGATCATTTTTTTCCCCAAATTTACCTACTTCTATTCAATCACCATGTATCCAACAGTGCAGGTGTATAAAGGGAGAGGATTATAAAAGATACCCACTGCATACAGATCTCCTAAAGAATTGTTCACTGTCATCGTTTCTCTCCTGCCATATCTTTCCAGCGACATCACGTCTGCCTAATCTGAAAGTGGCATGTTTTACTGCCTTCATCAGCTGTCACTGTCCAGACGAAATACCTCTCCTCAGGGCCAAGACTTGCACTGCATGTACAGCATAAGAACATGGTTGAATATACATTAAATCCTCGAATCAAAAAATAAGTCTTGCCTCTGTCTCATTTCTCTGGGCCTCTCTTCTTTCCTCCCCTCATATGCCAATATATTTGTGAGCATGAAAGGCTGGAATCCTTTTCATGATAGTAGGATAGACCTCACACAAAAGGAGTTTTACAAACTGTCTCCTACCTCACACAAAGGGAGTTTTAGAAAATGTCTTCAGGCTACTTTGCTGACTGGTTAGGTCCTGAGTGCTTCCATGACCACGAAGACCATCAAAACAGCCCGAAGGCAGGGTTTCCTCTTTCTAAAGCTGACAGTGGGTGACACACTCGTGGACTCAGGGAAGGTGGAGAGCAGGCCCCTGGTCATGTGACCTAAGAGCTATTGGGGTGGTATGGCTCTGTACACAGAGTTGCCTAGCAGTGGCTCTGAACTACCATGGCGACTAAGGCATTGGACCTGGAGTTTTCTACTTAACTCAGGTGTAGCATCATTCACGATTTAGAAGTTACCCAACACTGAATGGCCATGGGGCATGGGGCACAGGCTGTATAATCAAAGCACAGATGGGAGAGAGAGAGAGACGCTGTGTGTGTGTGTGTGTGTGTGTGTGTGTGTGTGTGTGTGCGTGTGTGTGTGCGTGCGTGCGTGCGTGCATGTGTGTGTGTGTGTGTGTGTGTTTGCATGAGTGTGTATGCATGCATACACCAGTATGTGTGTGGGGGTGAGGGAGAGGAGACTGAGGGGGAAGGTATTTTGGGAGGAGATGAGTGTTAAGTGTGTGTGCACATGTATGTGTATGCATGTTGTTGTTTTTTAATGTTTGCATATTGTCGGTGTGTGTGTCTGTGTGTGTGCATGTGTGTGTGAGTGTTTGCAGAGTGAGATGCATGTGAGCGTGAGTGTCCCTCTGTGTGTGCGTTGTGTGTGTGTGTGTGTGTGTGTGTGTGTGTGTGGTGTGTGTGTGTGTGTGCATAAGGATGTATTCATCTGCAAGACAATTCTCACACACAAACTCTGACAAACTGTAGTGTGCAGATCAACATAAATGATGACAATATGTATGTCTCATTGTCTGGTAATGTAGTAAATTATGTGCAGCCATAGACATGCACACCAACTGCCTGAAGAAATGGCTAAAAAGGGGGAGGTGTGGTCATGAGTTTGGGTAAGGGAAGGGAGTAGTATTGTTTGTTTGTTTGCTTTTCAATCTGATCTGCTTTGTAATGGGCAAAAATAGACGGTTTAGAATACATTAATTGTCATCATAACTAAGGCATGGTTTAACCCCTTCAGTTCCATGATTCGCAAACACATGCACAAACTATTAGTGGTAAGAACCCCCTTTAATTCTTTAGTTCCATAATTCACAAACACATGCACAGACTATTAGTGTCTGACTGAGGGAAAGAAAGAGACAACTGACAGAGAGAGAGACTGAGACCTGAGAGAGAGGCAGAAGGAAAGAGTGAGCAAGTGAGTGAGTGAATATGTTGTGTGTGTGTGTGTGTGTGTGTGTGTGTGTGTGTGTGTGTGTGTGTGTGTGCGTGCGTGCGTGTAGTGAGAATGAACAATACAGGAAAAATTCTTCTGAGCATGCGGTGCACATTCTTGCCTAAACAGTAAACTTCTAGGTTGCTTTGGTTATGAGACGAGGTCAAGCTGTTACATACTGCTGTCACCCACAAGTCTGTGAGTCTAGAAATAGTATAGGTAGCCTTCGTAAAAAGTTCATTCCACGACAACTGCGCAGTGTGAAAGACATGGCAGATGCCAAGATCGTTTTAATCCAACTGTCTTGATTACAACCATCATGATTTTGACGCTCATGATTGATTTACCGATTTGCTTTCATTCAAAGTATCCGAACAGCCTTCACAACAAGCTCATGAATGATCGATCAGCTGGTGGTATGATAACGGTTAACACACTTGACCAGGCTACGACGAACGTTTACCGATAAGCGATTCATTCACCACTGAAACGCTGATAACTTTAAACACTCGAAACTAGGCTATATTTAGTCAACAGAACAACAACAACAAAAAACCTACCTGGCCTTTTCTTCGCCTCATCCTCTTTAGGAACTGCCCTATCTACTTCATCCATGCTCCAAATTCGCTTGAGGACAATAATAACTACGGGCTGCAGCTGGTTTCACACGCTCAGTTAGAACTCTGTTTTGGCTGTCTTCTCTCGTCCGTCTGCTCTCAGAGCTTTCTGCATAAACAAGAGCGACACAAGGGATCAGTTGTTATTCCCCTTTCCTTCAAGAATAATCTTAATATTGAAATCGAAAAGACATAGGATGAAATGGACAGGAAAACCATTCACTCATAACTACACAGCTTGTTCTTTCACCACCATGGTACTCTTCAGCTTTATCTCTGATCTTTCTTATTTAAAATGTATGAGTATGCTCCCTTTCATTAGCCAATGACAAAAAGCTCGTCTTTTTCCAAGGCCAACGCAGTACAAGGGGACATTATCCCACGCGTGTGACGGAAAATTACCAGAATATAAGTGGAAAAGAAAAACACATACAGCGCGCACATGGAAAATTCCTCCTAAGCACCTTTACTAACCACCTACCAAAAACCATGACATAAGATACAGCGAGCTGTGACATAAATTATAAGGTGTTACCTCTGCATGTAACGGAACACACACACACACACACACTTTTTTTTTTTTTTTTTTTTTAACACAGAGGTAGGCATATTGGTGTCATCTGTGTGGGGTTGAAAAAAAAATTGATTCTGTTCCATGTGAAAAACTGCTTATCAGACTACTAATGTACATAGAAACGGGTAATCATTAGTTTGATTGAGGGATTTCACAACTTGAAAAAAAAAATGGTCAAGCAGTATCCTGAAAATGTCATAAATGGAATATCTCAGGAGCATACTTGATCCTGTTCTATTCATAAATTCTATAAACGATTGCATCAAATACTAAACAGTTTCTTTAAGGTATTTGCAGACGATGCACACACACACACACACACACACACACACACACACACACACACACACACACACACACACACACACTCACACACACACACACACACACACACACACACACACACACACACACACACACACACAAAACGAAAGTAGTATCAAACTTTAGGATTTCGGCTGATTATCTGGTCAGATGGGCTGAAAGCTGGGTTTCATATCCTAAGGTTTCAACATGTCAACAAACCTAAAAGGAACATTCCTATGCCACGAAACGAAAAGAAGCAAACCAATTACAAGACAAACACGACGCGTTTCGACCTCTTTGGTCTTCTTCAGGCCAGACAAACAACATTCAAGACAATGAAAACGAAGTACAAACAGACTGTCTCTTATCTCCTCAAATTTGGAGGGGGGGGGGGGGGAGGGGGGGGGAGGGGGGGGGGGGGGGATGGATTTCTTTCGTTTGGCGGCAGGGAACTTTTTTCTTTCAAGTTTGTTTGAATTTCCTCCTGCGCTCACCTCACTTTGAAACAAACCTTCAAAATTCAAACTTAGCACACTGGGAAGAAACATCCTTATAAAAAGCATGCATGATGGCAAAGAATGCCACTGCCACAGTGATGAAATGCAAAGAGGAAAAAGATGTAGGTCACATTTAATAATGATTTCAAGTTGAGTTATCCAGGGCTGAACTTTGATACATTGGCCTGGTTGCCTCAGACCAGTGCCAATGCAGATTTGTGGGCGAATGGGTTCAAAACTGAACAGCTCGTCTCGCTGTCTTCCATGCTCATTTTTTCTTTGAGAATTTCTGAAAACTTAGCGCTCAGTTAATGTTAATCTGAAATGAGCATCAACTTCGTTATTTTCACTCGTTGTGCACTAAGGTAGCACAGGTACTATAACTCCACTGGCTTCACATGTACAGTTATATTAAGTTGTTCTTTAACCTCGAGTCAATGTCATCCCGTCGACTCTTGTTTCCCTGTGACTGTGAGGTGCTGTGCCATCGCCATATTTCATGTTTCACTTTGCCACTGAAGTCTTCAGTTCCATGATAGTTTGAAAACAGTATTAAGCAAAAGTGGGGGTGGGGATAAAGGCCAGGTTATGATGGCAAGAAACGGGCCGTCATCATGGTGTTGTCATCTCTGTGCATCTAAACACATAATTCCATTGTTATTCCTGGGAACGGGGGGAGGGGGCGGGTAGCACAGTAACATCAAGGCTGCTTGGTCAAGATCTACCATCAATCTTTAACTCGGTATACTTTTGTCGGATTTAGATGCTTGCTATGGGTTGCAAAAACAAACAACGATGTACATCAACATAATTTCTTTAGAAATTCACCCGGTTTCTTTGATGACTTTGACAACAATCCAAGTGATTAACTGGATATTCCATCCCTTCCCTGGACACTTAATCCAGCTCTGACCCCAGTCTTTGCACACAAATGTCGAATCTGGACAGGCTTATACAAATGACTCTGTTCAAAGTACAGAACTCAACGGTTCTCATAGCTGTCAATAAATGATTTAATGTCTATACTTTAATGTCGTCCTTTTCATCTCCCTGCTATACACATTGTCATCCCCATCATCCCAGCCAATCCTGTCTACAGAAGACCAAAGGTCAAGACTCGTTATCACTCTCAAAACTGCATGTAATATCAGTCAGAGGGTCAGCCTTTACCAAAACAGAGGCCCATTTATTTCATAGTCCAGCCCTTTAATCCTACTGTGCCTAACTCTGGGGCAGACTCAAAGTTTCGTTCTTTGTATGGGCAAACGCAGGCAGAATTACTGTGTCTGGAAGTTGGTTCCCCTTCGTTTCTTTCAAATGCAAAGTGGCTCCATGCAAACAGATTGAAATTGAAGGAACGGAACCGTTTGAGAAAGGCCCACTGGCATAAAGATAGTGTCACAGACTAGCTCCAATCAAGGCCTTAAATGTGACATTAAGTATGAGGTAGTTCATGTATTCTAAGATTTTAAGTGACATTTTAGGCGGGGGGCGGGGGAGGGGGGAGGGAGGGGTCCTTAAAAAAGAACAAAAAATTAAATGAAATGATTGATTTTCAATTAGTAATAGAAGGCTGCATTTGTATGGGACAGGCCTACCAACATCATAACAGAGTACATGATATGAACACCATTCAAAATCCTAATCTTGCACCCAGATCGAAGAAATAAGTGATTGTTCGCTCATTTTCTTGTTTTGAATGTCATTTGTCCTGCCTGAAGAAGAGCAAAACGTCGGAACGCGTTGTTTTGTAATTTATTTGTTTCTTCATTTGGCAGCCCAAAATATATTGTTGCTCTTATTTTTCAAAATCCACAGTCACCCCGAAAATGACCTGATCTAAGTTTCAGTCACTGGGTCTGTATCCATGGTCTGTGTCTCTAGCCACTCGACCTCTAAAGTCCAGAATTCTGTCGTGGCGGCTCTGGAGAAAGTTCTTGGCTCTTTCTGCAAGCATTTAGCAGGTAACTGACTGTCTCTATAGAGAAGTCGCACTTGGCACATTGTTGTTGGAAAACCTTCAGGCTCTACTGTGCAGTCTACGCATTGCACTGAAGCAGCTGCAGACTCACTTTCACTATGAAGCTGCCACGTGCATGGCACAGGTAAAAGTTGGGCAGTTTGAATCAGGAGATTCCCCGAAGTTGAAGTATGGCTGCCTTAATGGCGGGATAAAAAAAAACAAAAAAAAAACGGTCATACACACAAAACTCCACTCCCTTTGTTGGGCAGATGGGTTTAATACTTGCCTGTCTATACAGGGAGTGTCCGCATGATTATCAGCCTGCATACGCAGAAGAAGAAGGAGAAGAAGAAGAAGAATCAGGAGAGAAAGTGGTCGATATTGTCGACAATGCCCACAATCATCCCTGGCACTCTATCCATCCTGTGAGTTCCACCTAGTGTGCCCTGTGGTCGGTTGCGTCTGGAACAGGTAGAAAACGCCATGGTGTTGGTAAAAGATCCGTGCTGATGTCTTGGAGATGTCGTCTTTAAACAGACAGTTGTTCATCTGTGAGATAGAGCTTTACTTCAAGCTTCACGCATACGTTCATCCAGGCGAATTATACTGCGTGAACTTGCATCATTTGATCTTTCGCGTCGTCACACATTCACGCATTCAGGTGAATTGTAATGCAGGAACTTGCGTCATCTGACCTTTGATGTGTTCACACATGCACTCATTCAGGTGGATCATAATGCGTGTACTTGCGTCATCTGTCCTTTGACGTTTTCACAATGCACTCCTTCAGATGAATTATGCTGCAGGAACTTGCGTCATCTGACCTTTGACGTTTTCACAATGCACTCATTCAGATGAACTAAACTGCAGGAACTCGCGTCATCTGATCTTAGACGCCTTGACCAACGTTTGTTTTGAGGTCGGCAAAGTTTTGCTTGTCAATCAACATCCCCAGTCAACTGCTGAGTGCAGTATAGATCCCCGAAGTGGAGTGCAGGTCAGGCTGAGCAGCGTTGCTGGTCTCCTTGTCGCTGCATGCTGTGCACGGTGAACGCAGTGTGAGCAGACAACATGGAGGACAGCATTTTGGCGTAGTGCGTACGAAGCTTGAAGGGAAAGTCCCAGACCCCTGGACTACGTGGACTGAACATGAAGAACAGTCGACACAACTGAGGACTTGTTCAAGCTCAGCCAGGCAGGGGAGACAATGATGTCCTAACCAGTGCCCAGCACTTTGTGTACGTGAAAAGCAGACATGTTGGACGAAAACAAAAGTGCAGGGTTACAGAGGATGTGACTACTAAATTGACTGGCTGATTCTGCCAGTGGGGCTACTAGATCTTGATTATGTGCTTATTGATTTGCTCAGTAATGATCTTGTCCAGTTGCTCCTCATCTGACGTAGCGCTGATGTTGATTTCAGTCAGTGACGGGACACATAGGTAGAACCAGCTCCTTGTATGGCATGGGAATGTGCAGATGTCGCACGTGGAAGCAATGCCCCCTCAATTCCTACCCTAGCAGATGTCGCACGTGGAAGCAATGCCCCCTCAATTCCTACCCCAGCAGATGTCGCACGTGGAAGCAATGCCCCTCAATTCCTACCCCAGCAGATGTCTCACGTGGAAGCAATGCCCCTCAATTCCTACCCCAGCAGATGTCGCACGTGGAAGCAATGCCCCCTCAATTCCTACCCCAGCAGATGTCTCACGTGGAAGCAATGCCCCCTCAATTCCTACCCCAGCAGATGTCGCACGTGGAAGCAATGCCCCCTCAATTCCTACCCCAGCAGATGTCGCACGTGGAAGCAATGCCCCCTCAATTCCTACCCTAGCAGATGTCGCACGTGGAAGCAATGCCCCCTCAATTCCTACCCTAGCAGATGTCTCACGTGGAAGCAATGCCCCCTCAATTCCTACCCTAGCAGATGTCTCACGTGGAAGCAATGCCCCCCTCAATTCCTACCCTAGCAGATGTCTCACGTGGAAGCAATGCCCCCTCAATTCCTACACTAGCAGATGTCTCACGTGGAAGCAATGCTCCCTCAATTCCTACCCTAGCAGATGTCTCACGTGGAAGCAATGCTCCCTCAATTCCTACCCAAGCAGATGTCTCACGTGGAAGTAATTCCCCCTCAATTCCTACCCCAGTTACTGGCAACGCCTCGCCCGTGCAACACGTAAATGTTTCTCATGTTTCATCAAGGTCCGTCACGCCTGGCTGATAACGTCACAGAAGGTCATGGAACGATCAGGATTTGAAATGTTCCTGTCTGGACATCGGCATCCAGTTGGTTAACCATGTCCACATCATCGACGTATACTTGGCTGAGTCAGAGCTTGTAGCCAAGACATGGATCCTGGCTGGACACATCATCCCAGCCTCTTGTCGATTCCCTGACACTCCGTTCAGACAGTCTGAGGCGAACCCTGATCATCCTCTTCCTGGCTGTTGTGGTGTTGATCGACAATCTTTCCTTTATCGACGGACGAAGGAATGGAAAAGTCGGACAACACCTTTGCCCCCACCCCCACCCCCCGGCCCCATCCCGCCCCCTGCCCCATCCCCATCGTGTTGCAAATTTATTCCCCCCCCCCCCCTCCCCCTCCAAAAAAAAAAAGTTTCAATCTAGGGTTAGTGTTCATATCAAGGTTAGGATTGAGTTTGGGTTAAAATGTGGTTAGGATTGGTGTCATACACTCAGTCTGGTACTGGAGAGTCTTCTTGTATTTGTATCAAAATTTCGTTTCCAAAACCATAGCCTTCTCTGGGTGTTGACAGCCGGCGTTTCGTGTATCACGTTGTCTTCACCGTGTTGAAAAGCGGCCGGATTCTGTGCAGATCTCTTTGGTGTTGCTGATGATTGACTCGTGGTACCCCTCTCACTCAGCCTAATCTCTCTCTCTCTCTCTCTCTCTCTCTCTCTCTCTCTCTTCTCTCTCTCTCTCTCTCTCTTGTGGACCGAATGAGAGAGGAGGTGGGGGGGGGGGGGGTCTAGGAAGTCCAAGGTTTCTGCCAGACAAAAACTGCATTTTATTTAGTCACGCTTTTCACTTTACTTCCTCTGGGGAACCCCCTCCTCCACCCCCCTACGCGGCCCCCTCCCCCCCTCCCCCCCCCCCCCCCCCCCCCCCCCCACACACACACACACACACCCGGCTCTTCTGCTCGCACTCCCATTTTATAACTGATCCGACTGTGCACCCATCTGGCCTGACGCACTCAGTGACACACACACACACACACACACACACACACACACACACACACACACACACACCACACACACACCACAACACAACGCAACACATGATACACTGTCTCAATACTATTGTGTTACACGTGTCAAAACACACACACACACACACACACACACACGCGCGCGCACGCACGCACACACCACACACACACACACACACACACACACACACACACACACCCAGTGTGACTCCCCCTATCGCCCTTCCCCCACCCACTCACACACACACAAACATACACCTAACCACCCCCTCCAATTAGCCCTCTCAACATCATTTCGTCATATCGAAAACCAAATCTGAATCACAGAACTGACAAAGTGCGTGCATGCGCGCGCGCGCGCGCGCACCACACACACACACACACACACACACACACACACACACACACATGCACGCACACACACACACGCACGCATGCACACACCACACGAATGCACGCACGCACGCATGCATGGACCCACACCCACACCCACACGCAAGCACGGCGGCGCGCGCGCGCGCGCCGCACACACACACACACACACACACACACACACACACACACACACACACACACACAGGCACGCGCGATTTCGATCTCTGCGAATTTGCTTCACAAGGTTCTTGCATTAAGAGTAATGCCAGTGGAACACAGATCAGGGGGATTCCTCCTGTTCGCCATCTTTCTCATAATTTTGGTTTTAAGATGATGACGTAAACACGTAAACAACCATGGCGGAAGAACTGTCAGCTTCCAACCCCAACAACAATGAAATGTTGGAGCTTTCGATTTGTCAGCCTCACCGCCCTAACCAGGCGACTTTCCTCCCGGATTTAAACATCACCCTTCGAGATTTCCGTGCTAAATTAGCCGAGAGCACTCTGATTCTTCCAGAAAGATGGCTGTTTATGACGCGCGCTGGCAGCCTCATTCCCACAGATCAAGAAGAAAATCTGCAGCTGAGCAGCATCACCAGGGAGCGGGAAGATTCCAGTGCTCTGGATATCATGGTGACACCGTCTCAATATTATCAACCTGGGATGCCAGGTGCCAGCCCCCTTTCGTCCTTTGCAACGATCGTTGGTGCACTACGAGACATGTATGTGACGTCAATCCAACCCAACATGCACGAGCTGATCAAGCCCCTCATCATAGCGGCTGGTGCGGCCGCAGTGCTGTCTTTCATCTTGGCAATGATCCTCACATTGGTAATTAGAGATGTATAGAATAGGTTTTGTTCCTTGTATCATGACATGAAAATTAACCGGAATCCTCTCAACCTTCTCTCTCTCTCTCTCTCTCTCTCTCTCTCTCTCATCTCATCTCATTCTTCCACACTCACATTCACATTTTCTGAAGGTTGATGCTTAGCGTACTGATCCTTCCACCATGACAATCAGCCAGGCTAAGCACACATATTCTGAGGCAAATTGTCCATCACAATGATGGATGTGAATGTTTCTCTCTTTTACTTTTTACTTAATGCTTCAGGGCTGTGTCTTGATTAAGCACCATTCCTTTAAAACAGTTCTTATTTCTCTTTTCATATGTATGCAATGCAAAAAAATCAATGGTTAAAGATGAAATGTAGAAGATGGTACTCGACAGAGAGATAGCCTACTTCAGAGAATGCCTCATAATTAGTATATCAAGTAAAAAAAAAAAAAAGTCTCTTTTTGAAATCTGGCACTATTGACCAACATGACAACTGTCATCAAGAGAATCACAGGTAAATGGATGCACAAATTGTTGTAACTGTTCTAGAGATGCAGTTAGGCGTAGGCAGCAAAAGCTGCATGAGCAGACCACGTAATAAGAAAAGACAAGACATACATGTATACATACAGACAAACTGACAGGGTGGTCGCACTGATGTGTGGGAAAAGACAGTATTCTCTCTGAGGTCCATCTGTCTCTTGCCCATCTATGATCTGTTTGAATCTCTGTCTCCCTCTCTCTTTCTCTCTCAGTCTCTGCCTCTCTCTGTCTTTTGTCTTTATCTGTGTCTATTTGTCTCTCTCTCTGTCCTTGTCTCTCTTTCCCACTCACTCTGTGTTAACTTTCTGTGCATTTTCTGTTTTTCTGTGTGAATGTGACACAGTAAGACAGAGACATAGTCCAAATGTGATGGAAATAACATGTCAGGAAGTAGATAGTGAGGATTAGGGATGTGTGGGGGGAGGGGGGGGGAGGGAACCATGTGGGCTGGAAGGAAATACTGTGATGATTATTTATCTGTCTGATTCACTTAACAATACTGTTTCTGAACACCTGTTGCAGTCACTTGGCGCCTTGGGTGGACTGAATCGCTCTGTACTTGTGCCGTTCCTTCGACAACACCTGTGTGAGAGGGAAATGGAAATGGATGTAGAGATTCCCAAGCTGTACAAACGAATAAATGGTAAATTGTGTTTTTTTTGTTATATAGACATTTCCAAACTGTGCAAATGAATAAATGGTACATTCTGTGGTTATTGTTTTTTTTTTCCTTCTTTTTTTCTATGCTTTTACTCATGGGCCTGGGCAGACATGCAGAGAAGCACACAAAGCATGATGAACATACATTCACATACAGTACCGGTGTTTTAGATCCATCCCAGAGCAGAATGTTGTCGAACTCCTTTTCATGCATCTTGATGGTAATCGCACTTCCTGCAAGAATTTTCAGGGGCGAGGATTGAACTGAAATGATCATTTTTCTTTTTGATGCTGCAACTTTTGCTTGCTTGCTAGGACACTTCCATCTTCATAACAAATTCAAGTTGTCTGCTTCTGAAGGGAGTATGTGCTCATCTTAGACTGGACACTTCTTTGGATGCCTAAAAGCTGAAGCCTCACCCTTTTCATCAAATGAAGATCTTTGTTTAGTAACTGGCTCATCAACAGAAGTTTTGTGGCATGTGACAAAGAACAATTTAAGTCTTGTGAATCTAGTGGAACCGATGACATTTCCTTCAAATTGCATTCTTTCTCAGCAGATTGCCAGTAGGTGGTGAGGCCTCTTGGGAAATAATAGAGAGTGTATCCTTATTCTTTCCTTGATTTTCTGCTACATGATATTTAACTCTAAAGAGTACTCTATCCCCATCTGCCTGTGATTTAAAACACTGAACTTCTAAATGCCTGCACACACACACACACACAGTGACGCTCTCTTTCATATAATGACATTCTTTCACACATAGACATCCGCTGAGTCGTAGCCACGAGACCCTCTTCTTCAATTGTCTCATCGTAGTTGTTAATTCATTTATCCATCAGCTTCAAATCATGCGTAGTGTGGTCTCAAAACTTAGCGGATGTGGTGTAGCATATATGGACTAGTTCGCACGCAATGATGCCTCCTTGATGAAACTGAAACTGAAACTTCCACGCATACCGACAAACATACAACTATGCACACACACACACACACACACACACACACACACACACACACACACTCAGACACACAAGTGTGCACACACACGCACATTTACACACACACCTGTACACACACACACACACACACACACATCACACTCACACCACACACAGTCCGGACACATGCTCGCAGTACTGTGTGTCCTTTTTAACACTCAGTTTATTCATGATGTCATATTCAGAGTCTATCTTACTTACCTTGAATTTTAAAAAATGCGTGTTTATGAATCTATTGTGTCCTTTTAAAAACTCTACTCACTCAAGTCATATTCAGAGTCTGTCTCAAAGAATTTCTATTTTGCCTTGAATTTGAAAATTTTGCATTTATGATTTAGTACATTTATTGTTTTAAAGATCTTCATCAAAGAATCTGTGCTGAACAGATGTGCGATGTCATGATCACTATACTACCAGTCATGCATTGAAATTTGGCTATTGGAAGAGATTTCTTTTTGTCAATTCCACATACAACTTAGTAAGTGTATCAGCTGTTTGAAACTGTGTGAATGTGAGAACATAAAAGAAATGTATGATCTTTGTTGCAGAACTGGAAACAAGAATGACCCATTTGAGACAAGGTATAGTATCAGTTGACTGGTATTGAAGGGTTGAAGTGTGTTTTACTTTCACCATACTCCCGCCAAAGGGAAAATAGAGCCATCAATGATTCATTTTTAAACATGTATAACTAAATCACTGTTTTAGTCATCTCCAGAAGAAGAAGAACAACAACGACGTGGCGAAGTGGTTAGCATCGCGGACTCCCGGCTGGGAGGTCATGGGTTCGAATCCCATCAGAGTCATGTGGGTTTTTCTGCCCCGACCGGCTCCTACCCAGAGTTGAGTTTGCTGCAGACTCAGTTGGGAAGACTGGGACCACACAGTCGAGTTTCATCCACTTAATGGATGCGTTTCTGAGAGTGTTGCTCAAATTCAAAATGGAAATCCGTAGCATCATCTTAATCATCCTCATTCTCATCGGTCAGCATTAAAAAAAAAAAAAATGTCTCAAGTTCTGTGGCCCTTCATGCCCTGCTCTCATGGTGACCTCAATTTCGATGTCCTCTCTATGTCTGTGGCCTTGGTTTGGTTCCGTCGGGGTCACCGGTATCGGCGAGTCCATGGGGGCTGTTGCTGGACAGACGTGGTGGCGCCCTCCGGAGGGAGAGCTCACTCACGCCGGCTCCGCGACTAAGCAATTATTGTCGTCAGTAGGGGGCTTAGTAGGTGGTGTCCTGCGTATGTTGGATCAGAACAGGCGTCACTGAACACCACTGAAGTGACTGGCAGCAGTGCAGTGTCTCCTCCGGTGAGTTGCCTCTTGACGACTTGACATTGACTGCTCCCTGTGGATTGCCGGTGCCGGGGCTGCGGCTGGGCCGACCGGGCTGTGGCTGTGGACGGGGTGTCGGAATGAGCGGCGTGGGTGCACTGCCTCTGAGGTGGCGCAGAGGTTGGGACAGAAAAAAAAACAAAAAACAAAAAAACGGAGCAACAACAACAACAACAACCTCAAAAATATGACTTTGTACTTATCCTCTCTATGTTTTCATTGAAAAATGACCATGTTTGTAAAGTGAAAAAAGTATATTTATTCTTTAACAGGTTTAGAGGCTGGGGAGGGAGACCAGATTTGATGGAGGAAACTCAGGAGTTGGGGAGGTTTATATGCTAGCACAGTTACAGACAAACACTGCCACAGACCTTCCAAGTTCTACGCTTTCAGTGTACCATGCTAAGAGTTTGCTGACAATGCTATGCTGCCACACTGTATGATGAAATACAATACCAGAAGAAAAAGATTGGGGAGAAAAAAAAAAGAGAAAACTTTCACAGACCTCAACAGAATTGAGACAACTTAGCTCTTTAGACTATAGACTTATTAAAAAGAAAAAAATTACCCAATTCTGTGAGGAGGGGAAGAACGAGTAGAAGTAAAATCACTAAAGACAATTCCAGTTTTGCTGCCACGTTGACTGGTTTTCTAGTCGTCCGTTTTGATTTTTTGTAGGTGAAGTCAAAACCATTCAATTACTAACAAGAACGCCATCCTTTTAGTGGGCCATCATATCCAGTGCAAAGAGAAGTGTGACTAAAAGTACTGTCGAGTCTGACTTGTTCTACATCAAGAATGCCTCACAGACAGTTTAAGAAAAATAAAATGGCAAAAACAATACCCACTACAACTTTTGATATCAGACATGAGTGCACACTTAAACTTGAAACGCTGCATGTAAAATATCAGAATACTGTACTTGGAAATTTTGCCTTGGAAGCCATGCTGCAATTCCATTTGGTGAAAAATACCTGAGGAAGCATTATACAGGGAAAATGCAACACCAGATGAGGGAAGCGTGGCAGCAACAACAAGGCTCCTTGTTCACTGCATTTTTTTGAAAATTACTAAATTTGTTTGAAAATTTCAAGCTGAGGGTAGAAACTTGCAACGCAGTATTTGCCTTCATATACATCTATGCATTACATCAACATTTGATGCATCAGTTGTGACAGGCTGATGCAAGAGCTTGCAACTTGACCCAAAATCATGAAAGTTCGATTTGAAATGCATCCTTCTCAGTAGAATACAACAGACTGTAGAAAGAAAAAATTTTGTTTGCATGCATCATTGGTATTTAAACAAATTATATCAAAGAAATTTGTTCTTACACATACACACTCGTACAAAAAGATGACAAAGCAGGCAGGGATTTTCAATTCCATACAGATTTCGACATATGGTTATAATAAATGTATATTATGATGACTCCTGCAAATTCTAGAATGAATGCTAGGAAATACAATGCAGTACACTACCTTTCAAACATGTGTACTTGTTCTGCAGTAAGAAGAAGACAGCAAGTTGATTTGTTGAAACAGTGTGGCAGCTGATAGAAGGTCAGCTGTCCAAAAGATGAAATGCTTTCATCATTGGGTCATCAAACCTTCAATGTTCAGTCACAACAAGGTTTTTCTTTTCTTTTAAAATATATCCTCTAAAAGGTTTAAGTAATGTCTGAATATCCTTGAAAAAAGCTTTCAGGGGGTTAGCTCAATTCAGTTCATGTTGTTTAAAGCTTAGCCGACCACTGGGGAACGGGGATGGGTGGGGGAGGTGATGGGAGACCTATCAGAGCCAGAGGGTAAGGTACTTCCTGAAAATAATAGTAAGGGAGCGTTGGGGTCAGGTAACGACTGGCATTTCCAACACAAATATCAGTACTCTCTCTTTCTTTCTCTCTTTCTCTCTCTCTCTCTCTCTGTCTCTCTGCACTGTCTTCCTCCCCCTCCCCCTCTGCCTCACTCTCATTTTCCATGGCATTTAAGTGCAATTAAATTAGAAAGCCAGGGCTCCCTATTCAGTGCATTTATGTCTCTGTCTTACACATGCTTCCTCTCTCTCTCACTCCCCCCCCCCCCCCCTTCTTTTTCACCCCACTCCCTCCCTCTGTGTGTGTGTGTGTGTGTGTGTGTGTGTGTGTGTGTGTGTGTGTGTGTGTGCATCTGTGTTTGTGTGTGTAATCCGTCATAACATGTTCTCAAAACATCACAATACAATTGCAGTTTAGACGTGGGGGGGGGGGGGGGGGGTATAAATGAAGGTCATGTTTTGACTAGATCATGTGTTGCCTGTCAACTCCAGTGGGTTCAGACACTAACAACAGTGAAACAGGGCCTGGCTGGTTCAGTGCAGGCAGATAACAAATCCAGCTGCGCGCTAGTAGGGGATGGGGAACAAAACAAAGGTATGGGGATGAACATCCTTTGGCTTTGCACTCCTCTTGCATGTTTTGACAGTGTACATGTGCAGAGCTTGCACTGTGTTATGAGATACTGCGCTATATGTCTCCATTATCATTAGTTATAGTAGTATTACTGTGTGTGAGTTTAAGAGGTATCAGAGTCAGTAGTGCAGATTTATCTTGTTGCATATACTGTTTGAGTTTTTGTGTGTGAAATGGTTGTCATTGAATAATGAATCACCTGAAGCCTAGGACATGAGAGAGTTCTCTTTAAAAGTAGGAATGTTGTTTTTTTTCTTGACCGTAATGTGTAGCATGCACAAATCTGGCAATAGATATCAAAGGTGATGATACAGTTTGTATAAATAAAATCTTTTTTTTTTTTTTTTAATGTCAGCATATTATTTATGATAAACAGGGCAACTCAATTAAGGAGTGTGTGGTGGTGTGGTGGTGGTGTGTGGTGGTGGTGTGGTGGGTGGTGGTGGTGGTGGTGGTGTGGTGGTGGTGGTGGTGGTGGTGGTGGTGTGTGTGTGTGTGTGTGTGTGTGTGTGTGTGTGTGTGTGTTCCTGTTTTGAATTTAAACTTAAGACAGAAAGTTACCCATACACATTCCTAGCACACCTCGCAGTTTCCTTCATTCTTTATTTATACCTAACCTAATGGCCACAGCCTCAAGCGTGCGCACACACACACACACACACACACACACACACACACACGTACACGTACACGTACACACACACACACACACACACACACACACACACACACACAGAGTCTTGTCTCATCCTTTGGAAAGTTGGTGCCTTCATGATGATTCCTGCCAAGTAAATCTGAATTTTAATATCAAACTTTCAATCCATCCATCTAGTCTTTCAGTTGAATTGATCTATAGGTCAGTCAGTCAATCATCTGTCCAGTTCGTCTTGCCTGTTGCCCTTGTGGTTATTATCAGTTATTAACACATATATTACAAACCCATCACAAACCAGTTGGGGAAAAGTCAGTAACACATATATCAAACGTAGATGGTCAATAAGCAAGTGATGATGAGCAAAAAAACTCTTAAAACATAAAAAGGCAGCAAGAGTAGCTCTATCATTGTTAATCCTGTGTTCATTGTTGACAGCACAGTGAAACAAATTGCAGTTTCTGTATGAAATTGAGAATGAAGGAGAAAAAAAAAAATGAAAGAAAGAAAATTGAAAGGGTGAACTATTACAGCTTTTAGGGGTGGTTCGTGGCTGTAAAATTCTTTAAATCATTTTTTGAAACATCAACATTGATTTTCTCCCCTACTCTCTCTCCTCCCAGTGGAAGTGGGCACCCTGGTCTGCAAGGAGGACAACCACATGTACGAGGAGACGGTGACCACCACCATCCATGTCCCCTTCCGCAAGACCCGCTTCACCGACACCCCCCGCGTGACCTTTGGCCTGCGAGAGGTCAGCGTGGACGACTTCCACAGTGTGCGGCTGGAAGGCCTGCAGGTCAACAGTACAGGGTTCTCAGTGCGTTGCTCCTACTTTGGCAAGTGGATGCACTACAACATGGAGTTCAGCTGGATGGCTGTCGGCAAATGAGACGCTGATTGTAGTCGGTGGAGGGAGAAAGGGAAGGCGACAGTGTCGGTAGTGGTGTTTTGTTGTTGTTGTTGTTGTTATCTCCAGATATCTAGTGCTCAGTTTCACTGAAGTGGAATTCCAGATTGTTGGTGGGTTTTTTTTTTCTCAGTGTATTTTGTGTGTGTGAGTGTGTGCACATGTGAGTGTGGCAAAATTATTGGTGTTCAGTGCCGGTGTAAATTGTCTAGCTTTTAGTTTTTATTCTATATGTTTTTTTGTTGGTTTTCTTTTTTTGTCTTTCTTTGTGTGATTTGTTTTCCATTTTTGTGGAAAAGGGTTTCTTGTTGTTGATGGTGTTGTGTTTTTTTTGCTGAAGTGTGTGTGGGAGTAGAAATCTCACAGAATTCTTTCTTTCTTTGTATATCTATTCAGGAAAAAACAAAAAAAGTTGATAAAGAAAAAAGAAACACCTCCTGAAATCTTGTATTGTGATATCGTGACGTGTTTTTTGTTGATTCTAGTACTAGAGTTAGTAGTGCTTTTACTGCCTGAACTTCAAGAGCAACAATATAATATGTGGAAAATATATGATTTGGGTAGTGGATTATGATATTTGTAGATAAGTCTTTGAACAATTTATTTATTCATTTATTGGCAGATGTGTGCATATTGGCTGGGATATCATGGGGAGTGGTGTGTTATTTCATTTGTCTGCTATTGTGGTGTTGCATTTTATTTGTAAACTTTAATTTGAGTCATTTTTCTTTCTCTCTTCCATTTTGAAAATGATTAGTTTTTGAGCCTTTTCAGATTTACAACTTCTCCCGCAAGCTGTTATTTCTGCTTCATGTGTTCTGGAGAAAAAGAAGAGATCATACCATTTGCTACTTACGACCAGTACCAGTTCCATAGGTACTGGTCTAATCCTTTCATGCAAGAGTGTTTTTCTTTTTTTTTTTAATATTTCTGATTTGTGCCTCCGTTCAGTGATAAAAGAAAGGAGTTGTTATCTGGAAATTAAAGGAGAACTAATTGTAACTTAGTTATCACTGAAATTTAGGGATGAAGTTAATGGTGGACCTTGGAAACCGTGTCACTGATGTTAATTTTTCATGGATGTAAAAGCACACGGTTTACAAAGTTAGAAACAAATAAACTAGCTAAACATTTTCTTCTAGACTGTGTGCCAATGCACACCATTGTTTTCCGCATTTGCAGCTGTGGTTTGTCTGAAAGAAGATGAAGGTAACTGTTAGACAGACGATAATCAAACTTGGAATATATGTATATTTTGAACTATGGTCATATTAAAAACCTTGAAAAATGATGTCTCTTGTCTGTGACGTCTCTCCTTTTAGATTTTTGAACATTTTTTTGTTCGAAAATGGGATGCCCAATGTATGTCTGTTACGGATGGAGTGCGGTGCGTGTTTTGCTGTCTGACTCTCACTCTCAAAAGTTTGAATGCGTGTAATAATTATTCCCTACACACACCCACACATACGCATGTGGATAGCCAGGCAACACACGAGTTAGATTTTTTTTCTTTATAATTATGCTGCCTGAACCATCAAAACATACATTCAAGTGAATTCGTACAAATCAATACATGTCACTGCATAACATATAGATCAAGATATCAATACATTGGAACTTCAATCATCAGATACCAGCATGTCATATTACATATCTTGATATCACTCACAGATCTCGCCGGCGCCGTCCACAGTGTCTCACATATACAATCAACACACTCGGTTCCACAGTACCAGCCACAGTCTACAACACTAAAAGAAGACAAAGAAGGATGACCAAGGTCCCCACATGATAAGCACAGCCGTTAACAAACACAAGCGATGAAGAAGAAGAAACAGGGTCTCCACACAACAAACACAATAAATCACGTTGAACTATCTGAAGAAGAACCGCAAACTCACAAGGCACAGTAATCCATAGCAGAAGAACAGCAGATTCACAAAGCACAGCAATCCACAGAAGAAGAACCGCAGATTCATAAAGCACAGTAATCCACAGAAGAACCGCAGATTCATAAAGCACAGTAAACCATAGAAGAAGAATCTCAGATTCATAAAGCACAGTAAACCATAGAAGAACTGCAGATTCACAAGGCACAGCAATCAATATTGAATCCCCAGAGAACACGACTTCAGCAAAGTCCCATAGAACACAATAAACTTCGATTCGACGTATTGTTGATCGAAAACAAAAATTAATTAGCTTCTCCGTGTGTTGATATTACAATGTTCACATCAATAAACTCAGCCCACCGACACACATGAGGTGGTACAATTAGAGCACATAAATATTCTTGCAGGAGTTTTAAGTCACTTTGGGCGACACAGCATTCACAACATTTTTATAACAAATCAATTTCCTGGTACATATTTCGCTGGTATCGTCATCAGAAGTATCGCACAAACACAGTGAACATCGACGCACTACTGACTTGAAAGTCAGCCTCTCCACATAGTATCACTACGGAGAAAACGACGATTAAAACAAAATAAAGTAGGCTGGACACCAAAGCCTCGGCCGTTAGTTCTTGCTCTCTTCTCTCGTCAGATATTATTATTATTTTCGTCATGTACGTACCTATGTCATTTTAAGTTGACGTCATAATTTACGTTGACGTCACAATGTCTCTGTCCATCTGTCTCTGTTCTCTGTCTGTCTGTATGGCTGGCTGGCAGTCACTCTCTCTCTCTCTGCATGCATGCATATATATATATATATATATATATATATATATATATATATGTGTGGTGTGTGTGTGTGTGTGTGTGTGTGTGTGTACATTGAGAGGGAGAGAGAAACCTACATACATGCACATACAGAAACAAAAATACACTTTGGAAAACATTATTTATGGTTGAGGTTAATTGCGTAAATATCTTTATGTATAATTTCATGTAGAAAAACTGTTTTGTGAACACACAAATGCAATCGAAAACATGATGTAAGGGGTATATTCATGGAGGAAAGGCACAATAGCGAATGCTTATTTCAGCACGGCATGTACAAAGGCATGTTGCTGAGCCAACAAAAGTCTTGTTTGTTATTAAACAAGTTGGAGACTGACTCGACCTAAAAACAAACAAACAAAACGCAAGCTACGAACCAACCAAAAACAAACAAAACGCAAGCAACCAACAACCAACCCAAAAATGTATGGGATGGTTTAAACACTGTGCTAAATATTAGATTTCAATTACCTTTCTCCAGATATGAGAACTGTGTGATTGTCTACAGGTATGTTCGAATGTCTTGCATGCAATATCTGTGGATGTATGTAAATGTATGGGGCAAGTTGTGCTTGTGTATAGGTATGTAATGTACAAGACTGCAGCAAGTGTTTCCTCATAAAAGCATGTATGCATATATAATGTGGAAAAACTGCTTGGACACATACACAAAAAGGACAGACACATGGGCACAGCATGCACGTGAGGTCATGGGCGCATACACATGGGCACACAGACACACACAGGAAACAACAGATCCACGCTACCAGTTGCCTTTTTTTTTATAAGAAAAAATGAATGTTGAAGTATTTTGTTTACAATGGCAGGACTTGTGAGTTTCCTCTCTCCACCTCCCACCACTGGCCCATTCCTACTCCCCATCAAATGCCCATCTCCCCCCTGACCATTCTCTTCAACCTACCCCTCACCCCTAACACTCTCCTGTACATGTGTGTGTGTGTGTGTGTGTGTGTGTGTGTGTGTGTGTGTGTGTGTGTGTGTGTGTGTTGTGTGTGTTGTGTGTGTGTGTGTGCGTGCATGCGTGTGTGTGTGTGCGTGTGCGTGCATGCGTGTGTGTGTGTGTGTGTGTGCGTGCGTGTGTAGTATATCTATCTATCTATCTACTATTACACACACACACACACACCACACACACACACACACACACACACACACACACTACACGCACACATTGTATTGTTGTCTAAAGTCAACAGCTGAAATTGAAATTTGCTGGAATATTGGGAACTGAAACAGCTTTACTTATCGAGGAAGTAGTTGGCTTCATAGCTTCACATACACAACGCCATATGCAAGGCAACATGCTGTTCAGGTGTGTTTTAGCCAGGCTGACTGCCATGATAGAAATGAAGATTTTTTTTCTCTCACAACGTTCAGAGGTAATATTGGTCCAAACGGATTGAGGTCGCTGAGTTTTGCTCTTTGGGAACGTACACTCCATCAGCTATCATCCATTGGTTGTAGGTCTTCAGTTCCTCCATGCTGACCTCATCATTTTTATGGAGTCACTCAAGGCCATTGGAACATTTCTTAAACAGCACGTAAGGTATTCCAGAGGAGGGGGGGGGGGGGGGACATAACATGGAGGAGGGGGCTGAGAGGAAAGAGGCGGGGGGGGGGGGGGAGGAAGACTGAGGGGGAGATGGGAGAAAGAAAGGCAGAGGGGTGAGGGGAAGAGGAGGAAGAAGACGGGGAGAAGGGGAGGAAAGGAAACAAGGGGGTGGGGTAGAGGCGCCGGGGAAGGAGAGGAGAACAGTGTGGTAGTTGACGGGGGAGGGGGGGGGGGGGGGGCGAGGGGGAAGGAGATGAAGATTGGGGGCAGCAGGTAAGCTATGAGAAATCTGAGTGTTTGTGTGTGTGTGTGTGCGCGCGTGTGTGCGTGTTTGTGACACAAACGATGAGAATGACATCGGACTCGCTTATCGACAACAGCAGCAGCAGCAACGGTCAAGTTCGGAACTCCCCACACGGATATAGGCCCAATACGTTTCCTGCTCGCATGAGAGAGGGAGAGACGCTATGTGTCGCTATGTTGAATCGTAACCTTGTTGCAAGGAACTCTCGCCGCAGCAGTTATCGTCGGTGAAAGAGTTATTCTGACCCCCTTACTAGTAACAGTATCTCCTGGCGGGATTTTTCACCCTTATCCCCGGGGGCGGAATAGCTCAGTTGGTAGAGCGCCGGACTCGTAATCTTGGTGATCCTAGGGTTGCGGGTTCGAATCTCCGCCGGGCCGTTTCGGTGCAGGGGGATTTTTCCCTCGGAGTTAACATTGGTTCTGACTCCATTTCCCATACAGCCCTTCGAATGAGACTATAAACTGAAGTTCCGTGTGTGAACGCACGCATAACATCTTGCACACACGTAAAATCCCATCACCAACTTTCGGAAGAGAAGGCCAGTTTGGCCGTTGGTATGGATGACACTTTACACATAGCATGCACCCTGCGTGAGAAATGGAAAGAATGAAAGAAATAAGGAAATTGAGTGAACGATATTGACCGGATGACACGGGAAACGACTGAATGATGCGCCGGCAGGCAGCTCTTCAGTCGGCACTACCCAGGCAGGCAGCCCGTTGTGTAAACGAGTGTTTATTATATTATATGTGAAGCGCTTAGAGCCCTAATCTTTAGAGAATAGGCGCTATAAAAATTAACATTATCAATTAATTATTATTATACGAAACGTTTGTGCTCATGAAGTCAGACCTGTCCCAGTGAGATTTGCCGTCTGATAGATGAGGAACATAGAACTGGTAAACTGATAATAATGATGAATAGAACTCCTATTAAATTATCCTCACACTGTTAACGATCATCAATTTAGGAGAGAGAGAGAGAGAGAGAGAGAGAGGAGAGAGAGAGAGAGAGAGAGAGAAGTAGAGGGGTATTACTTACATTCCGTGTCCATTCACGCTTTTTGCTGTATTGAACTTAGTTGAAAATGAAATAAGGCAGGGAACAATAAACAAGCAGGGTACTCTTGCTCCCATAAGAAAACCAAACACAGAGTAACTTTTATTCAAGACTGGCACAGCCTTTCAAACTTTTGAATAAAGTCAGACAAATACAAAGACGAACAATCTAATAGTGGGGGGAAAGACAAACGCAGGCCAACCAACTCTCCGTCATCACAGTAATGACTTGGCAAAGATTTGAATTTAAGGGGGGGGGGGGGGGGGGGGGTGTTTGAAGATGAAGAAAAGAAGAAAGTTTAAAAGGCTGTGCCTGCCTTGAATAAAAGTTACTCTGTGTCTTGTTTATTGTGTATTGAGCTTAGTTTCATCTTCCTTTCCTTTCGTTTTCCTGTCCACGTCTGTATCCAAGTCGGGTTTAGTCGGGTCAGAATCAGTTACAGTATCAGCGAGTTCATCACGGGACAGTCGTTGGGTGAACGTGGTGGTGCCCACCAAACCACTATCCCTCCCACCTCCCCTTTCCCCCACCCACAGGAGGACGCCTACTCTTGCGGGCTTCACAACTTATCAGTTATTGTTGTTCATGAACTACCAAAAAGGCCCAAATGTGGCGGCAGCTGCACGCGCATCTCTTCGTTGATTGGTCGAAATGTTCACGTGAACATTGAAATCATCCAAAACTCACTTGGTAGTACATTTAAGAAGTGAGAATGGGAACGCGAAGAGAGATGAGAGAGAGAGAGAGAGAGAGAGAGAGAGAGGAGAGAGAGAGAGAGAGAGAGAGAGAGAGAATAAACTTTACTAATATCCCAGTACAGTATTTTCAGTGCTTAGACAAAAAGTGGGGTGCAAAATTTGCCTCTTCCCGATCCCCCCCCCCCCCCCTTTTTTTTTTTTAAATTATAAAGTAAATTTTGCCCGGGGAGTACAAAAAAGCAGGAGGAGGTATTTTCAACCTCAACATCGGATAGTAGGCCTATTGTCGACAGAAAGAAACTGACTCTTGCGTGCTGGGTCTGTAAGCTATTATAACATCTGTGCGGTCTGGCTACGGCGTGATGTGATTTCCCCGAGCACCGAAAACTGACAAGTAGGCTCAGGAAATTGACTCCACCAGTCCTACAGTGAGTTTCTATATCTCTGTGCTTTATTTATTTCCTTAAAAGTATTACTGTGCGTGTGTGATGTCACGTTTTTCGGGCGTGAGTGTCACAGTTTCGTGTGGACTAGATCAACGTAACCCAGTAGCCAAAAAGCCAAAGTCTTGAGTGCAACACTGTTTTCGTCAATTCATGTTCAGGAGTAAAAGTCAAGAGATGCTTTTCTGTGGATCTAGGATTGGTGCAAATCTATCGTGAAAGAATGTGACAATAACCGTTTGCTTATCTGTCTTAATTA
>CM065748.1:29415553-29418053 GCA_033310375.1 Conus canariensis | reverse complement strand
AAATATCAGGCATGGAGAGACGAAAAGCATGACAGGGGGAAGGGAAAGAGAACGAAGAACAGAAGGAAGGTGTGTGGTGAAGAGTCATGTGCTTGAACGTCGGTAGCTGATCCGGAACTGTCGAGTGTACTGGAACATTTTTACTTGAATGCAAGAAAGACAGAGTTAACGTTCGTATTTGTATTACGGAGTGTCTTTGCTGAGAAGAATTAACAAGTTGAAGTCCAGCAAGATCGAATGAACAACGGGGTGTAGAACTTCTTCTCTTTAGGACAAGACGTCTGTACGCATTGTGTTAAAAGTCGTAAGGTATACTGTGGTGTCAGCTATGATTAAAGGGTATAGTTGCGTGTAAAATGTACCGTTTTCCATATCAAATTACCTCATACTGTTCCATATTATTCGACATGGCACTAACTCTGGAACAACCAAACTTTTCCGTTCGATGCGCTGACACTCTCGTGTCCACGATGGTGCAAGTTTTGATCATGTTCATTATAATGCTCCAGTCAATTCTCCTTTGAAAAGATTTACTCAATAAATAATTCCGGACTCTTTTTCACTTTGCGAAGATTCTTGTTTTTTCTTTGGTGTTACAGGTTTTCCCAAGTTCGGTTTTCTGTTTCTGGTAAAACGTTACACGTATTTCAAAGGAATATCAACAAACAAACAAACAAAAAAATTCCATTGAAACTCATATTTCTAGCTATTGTCTCCTTGATGTTCATTGGATTTGTTGCGTCTCGATGGTGCCATCGCATAAGCTTACCTGTCATTTAGGGTGAGTGCTGAAGAGCAGGCTGCAGGGCCGAAACAAGTGTCCAGGTTGGGCTAAACCAATGGGTTTTTTTTCTCCATGAAGGTAGTGTTCAAACGCACAGTAATGCGTTCTGCTTGTGGCAGAGCTGAACGTTCATCTTCAAGGAAAATTATAATTATGTTCAAAGTAGGCCCAGTATTTGAAAATTAAGATTTGTTTTTGTTTCTCCCTAATGTAGCCTGATTTCCTAAATACAGTCCTGTTTCAAGGACTGATCGGTGCCTATCCTTTTCCTCCTCTGAAATCCAGTTGTACAGTTTGTTGCATGCATTAACTGCAGAACGGTAATGATTGACATCATTCTGTACAGTTTGTTGCATACATTAACTGCAGAACGGCAATGATTGACAGCATTCTGTACAGTTTGTTGCATGCATGAACTGCAGAACGGCAATGATTGACATCATTCTAGCAAACGCCAGCGTACAGTTTCTCTCGTTCAGAATAAAGTCCAGTATGCCGTCCGACAGATAGATCAACGAGAAACCGACACGGGAATAACACACCTTTTTCTTGTATATTTTTAAAAGCTGTTTGGGGCTGTTTCAATGGTACGGCACGATCATTAGCATTGGACTTTTTCCTGTATGTGTCTTGCTTGAAATTCTGTTATGAGCTCAAGTTCACTCTGGGCGACTTTATTATTGTTATCATTATTATTATTATCATTATAATCATTACTATCATTATCATCATCGTCGACATCATTATCATTGTTGTTGTTGTTATTATTATTATCATTGTTATCATTATCATCATCGTCATCATTGTTATTATTGTTATCATTATTATTATTATAAAAACCTGAAAAGCACCATAGAAATCATTTGTAAGCAGAGCCCCCCACCCCCCACCCCTCTTCCTACCTAGAAAGGGGGAAAATAGTGTATAATTATATTCTGTGATAAAAACAAATTCCGTCTTATTGGTTTGACAAAAATGACACGGATCAGATCATCTATCTCTCAGACGCCATGGCGACTTTTAGTCCGGAAGAGCGACACCACTCGCTCGCGCATGCTCATAAGACGTCAGACTTGTGTGTGATTCCGCACAGAATACATGAACTTTACAGATCGGTTGCAGAAAGCTGATTCTAATCTTCACTGACTTGATGGCTTTCAAGTAGGCTAACGTTCGCTGTTTTGTAACGTTGCAACTGGTACAGAAAGCCGAACGTAGGCCCAAGAGATCGAGTGTTCGAACTTCGCGACCCTGAGGGAGAAAAAACAAACTACATTCCCCCCCCCCCCCCACCCCCCACCCCCCAAAAAAAAGCAAACAAAACAAACCAACAAAAAAAAGCGGTTAACAGAAAAAGCACTGTCAGCAGATGTATCAGACAATGTTAGGGCTCCCTGACCCACTATCCCCTGCCTCCCCCGCTCCCTTTAACCCCCCCCCCCCCTCCTCGCACCACACACACACACACACACACACCACACACACACACACACACACACACACACACCCATCACCACCACCACCCTCCCCCATTTCCCACTCTAGCGACTTTTTTTTTTTTTGTATATGCATATATTTCACTCGGTAAACTAGAATAAAAATCTCACTGCACATACACCTCAGAAAAGAAACTGCCCTTCCCCTCCCCCCCCTCCTCCCTCCCCCCCCCCCCCCCCACCCCCCTCCCCCCTCCCCGGCCCATTCACATTTTTACGC
>CM065748.1:29390553-29410553 GCA_033310375.1 Conus canariensis | reverse complement strand
AGGCAAGACGAACAACATTCAAGACAATGAAAACGAAGAGGTGTAAGGTAAGGCAATGTTGCTTGTAGCCCAGCCGACCGCAAAGGGCGATATCAGGGCTGTATGAAAACGAAAGAACGAACAATTCAAGACAATGAAAACGACGAAAGAAAAATCACTTCTGTCTTCAAAGTGGGTGCAACATGAACGTGGAATCCACTTTGTACCCACATCCATTTTGCATCCAACGTGAGGAGACAAATTATTGCATCTTTGTTTTTCGTTTTCAGTATTTTGCTGAACAATTAAGCAGTGGGTGAAAACAAGTGCAGGCTAACAATTCTTCCGTCATTATAGTAATGACTTGGCAAAGGTTTGAACTTTAAAAAAGGGGGTTGGGGGGTGAAAATGAAGAAAATGGGAACATAAAATTAACAAAATATCTTATAAATATGAAAAAAAATTCACTAGCTGCATGAGGGAGCCATTGTAATCCCTCCTAAAGGCAGATCTATTGGTATTGCCTGCTCCTAGGCCTTTCGTCCGCTGGATCGGACTCATCAGGGAGACACGTTTTCATTATTTGAATGTTGTTTTGTCCTATCTGAATACGACCAAGGAAGCCGAAAAGCATCAGGTTTTGTCTTGTCATCTGTTTGTCTCCTTCGTTCGGCGAAATTTTTTTTTTCTTTTGAGTGATTTTGTTGTTCCTGTTGTTTTATAAAATAAGGACCAAATGAGAGGAAAGTTGTTGGGCTGTGTCCACTGGTGCAGTATGTATATTCTAAAGAAAAGTTGATCATGCAATGCAAGTTGTAGGAGGAATGGTAACACATTCTCTGGGACTTGATGTTATAATGTAATTTAAAGCATGTTGTGCGACAAAAGAAATGCATGATTCGTTTTCTAGTGACACGTGTGTTGTGTGTGTGTGTGTGTGTGTGTGTTGTGTGTGTGGCGCGTGTGTGTGTGTGTGTGTGTGCGCGTGTGTGTGTGTTGTGCGCGTGCGTGCGTGCGTGCGTGGGGCGTGTGTGTTGGTGTGTGTGTGTGTGTGTGGTAGTAGTAGTAGAAGTGGTAATAGTAGTAACAGTAGTAGTAGTTGTAGTAGTAGTCATAGTAGTAGTTTTATTTTACTTCTTTTCACAAAATCATGTGATTAGACGAGAGAGAGGAAGGGAGGGAGAGAGCGTGCGTATTTACATACGTGCGTGCAAGCGTGTGTGTGCATGCGTGCATGTATGTGTGTGGGGGGTGAAGGTTGTGTGTGTGTGTGTGTGCGTGGTGTGTGTGTGTGTGTGTGTGTGTGTGTGTGTGTGTGTGTGTGTGTACATATAATCACAGAAAAACTGCCAGTACTATTTTGAAGTAAATACCTAACCATACTTCATATCAAACAAGGAGTAACTTTAAAAGCAAGGGTAGTATCAGAATAATAAAACAAGATGCAAAGCATATAGACGTACTCCCAGTTTATCTTCCTGAAAAGCGTCACAATCAAACATGTGTCATAATGTATTTGACGTCACAATCAAACATGCGTCATAATGTATTTCGTCACTGAGATATTCCATAAAGAAGAAAAACCGTTTGGGGCCGTTATAGCCGTTAGTAACGGCTATTCTGGTAAAATAAACATTGGGCATCATCCGTGACCCATAATGAACATACGTGCAAATTTTCAGAAAGATCGGCCCAGAAGTTTTGTCTGGAGCGAGTGGAACACATTTTGACCACGGACAGACAGACACACAGACAGCATTTCTTCGTTCCCATTGTAAAGTACTCCCTGTTCTATAAGAACTGGGAGTACACAAATCGGTCACAGACATGCCTGATGCGTTTGGTAGTTATACCCTAAGAGGCACATACTCAAACAAAACATGACCTCTTGATATGTTTGTTTCGCCACATACACAGTTATTGAAGCACTATATTTAGTGCTGAGGGCATCTTGTTTTTTAGTCGATAAAACGTTCAAACAAAACAGCTGTATTGACACATAATTATCATGATTTTGTAGGTGTTGGATGCTTTTGACCTAATACTGAAAAGTTAGATATTGTGTGTTTTAACTTGAGAACTGAAGTTGTTCGGAACATTTTTTGAAACAGTCCCAAGCTATATGTCTTAACATCTGATGACTCTCTTGTGAAGTGAAGGGTTTAGCAAATTGTCGTGCACACATTTCAATTCGTGCACCTTTTGTTTTTGCACATCTGTCAGCGAGTTTATTAACCAAGATTCCACAGCGTGACGGGATCCGCATAAAAGTTTTGCCAGTTCCTTTTGATATCAAGATAAAAAATTAAATGACATAATTCCCAAAAATATCTGTGTGTATGTGTGTGTGTGTGTGTGTGTGTGTGTGTGTGTGTGTGCGTGTGTGCGCGCGTGCGCGCGCGCATGCTGTGCATGTTCACGAGTGTATATCTGTGTATAGTAAAACTAATTTCACAGTTAGAGATTGATGATCTGAATGGTGTGTGTGTGTGGTTGTGTGTGTGTGTGTGGTGTTGTTGTGTGTGTGTGTGTCCGCAGGTTCCCGTTCACGAAAATTAGGACGTAATCTCACTGGATGCTGTTGGAGAAGCAAGTACAGACAACATGAATTCTGATGCCTGGTTCCATAAGGAGAAATCATCGTTACTCTCTGTCTGAATGACGATGATGCCTCAAACTCATTTGCTCAATATTTCTCTCTCTCTTTTTTTACGTGCTCTTCCCGAGCACTAATTCTCAGTCTGTGTGAGCAGTTGGTACGAATAAAAAGTTGTGTTCATCATTAAAAACTCAGCAGTGGCTATTACGTATGATTTGAAAATGTTAGAGTGCGTTCCTACAGAGCAACATGACGCCAACATCTTAGGACGAAGTTGAAACATAGGTATGAAAATAATCTGTAAAAAATTGTAAATAATTGTCCATCAGAACTGTGCTTTCCAATATGAATCGTGTTCTGTAATTAGCATGTTTGAAGCATTGCATGTCTAAATCAAATTCGTCTGAAATTTCACGTCCTTCAACATTTCTACAAACACACAATTTCTCTCAGTCTCCTTCTCCTCCCCACACCCGCGTATCCCTACATCACTGTACTGCCTTCACACACACTGTGATCAGAAGGAAAAAGTGCAAGCACTACACTGAAATGAAAAAGTGCAAGTTCCACATTAAAATGAAAAAGTGTAAGCTCCACATAAAAATGAAAAAGTGCAAGTTCCACATCAAAATGAAAAAGTGCAAGCTCCACATTCAAATGAAAAAGTGCAAGTTCCACATTAAAATGAAAAAGTGCAAGTTCCACATTAAAACGAGAAAGTGCAAGTTCCACATTCAAATGAAAAAGTGTAAGCTCCACATTAAAATGAAAAAGTGCAAACTCCACATCAAAATGAAAAGTGCAAACTTCACATAAAAATGACAAAGTGCAAGTTCCACATTAAAATGAAAAAGTGTAAGCTCCACGTTAAAATGAAAAAGTACAAGTTCCACATCAAAATGAAAAAGTGCAAGTTCCACATCAAAATGAAAAAGTGCAAGCTCCACATCAAAAATGAAAAAGTGCAAGCACCACATTGAAATGAAAAAATGTAAGCTCCACATCGAAATGAAAAAGTGCAAGCACCACATCAAAATGAAAAAGTGCAAGCTCCACATTGAAATGAAAAAGTGCAAGCACCACATCAAAATGAAAAAGTGTAAGCCCCACATCATATACATTTGTTCTGCTCGTCTATCCATTCCCCTTTCCATCCCTCCTCTCTCATCTTTTGATCTCATGTCTGCTCTCAGGCAGAAGACCAGGTGTCTTAAGCTTCATGACCTTGGTCAGCTCCTTTCTCTCTGCCATGGCCATCTGCACGCCCGCCGTCTGGGTGAAAAAGTCATATCAGAGATCCAGTTCTAACAGGCACTTGTCCCAGTTCCTTTTCTCTTGACAGGTAGGTCGCCTACGTATTCAAAATATGCATTATCAGAAAACAAGATACATAGGTGACGCAATGTTTTAACGTAACGCATGATGCTTTGCTGTGTTAATGCTCTGAGTTCGGCAGATTTGAATTCAATTTACACGGCATTTGCAAGCCAGTGGATCTTATTCAGTGATGGGTAGCACGGTCTGTCTTTTTTAATTCTAGAATTCACGTTCAAAGGAAAATGGGTAATAAATTCAGTGAACGGATCCCGGATCCACTGTTTTATCTGGATTCACGCTGCAGATCCCTACAGCAAAATCTAGTGGATTCATCCCTGGGACACACTTCATCTGTCCCCCAAGTTTGGTGAAAATCAGTCGGGTGATCTTGGTCACACACACGCACACGCACACACACACACACACACACACACACACACACACACACACACACACACACACGCACACACACACACACACACACGGAGGTGACCAGATCATTTCCTTGCTGGAGGCATAAAAAAAATCCCCCCCCCCCCCCCCCCCCCCCCACATTACGGGTACTCCAGCCACTGCAGGGTTGAACTGTTGAAGATGACGTCACGCGTGTCATCAGGGACACAATGTCTGTAGAAGCTGACATGACGTTGGTGGCGAAAGGGTAGACGCTGCTGGATTTGGACATGTAGCTCGTGTCGTCTAAAAGAAAGACCACAACCAAGCAGAAAATTAATCTAAAACCTGAATGAGTACGTGTGAGTAGAAGAAAGAACCCCATCGATACACAAACCAAGCATCCAGCAAATCAGTGACATAAATTATGAAAGGTACTTGCACTGAATCCGTCGGATGACATGGACACACGAAACAGGACAAAACACGACGCGTTTCGACCTCTTAGGTCATCTTCAGGCAAGATAAACTACATTCAGGACAACGAAAATGAAGAATGAGCAATCACTTGTCTTGTCAAATTCGGCGCAAGATGGGCGTTGAATCAATGAAAGAAAGTCACTGCTGATGACATTCAGCATCGAATAACTGGGAATTATTAATGGTCACAAGCGACTGAAATATTCATCCCCTCTTTGCTGATCAAAATAAAAACAAAATATTCTGGAACAGGAATAAACTAGTAGCCATCAAGATCATGGCCGTCAGGAAGGTAAAAATCAGGGTAGATCAAGCTATAGTCGGCTCTTGCATTCGGGTGTTGGGGAGTAACCATACGTACTTCGTATAGCACAAACCAAATGTATTGCATAACAATGATAATGATAATGAACAAAAAATTATGGCCTAATAATGATAATGATAATGATGAATAACAAAACTAACTAACTGAACATGTTTAGAGATTTCGCAAAATCATATGTAAACTCAAAAGTGGCGATTGCAGCTAAGTATTAAACTCACATCAAACCCACATTAAGTAGAGCTATTTCATGTGCCGGTGAAGTGAATTTCGACTTGGAACTGAATCGTGACAAGACCATGGTGTGACGTGATGGTAGTTCCAACAGGTCCGTCACTTTTTGTACCTTCTGCTCATTTTCAAAATGTGATCAAACCCAGTGGGCAACGTTTCACAATCATGATCATAATGCTGTTGTGTTTGAGAAAGCTGAAACCAAACCAGAAAGTCTTTATCAAGCACATACGAGATCGACTAACAATGAGAGACAACATTACTTGAGTTGTCTTTTCTTGCTCGAAACGGCAGTTTTGTGCTGAGCATGTTCCTACACGGAGCTAGGGAATGATAATGATAATAATAATAATAATGAATGCTTTATATAGCGCCTATCCTCGGCTAGAGACCAAGCTCTAAGCGCTTTACAATCCACACTCGTTTACACAACGGGCTGCCTACCTGGGTAGTGACGACTGAAGAGCTGCCAGCTGGCGCTTCATTCAGTCGTTTCCCGTGTCATCCAGTCAGTATCGTTCACTCAGTTTCCTTACTTCCTTCATTCTTTCCATTTTTCACGCAGGGTGCATGTTATGTGTAACGTGTCATCCATACCAACGGCCAAACTGGCCTACTTTTCCGAAAGTTGGTGATGGGATTTTACGTGTGTGCAAGATGTTATGCGTGCGTTCACACACGGAACCTCGGTTTATAGTCTCAGTCGAAGGACTGTATGGGAAATGGAGTCAGAACCAATGTTAACTCCGAGGGAAAAATCCCCCTGTACCGAAACGGCCCGGCGGAGATTCGAACCCGCAATCCCAGGATCACGAGTCCGGCGCTCTACCAACTGAGCTATTCCGGCTCCGGAAAAGACGAAACTGTTCCCTCTTTGTCGCCTCAAATAGCAGAAAGTGTTAAACGGTGCACTGAGTGGAATAAAGGCATTTTTTTTTTTTTTTTTTTGTGATGACAGGCAGACTTGAGATCAGAACTGACAACAATATGTATGGAGAAGCAAAGAAGCCTTGGACCAGAGTCTGGAAGCAATGGCGGACGTCAGTAGCGCAGGAGGGTTTCAGTTATGTTGTGTGTGTTTGTATTTCTCACAGTTGTGCATGGCCGAAAAAACAACAACACACTACTAATTACATAGGCGTTCTAGAAAACAGGCTGTAGCGAATGATTACAAGAAAGTTTCCTGAAAACTTGTACTGAGCTCATGATGGCAAGGCAGCAACTCTGTTGATGAACCACACGGCAGAGCGCACAGCCAGGGGCAACAACTCTGTTGATGAACCACACAGCAGAGCCAGGGGCAGCAACTCTGTTGATGAAGCATATGGCAGAGCGCACAGCCAGGGGCAACAACTCTGTTGATGAACCACACAGCAGAGCCAGGGGCAGCAACTCTATTGATGAACCACACAGCAGAGCCAGGGGCAGCAACTCTGTTGATGAACCACACAGCAGAGCCAGGGGCAGCAACTCTGTTGATGAACCACACAGCAGAGCCAGGGGCAACAACTCTGTTGATGAACCATACAGCAGAGCCAGGGGCAGCAACTCTATTGATGAACCACACAGCAGAGCGCACAGCCAGGGGCAGCAACTCTATTGATGAACCACACGGCAGAGCGCACAGCCAGGGGCAGCAACTCTGATGATGAACCACACAGCAGAGCGCACAGCCAGGGGCAGCAATTCTGTTGATGAACCACACAGCAGAGCGCACAGCCAGGGGCAACAACTCTGTTGATGAACCACACAGCAGAGTGCACAGCCAGGGGCAGCAACTCTGTTGATGAACCATACAGCAAAGCGCTCAGCCAGGGGCAACAACTCTGTTGATGAACCACACAGCAGAGCCAGGGGCAGCAACTCTGTTGATGAACCACACGGCAGAGCCAGGGGCAGCAACTCTGTTGATGAACCACAGAGCAGAGCCAGGGGCAGCAACTCTGTTGATGAACCCACACAGCAGAGCACAGAGCCAGGGGCAGCAACTCTGTTGATGAACCACACAGCAGAGCGCAGAGCCAAGGGCAGCAACTCTGTTGATGAACCCACACAGCAGAGCGCAGAGCCAGGGGCAACAACTCTGTTGATGAACCATACAGCAGAGCCAGGGGCAGCAACTCTGTTGATGAACCACACAGCAGAACGCACAGCCAGGGGCAGCAACTCTGTTGATGAACCTCACGGCAGAGCGCACAGCCAGGGGCAGCAACTCTGTTGATGAAGCACACAGCAGAGCCAGGGGCAGCAACTCTGTTGATGAACCCACACAGCAGAGCCAGGGGCAGCAGCTCTGTTGATGAAGTCACACAGCAGAGCCAGGGGCAGCAACTCTGTTGATGAACCACACAGCAGAGCGCACAGCCAGGGGCAGCAACTCTGTTGATGAACCACACGGCAGAGCGCACAGCCAGGGGCAGCAACTCTGTTGATGAAGCAGAGCGCAGAGCCAGGGCAGCAACTCTGTTGATGAACCACACAGCAGAGCCATGGGCAGCAACTCTGTCGATGAACCACACAGCAGAGCGCAGAGCCAGGGGCAGCAACTCTGTTGATGAACCACACGGCAGAGTCAGGGGCAGCAACTCTGTTGATGAACCCACACAGCAGAGCCAGGGGCAGCAGCTCTGTTGATGAAGTCACACAGCAGAGCCAGGGGCAGCAACTCTGTTGATGAACCACACAGCAGAGCGCATAGCCAGGGGCAGCAACTCTGTTGATGAACCACACAGCAAAGCGCTCAGCCGGGGGCAGCAACTCTGTGGATGAACCACACAGCAGAGCGCAGAGCCAGGGGCAGCAACTCTGTTGATGAACCCACACAGCAGAGCGCTGAGCCAGGGGCAGCAAATCTGTTGATGAACCACATAGTAGAGCCAGGGGCAGCAACTCTGTTGATGAACCACACAGCAGAGCGCAGAGCCAGGGGCAGCAACTCTGTTGATGAACCACACCGCAGAGCCAGGGGCAGCAACTCTGTTGATGAACCACACAGCAGAGCCAGGGGCAGCAACTCTGTTGATGAAGTCACACAGCAGAGCCAGGGGCAGCAACTCTGTTGATGAACCACACAGCAGAGCGCACAGCCAGGGGCAGCAACTCTGTTGATGAACCACACGGCAGAGCGCACAGCCAGGGCAGCAACTCTGTTGATGAACCACACAGCAGAGCCAGGGGCAGCAACTCTGTTGATGAACCACAGAGCAGAGCCAGGGGCAGCAAATCTGTCGATGAACCACACAGCAGAGCGCACAGCCAGGGGCAGCAACTCTGTTGATGAACCACACAGCAGAGCGCAGAGCCAAGGGCAGCAACTCTGTTGATGAACCACACAGCAGAGCGCAGAGCCAGAGGAGTCGGAGAGTGCTGGACGAACGAGCGGAACGGAATTCACTGCATCACCCGTCATTGACAATCTGCAGTGTCAAATCAAGCGACCGTTACAAGAATCAAGCGAATCTAATCAACACACGTGAAGAACTATTCGGAGGCGTGTTTTGAGTCTTGTCAGACTTCACCTCCGCCGACGTCCAGCGCCTGAGTCCATCCCACTATGTGTTGGGTGCAAAGGACGCCTCACAACGTTGTTTTCAATACTGCTTTTAGTCTTCTTTGTGCTGTTGTCAGTCTGAAGGGATTGTTTTGATAAACCGCTCTTTTGGTCCCATCGACTGATAAACCGCTCTTTTGGTCATATCGATTGCCATTTTGAATCCGAGTGTCCTGGCCTTTCGCGATGTCTCCATGCCCACCGATCTATTACACGCACAGGGCAAATTAGGGGTAGGGGATGGGATGGGTGGTTTCAGGGGTTAAGGGAGTGATCCACCCTTGAAGAGTTTTCATTGGAAAAAAAAACCCCGCACCATTCAGCCATTTGAAGAGGATGCTAAAATCATTTTTCTCTTGATCCTCATTAATGACTTGGATCTGCAGTCCCTCCCCGCGTCTCTTCCGCAAGTGACCTGTTAACAAAACAACAGTAAGTGAAATACAAAGACATCATCATCGTATCATTCCATGGCCTATGGTTGGCAATTAATCACGTGTGTTTCATTAAAGTAATGCCACTAAGACAGTGGCGAAAATGAAACAGAAAGAATTCAACATTAATGAAATTAACTTTTAATAACAGTTTATCTATCTATCTGTCTATCTATGTGCCTGTCTGTCTGTCTGTCTATTTATCTATCTATCCGTCAATCTATCTATCTATCTGTCTATGCCTTTTTATCTACCTACCTAACTATCCATCTATCTGTCTGTCGGTTTATCCATCTATCTATCTATCTATCTATCTATCTATCTATCTATCTATCTATCTATCTATCTATCTATTATCTATCTGTCTATCTATCTATCTATCATGCTTAAGAATACTTACAAACTAATCGGGTATAAACGAACAAGAATCCGTAATTTCAATACTCAGTTTTGTACATTTGCCAGTCATAATAGATTCCACGTAACCAGAACGTTGAAGCCGGTACCGATCCTTCTGTCTTTAGTCTTGCTCGTTCATGGTGCTTCCCTGTCTTCAGGAACGAAAAGTGCATGGTTGCTGCATGTTTTTAATGAACTTGCTGAAGTGTCATTCTTCCAGGCCACAGACAGGCGTGAATTTTTTTTTTTTTAAGCTGATTTTTTTTTTGGGGGGGGGGGCCAAAATTAAGATTTTTTCCCCCTCTCAATCCTCTGTCATTTCATACTAAAAGAAAAAACGAAAACAACAACAACAAGAAACTAAATTCATAAGTATCTATGATTCCTGCTATATAAAATTAGACCCTGTACGTTGGCGTGAGTGCCAGAATGGCGGTAAAGCAGCTGACCAATCATGTCGCCAATCAGTGTCATGGGAGAGTAGCCGTCGTTGGTACCGTAGTCAGCGATGGTGAACACGCCATGTGGACTGACGGGTACAGTGTCCGTGCGCATACAGGAAGAAGACCTCTTGTAACAGAAGCAGTGTCGTGGTGATTTACACAAACGCGCATGCACGCACGCACTGGCAGGCAGGTAAGCCCGCGCGCGCGCGTGCACATACATACATACACATACGCGCGCGAACATACACACGCGCGAACACACACACACGCGCGAACACACACACACACACACACACACACACACACACACACACACACACACACACACACACACACACACACACGTGTACACACACACACACACACACATACACACACACACACACACATAACAGACCATGAAAAGATGAGCGAAATCGTATGCAGCCAAGCATATGCACACCCAGTCGCGCATTTAACATTCGAACTTTATATGATTCCAAAGGTTTGATTTTCCATGACCCCATCTAAGGCATGCAGGAGTTGAACTATTAAGAATGCAGTTAAAAAAAAACAACAACAACAACAAAAAAGCGCATAAGTGTAAACGAAAATCATTTTCTTACACAAGTGAAAGTCTTCTGTTTCATGAGAAATGCGGGAGGTTGAATTACGTGCTTAATTTGATTAACATACTTTATTCCTTTTAACGAACAGCTTCAATTTAAAGTAAAATGTGCAAACATGAAAAGCAGATTTACAGAAGAAATGTAGTTCTTGGAAACCAAGCGGGATCCTTACACCACTTTGTTTTTTAATACCTTAATGAGATGGCATTCAGTTTCTCAATCTGTCTAGTCGCAGTCTCAACGAAAACGTTTATTGGGTGTAAGGTCATGTCTTCTTCTAAATCCAATCATCAGCTTTAAGGATGCTGCTTCAAAAACTGATGTGTGGGTAAAAAAAAGACAACAGATAGATAGATAGGTGGATAGGTACATAGATGGATAGACAGACAGATAGATAGGTGTAGAGAGAGGTATAGATATAAATTTGGTAATTGATATACCTTTTTCTTGTTTGAAATCAGTTCTATTTCTATACAACACACATAATAATAACAATAATGATAATAATAATAATAATAATCATGATACTAACAATAATAATAACAATAATGTTCATTTACATGGCGCCATTTCTCTAGAAATAAGGGCTGTAAGCGCTTTACATAACCAACACATAATAAAGTTATACAATAAGAAATGACAAACTAATAACAAGAAAGGAACTTCCTTTACACAAAAGCAATAACTTGGAATATAGTGCAAATATACCACATTAATGAACAAAATTTACGCAAGCCTACACACACGTAGCCGCCCTCCCCCTCCCCCGCACACACACACACACACACACACACGCGCGCGCGCGCGCGCGCGCTCGCATGCACACGCATGACCACACACCCACGCCCACAGACACAGTACGCACGCACTCACTCACATCAACACAGCCTGCACACACAAGTGACACAACCACCAGGACCTCACGCGTGCGCTCGAAAACCCACTCAGACACTCGGAAGGTGGATTGGGAAGCGTGTGTGTGTGTGTGTGTGTGTGTGTGTGTGTGTGTGTGTAGGGAGAGGGGGGGGGGGGGTTACGACAGTTGAAAGAAGTTTGTTTTCACGGCAGACTTGACAGAAGAGGGTGAAGGTGGGTGTCTGACGCATGAATTACTGGAATTTAGAACTTCATGCCGTGAACGAATGTAACTATCTAAAAAACGAATGGATGCCTCTAAAAATTCTGTGGTACTGGAAAAAAAATTCTTCCACACGCAATCAAAGCCTGTTTCAAACATTTAACCCAATCAAGTCATAGCCAAAATGGACCAGATCACACAATTTTTGGCAATTTTCAAAAAATCATAAGAAATCAACCACTTCACCTAGGAGCATGAAACATACACCATTGGATAGAAAAAAACAAACAAACAATATATTTGTTACAAATGCTTGCCTGCAGTGAGGGATCCACACAGTTCACATGATGTAAGTAATCCAAAATGATACACATTTGCAGAAAAACAAAAACTTTTTGTGCACACTGTAATCCACTTCTTCATGCTCTGTATCCTCCCACACAAGTTCAGTTACACTTCTGAGCACTTGGTATGACCTACAGGGAATAGTATATGTATGACAACTGCATAAAACACAAGAATTTGACCACAAAATGCTTGATCCACTCAAAATCGTGCGATCGTGTTCAAAAATCGTGGGAACTGAGAGTAGGACAATTCAAATCTGTATAAAACTACTACAGAATACATGAAGAATGGTCTAAGGTAAGCAACTGCAAGAAAAGGTCCTAAACTGTCCCTAAAACGAGATTTATTGCCCTTTAATAAAAGGCGGTATGATTTAAACATCGTCAAACTCTGTCGGAAGTATGCGTCCGACACGCCTTCAAGCGATGTGAACAGTGTCGGAAACCCGCTTCCGACAAGATTCGATTGAAAACACAACAACAACAAGTCAAAAACGAAACGAAAACCTAAAGTTGCGTTGATCGCATAGTGCATTATATTCCATTCTTTAATATTTCCTTCATGAACTTCAGATTTACTATCTGAACAAGCATCTGCCACCATGGACTTGCAGTCCACGTTGTTCTTTGAGTCACCGTGGGTTGATTGAGTCCCGTGGGTTGATTGAGTCACCGTGGGTTGATTGAGTCACCATGGACTGATTCCCATCAGAGCTATGGATTGGTGGGATTTTTCAGCCCCGACCAGCTCCTAACTACACCTTAGTTTGCTCTGGTGATACTGAAATCATACAGTCCAGTGACTCCATTCCCCATACAGTCCTTCGAATGAGACTCTAAACCGAGGTTCCGTGTGTGAACGCACGCACAACATCTTGCACACACGTAAAATCCCATCACCAACTTTCGGAAGAGAAGGCCAGTTTGGCCGTTGGTATGGATGACACGTTTACACATAGCATGCACCTTCCCCGAAGATGGAGTATGGCTGCCTTAATGGCAGGATAAAAAAAACGGTCATACGCACAAAATTCCACTGCCTGTCTAGACAGGCAGCGTCCGCAGGAGTATCAGCCTGCGTACGCAGAAAGAAAGAAAGAAAGACAGACAGAAATACAGTCCAGTTTCATCCACTCAATGGATGCGCCTCTGAGAGTATTGCTGAAAGCGTTTCTGACTAACACTGCACGTGTCTGTAGCTCTCAGTCCTGGATGACGTCGGGATATGATTATTACGAAAGGATGCGTAGAGTAGGCCCACAAACCTGTCGTGTAGTCTTTGTCAAGAATTGAACTCCGTGGCATCCCCAATCCTCATCCTCATCGATTAGCTCAAAAAGAAAAAAAAAAGTCTCAAATTTTGTGATCGGAGAGTTCAGGGTGGCTGTCGCTGGACAGAGGTTGTGTAGCCCTACAGAGGGAGACACTCACTCGTATTTGGCTCCGCGATGAAGCAGTCACTGCCGTCAGACGAAGGCTTAGTAGAAGGGATGTCCAGGGCTTGCTGGATCTGAACAGGCGCCACTCAACAACAGTGCAGGGCTTCCTCTGCCCGGTGGCCTGACGACGACTGACACGGTCTATTTCCTGAGAACTGCCGGTGCCAGAGCTCCCAGGAAACATGCCGAGGCGCGGGAGATGAGGCAGAAAAAAAAAAAAAAAAAAAAAAAAAATCCTGGTCGTGCGGACGATGTTAGTCGATCCACTTAATGGTCATACTCTCATTGCGGAAAAAATACAAACAAAATATAATTGAAAGGAATTGAAAGCGACGAAAAATGACCAAAAAACAACAACAACAACAACAACAACAAACACCACCATTTGCACAGATAGGCATCATAGCATGTACCGCTAGTTCCACTCTGGGCAGTGTGTGAGGCTCACTACTTTGTCCACTGAACAAACAAGCTAGCGAGCTGGTGTAACTAGATAGAACAGCAAGAGCAGAGACATTTTGGAACACACGCCGGAGACTGGGCCACAAAAGAAGAAAAAAACAATGGACAATAGTAAAGAACGATAGAGTGTTCATGCGCGTGCACGTGCTCACACACACACACGCACACACACACACACACACACACACACACACACACACACACACACACACACACACGCACACCCACGCACGCACGCACGCACGCATGCACGCTCGCACACACACACACACACGCACGCACGCATGCACGCACACACACACACACACACACACACACACACACACACACACACACACGCCGCCACCACCACCACCACCACTACCCAGTGGTGTGCCAGTGGCTACCATTAAAATCATGCTGCCACGTACAACAACAACAACAACAACAACGACACTTAAAGTTAACCAAAAAGGTTCACATGAAGCACTGCCCGGATGGTTTGCTTACACGGCACATAGAAGACGTTCAATGATAACCGGAGGAACAGGACATTTTTCAATTTAGTGACATTCAACAACAACAACAACAACAACAACAACAACAACCAGGCTTGGAGTCATGGCAACTTGTTAAAATGTTTTTTTTTAAAAAAGGTTAGATGGTGTGACAAAAACCAGTGTAATTATGGCAACGTTTATTTATTTATTCTTTTTTGTGTTGTTGTTGTTATATAGATTTTAAGTTGAACTGATGTGAAAATCTCATGGTGGACAAAATACTTGTGTGCTGGGGGTGCGTCGGAAGCTCAGTTTACTTGGACAACACACATAATTTGCTGCAAGAGAGGAAAATGATCATGAGCAATTTGTGAAAAAATCAATGTTGAGAAACCTTATGTGAACACATTCTTTGGCATCAAAATGGCGTACTGACCAAAGAAAAATTGAAAACAAAAGCTTACTTTGAACTTTGTACCCTTTGGGTAGGTACCTGTATTTTGTTGGGGGTAGTAGAAATTGGCTAAGCCTACGTAAGAAAAGACAGAACTAACTATGCTTCTACATTCTTAAGTTTACGTACCGTGTCTACTTGAAAAATTGTGTGGTATAGTATTTCAGCTGATCAACCTGAATTTGATATATATATGGTGCCCAGTTTGTATGACTTGACTACATTTATTCGTTTAGGTTGTCCGTTCCATGTATATACAACACCACGCCGTCATTATCATTCAATTAATCTTTTTTTTCTACGTCAGATCCATCACTAAGCACGAATAGATCATCTGCATGTGAATTGCTGATATGCCTAAACAGTTCACAACTCAGCATGGCACTCGCGTTTAGCCACAATATTAATTCAAAATGTTCAAGTAGCCGCGACAATGCCACGATGTCTTTCAGTTTTATTTCTAATTGCTTCATTCGTTTATTTACATACATTTTTTTTCTCTTACAGTTGCAGAATCTCTCTCTCTCTCTCTCTCCTCTCTCTCTCTCTCTCTCTCTCTCTCTCTCTCTCTCTCTCTCTCTCTCTTAATAAGTCGGTGATTTGCAGAAATTAAGAAAGTTCAGTTGAGTGGTTTATTTTACGTCTGTCCATCACAGGTAATCTTAGACAATAAGCAGCTATACAATCTACATTAACACTCACAAAACATCTCTGTGATTAAAGCAGCTATACAATCTACGCTAACACTCACAAAACATCTCTGTGATTTCCAGAATCAGAAAGTTCAGTAAAATGGTTTGTTGTGTGTCTGTCCGTCAGAGATGGTAATAAGCAGCCATGCCATCTACACCAAGTGATTCTCACATAACTCCACAACCCATCCAGTAGATCTAAGACATCAACATCATCAACTCCAGCAAGTTCAGTTTGAGCAACCACCGCTGCAACATCAGTAATGTGTAGCCTATATGTTGATGATGAGTAACGAGAAGATCTTTCTCCTTATAAAGGGCTGGACTGTGACTGACCAAAACATAACGGGAGTCCTCCCAATTGAATAAAAGCGGAAGGGGGGCGGGGGTCATCTTCCAACCTGTCAAAAAATCAGGAGAAAGGGGGGGGGGGGGGGGGGGGGGAGAGGGACACACTTTTCCGAGTTTTCATAAAAAGCGTGGGAACGGGAGTGGGGAGGGGGGGGGAGGTGAAAAGGGACTTATCTTCTAAACTGTCATAAAAAGGCGTGGAGGGGGGGGGGGGGGGTGTGTGAAAAGGGACTTATCTTCTAAACTGTCATAAAAAGGCGTGGGGGGGGGGGAGGAGGTGAAAAGGGACTTATCTTCTAAACTGTCATAAAAAGGGGGGGGGGGGGGGGGGGGGGGGGGGGGGACTGGGGTGATGAAGAGTGGTTCATCTTCTAAATTTTCATAAAAGCGGGAAAGTAGGAGGAGGGGTGGGGTGGGAGTGGGGGGTCCAGATTCTTGTAAAAGCAGGGATTGGGGAGTAAGTGGCTCTCTTTTACCATGAATTAGGGTGTGTGTTGTTGTTTTTTCTTTTCATATTTTGGGCTTCAAATATCGGGGGTGTGGGTGGGAGGGCAGAACATAGTGTGTCTACCCACATATTTTCTTTTGTCAAGTCATTTGTGTTCTGTCCGTATGTGCATACGTGTGTCTTCCTTTGAAAATATAGTGGTGAAGCAAGCAAGCGCGCGTGCGTGCGTTCGTGTAAAAAGATGCTTTATCTGCATAGAGTGTACACACACACACACACACACACACACACACACACAGAGAGAGAGAGAGAGAGAGAGAGAGAGAGAGAGCAAACTCTTTTATTTGGACAACACGCATGCACACACAAATACACACGCACATAAACACACTCTTTCTCTCTCTCTCCCTCCCTCACACACACACACACACACACACACATGCGCACACATCCTTGTGCTTATGTACCAACGACAAGGCAACGCATTTCAAACAGGGCTTTGTCAACCACCTTGTTAGCGACCTTCACAATTTGGTGCAAGTCACAATCTTTTGTTCGTGTTGCACGAGCATCACGGAGCTCACCCTGTCCACCCTGCTGTAGGAGCGACCAGTCCGCGCAGGTTCCCCGGATGTGGACGCATCGGGGTGGGAACAACATGGAGGAGAAGAATTGCTGCAACCTCGACCACGACATCAAAACTGAATCAATTTATCGTCAGTGGTCTTCGCAGAGGTTTCTTATTGTGGCGACATTGATGTTTGGGGCATTGTGCTACGTTCACCCACGTGGGCTTGTCTGCTTAATTATAAAGTTGCGAGAAATAACTTCCTGAAACTTGCATGGTAGGTCAACTGGTTGGAGAAAGCGGCTGAAATGGCATTTCCAACATTCGGGCCAATGTGAATTTCGCTTGGCGTCGGCTCACGTCCTGTGTTGACAGTGATTGACAGCTACCCCACTCTGTGGTTGACAGTTATCTCATTCAGTGGTTGACAGTTATCTCATTCTGTGATCGAGACGATAAAGATTTCTACATGGATTGTTGACGGAGTGGAAGCAGCGGGTAAGTTATTATGCACGCGAGCGCGCGCGTGTGTGTGTGGAGAGAGTGTGTAGTTCTGTTTAGTGTTCTGTCACTTATTCTTTGTAGACGACTAATTAACATAATTTCACATTGTTATCAGAATGTGGTCACTAACTGCGCGCGCACGCGCTAGCGCGCGCTCACGTGTACACACACACACACACACACACACACACGCACGCACGCACGCACGCATACACGCACACAGAGGCGGGGGGATGGGGGTTGCTATCAATCGATCGAACACCATCCCATTGGTTTCTTTTTAAAATGGTTGGTTTTTGTTTGTGTGTGTTCAACGGAGAGAAATTAAACTATTAAATAAAAAAAAAACATAACAAACGGATGGTGCTCAATCGAAAGATCGCCCTCCCCACCTCCCCGCGCGCGCGCGCGCGCGCGCGCGCGCACCACACACACACACACACACACACACACACACACACACACACACACACACACACACACTGTGGGTAGGGGTGGAAGTGGGGATTATGTTGGAGAGGAAAGGGGTCGTTGGATAGTGTGGAGGTGAAAAAAAAGAGAGGGGGGGTGGGGTGGAATCGGAGAGAAACGTCTGAAGTACCTGTTGTGTGTGTGTGTGTGTGTGTGTGTGTGTGCGCGCGCGCGCGCGCTGTTGTTGTTGTTGTTGTTTCTTAAATTTAGCGTCAGTCTATATTAAGACAGTTCAGACAGACTCAGTGTGTGTGTGTGTGTGCGCGCGCGCGCGCGTGTGTGCGTGCTATTGTTTTTGTCGTTATTTCTTTAATTTAACGACTGTGCACTTTAACTAATACAAGATACACATGCACGCGCACTCGCGCATTTGTGTGTGTATGTGGTTGTGTGTGTGTGTGTGCACACGCGCGCGCGCGTTATATGTGTGTATGTGTGCATGCGCAGAGGTGTGTGTGTATGTGTGTGTGTGTGTGTTTGTGGCGCGCGTGCGCGAGCGTGCGTGTGTGTGTGTGTGTGTGTGTGTGTGTGTGTAGGGGGGTTGTTATTGTTGTTGTTTCTTATCCAGTTAAAGTATGTCGACATTAGTGATATCAAACAGAGGTGTGTGTGTGTGTGTGTGTGTGGCGCGTGTGTGTGTGTGTGTGTGTGTGTGTGTGTGTGCGTGCGTGCATGCATGCGTGTGTGTGTGGTATGCACGCACATGTGTGCTTGTGTATAGTGATTCCTCGGATCTTACTTTGCCGATTTCAGTATAAGATTAGTAATCGATTCTTTCCTTGACTTAAAGAAAACTATTTATGAATTTAAAAAAAAAAAGTGAAGATTTATAGATAACAAACAGGTTTTTTTTTTAAATCAGTCGACCAGTCAGTCACTCAAGCAGTTTGATAATCAGTCACTTGGATACTTGTCCATTTACCGTTTAATGTGATACGAAATCTGTCCATGATTTTCTCTCGCATCGACTTCGAACAGTTCATATTGTCCTTACCGGCGAAAAATACAACGATGGCACTTCATTCATGAGCGGTCACTTGTGTAATGAACAAAAAGGCTCGCAAACTGTAAGATCCATTTTGACAAGATTTCCGCCCCTTCCCCTCTGTCTGATTTATTATTTTCGCCAAAGTTAGGAAAAATGAAATGATTCCTTACTGATGATGTCCACAACCATGTTTCCTTTCTCAGTGTGTCCTCATCCATCTTTACATTTTCATCATGTCCTCACCCATATTTCCTTTCTCAGGATGGCCACATTCATCTTTCTTTTCTCGTGATGTCCACACTCATTTCCCTTTCTCTTGATGTCCATTGCCAGTCTTTCTTTTCTCATGATGTCTACTTCCATCTGTCCTTTCTCACAATGTCCACATCTATTTTTGCTTGTTATGATGTCCACACCGATCTTTTGTATGTTACTTTCTCTGTGAGAGGCACGTTCGGTTGTATCTTTTTTCTTTTCTCTCCTTTCTCATGATGTCATCGTCTGTCTTTTTTATGCTCATGATCATCATGCCCATCTTTCCTTTTGTCTGGTTTCATAATCCACTTTTCCTTGTTGTTGGCTTCCTTGTCGATCTGTCGTTTCTCCCCACGGCCGTATCTGTCTTTTCTTTTTCATGATGTCCTTATCTTTATTTTGTTTACGATCTTAATGTTGCAGTTTGTTGTTGCCTTTCCCGTGATGATGTCATTTATCTTCCTTGTAGCTGGCGAATATCAGGGCTGTCCACTGTGTGTACTTGTTTGGAAAGTTGCACTGGCCAGTTCAGGCCTGTCTGCTTTCCTTTTTTTAACTTTTTTTTTTTTTTTTTTTAATAGCTGTTGAGATAGGTACATTGGTCATATTAGGGCAATCTACTTGTTATAGTTATTTGGATAGGTACTTTCAGGCGTGATGTTCACATGCACCATAACTTACGTGACAGATAATAACTATTCCA
>CM065748.1:29361087-29390453 GCA_033310375.1 Conus canariensis | reverse complement strand
TTTTCACATCAAAATCTTAAAAACAGTATGAACTGGCATGTTTTTTAGTTTGAAATATAACTTCTTAATTCCTGCAAGCGCTCTAAGTGCCTTCCCAGAAAGATTACTTACACATTTTGACCAGTTCAATGTAGCAGAAAATATCACTCCCAAATAGTTGTACATGGGTTCCACTTTGATTTGTTTACCAGCATAAAACCATTCAGATCTTTTCAAAAAAAACCACCGTTCTTAAAGACAACTACCTTCGTTTTTTCCATATTCACCTTTAGTCCAAATTTGCGACAGAAAAGATCCAAACAGTCAATTTTCTTCTGAAGGTCAATCACAGAGTCAGAAACCAAGGCAATGTCATCTGCATACATCAATAAGAGAATGCCAGTTTGATCTGAAAACACATCAACCCCCCTTGTGTTACCAGTAACTAGTGTATTTTGCAGTTCCGATATAAACAATGAAAACAGCAAAGGGCTGAGAATGCAGCCTTGCCTTACCCCTGACAAACACTCGAAATACTCTGTAATGCTATTTCCGAATCTAACTGCCGCCATAACTTGCTTGTACATATTTGTGAGTGTTTGAAACATTTTTCCATGAATTCCTTTTTGAAGTAGAATATACAGCAAATTTGCTCTATCAATACTATCAAACGCCTTGGAAAAGTCAATGAAAAGAGTGTAGAAGCGGCCGCTTCTTTTAGTAAGATATTTCTGAATTAATGATTGCAGAGAGAATATATTGTCAGTTGTACTGTATCCCTTTCTAAAACCTGCTTGAGCTTCTGGTATATTACCTGTCCTTTCACAAAAAGCATATAACCTCTTATTCAAAATGCTGCTATACAATTTGCCAATAACATTTAATAGTGAAATTCCTCTATAATTTCCGGCTTTTTTGTGGTCACCCTTCTTGTGCAGTGGACAAATCAACCCCTTTGTCCAACTTTCTGGATATTGCCCACTGTCAAAGACACTATTGAACAAAACATGTAAAAACTTTACCAGAACATTGTTTAAAACATGAAACACATCAGGCCGTACACCATCGGGTCCAGGAGCCTTACCTTTCTTCATAGCCTTTATTGCCAGGCGGATTTCATCTTCTGTGATCGGCTTATCAAGATCATCCTGTGCAGCCTGACACTGGTCACAGTCATCAGGAGTATGGCTTTCTAAAACCTGATTAACTTCATTCCGAAATTCAGAGTCAACTGTGTTATCAGGGTTCAAAAGGTCACGAAAATAGTAAAACCATGTGCATGCATCAATTACGTTTGCGCGGGTTGCTTTAGCACCTGTGAGAAATCTAACTTTTTGCCAAAACGACTTCGAGTTTTTTTCAGAGCAAACATCATTTAACTCCTTCAAAATGTCATTGTTCTCTTTTTCTTGCTTTTGTTTGCATAGGGTTTTGAATTCTTTTTTCAAGTAAATAAAATGATTCAGATCTTCTTGTTTGTTGGAGGATCGCCACAGTCTCAGTTGCCTATACTTTTCAGCTTTTGCTTGTTCGCAATCTTCGTCCCACCACGAGGGTTGTGTTCGTGAATTTTGTTTGAGTTGGTTTTGTTTGCCCTTTTCAGCTGCTCGCTGAAGTAAGTCAACAAGATAATCTGACCCTGCATCAGTGCTTCTTTCCATAGCAGAAAGAAAGTGTTCATATTCTACATGCTGATTCTGTCGTATATATTCAAAAGAAAAATCGGTCCAAAAGAAAGTAGTCAATTCCTCTATGTGAATTTCTTCAGTGTCATTTAGGTCATTATCCTTAGCCCCACCGGTACCGGAAAATATAGTTACAATTGGAAAGTGGTCCGATTCCGACCTGTCTAAAACCTTGAAATCAACTAACAAATCAAACAAAGACTTTGATACAACACAGTAATCCACCACACTCATTCCATGATTAGCAATGCATGTAATTTCACCATCCCGATCCCCTCTGTTCGTCCATTGACAAAAAACAAGTTATTTTCTTTCAGAAATTCAATAAGTCTTAATCCAAAATTGTTAGTACTCTTATCTTTCGATTTGCGTGTTGACTGCACAGTATCACACAATAAATCACGGAGTTCAACCAAAGGCGCAGCGTGTCCGTCTTCATCACAAAACTCAGTGTCTGGAAGCTCTGCTGTTCGCGCATTGAAATCACCACATAATAATAAATGAGAATTTGGGTAGGATAGCATCAAATCACAAACATTACTGTCCAATTTGTCAAAGCCTTCAAAAGGGCTGTCTTCATATATAACAGAATATTCTGGAGCAACATAAATAAAAGCAGCGATAATATCAAGTGAGTATTTGAATATTGATTTTTCAAATTTAATGAACACACAGTCTTCAACATTCTTTAATAGTCGTTCCACATTGTTTGCAATAGACTTATGTATGCATACAACAACCCCACCTTTTTTAAAGTTTGCACGCGTGGATAAGAAAACAGAATGGTCTGGAAAGGCGTTTTCAATGTCACTTTGTTTACATGCCCAAACTTCTGAAAAGGAGAAAATCTTGAAACTTGAACAGAACATTTTAAAGGAAGCACTTTGTAACTTTTGAGAAAGACCCTGAACATTCCATGCCATAATATGAAACTCGGACATCTGTTTACTTTCTAACCTGGGCTGAGTGAACAAAGATGTGTAACTGTCCCTCGTAGTATTATGCGATGCCACAGACTGCTGTGTGTCAAAATCAATGCATTCTGTATCCTTATCTAAACTTGCTAAGCGCTCCGTCACACTGTTTGTGTTCACTGATTCACACATATACTGTTGATCATCACCTTTAGTTGGGGGGGTACAATCGGAAATCCTCCCTTTAGGAGCATTGAGAAAAAGCCGGCCAGCCCGTCATTTGTTTACAGTTTTTTCTTGGAGTTGTTGTGTTTCTGGGTCATAGATGTAGTGCTTACCTTCTATGACAAGGGAATCGAAACGCAGATAGGCTCTCTTGTTTGCAGATTTGGCTTCTCTTAGAAAAGGGAGTAGCTGGCGCCGCTTTTCCCTCACCTTAAGTGTGAAGTCTTCTGACACAGATAGGTTCGTTCCTTTCAGCTTCCTGCATTCAGACAGCACCTTCTCCTTGTCCTTGAATTTCTCGAAGCGGACGATGATGGGGCGTGGGCCTCTCCCACCCTTCAGGCGGTGCGCGCGTTCCATGGGGACATCCACCTGGATGCCCATCTTGTCCTTCAGAACTTTCTTCACCTTCCCTTCACAGTCTGCATATGTCTCCGTTCCTCCGTCACCAGCTGGGATGCCATAGAAAATCAGATTTTTCCGTCGTCCCCTACTTTCTTGATCTTCAAGTTTTCCTTCCAGACTTGTCACTCTTTCTTTTAGATCTTCATTTTCTCTGCGGACTTCATCAATTTCTGTTTGCATTTCGTTCAGCTTTGAATCAAAGGCAGTCATTTTTTCTTCAATGTTTGTGATCTTTTTGTCCATACTTGTCAGCATTTTCATGATGTCGGCCAAACACACTTCACCTGCAGTGTCACTTGCAGAATTGAGGGGTTTTCTTGCAGGAGAATGCAGTGTTGCCTGTTTTTTGGGAGGGCCAGGGTGAGGTTCAATGTCCCCACATTGAAGCAGAGATGCCGTGACAAACACCAGCACAAACACTGTTGACAAACTTCTCACTCGTATCTCTCGGCAAAGTCGCCTTGTTGCAACTCTCTCCTTGGCCCGTCTCCACATAAAAGCCTGAAAAGTCCAGTAAAACTGGCCACAGGAAGCTCGGAAACATACCGACGATGTCGGCATGTTGACAGGGATCCAATTGTCAACGTAACTATTGTTTAAGACACACAGTTAATCGCTAATTAACGAAAAAACGCCGGACAAATTTACAGTGTAACCAAAACACATCTGCCTGCTAGCGCTGATCGCAACTCACTCCGTAAGTAAATCTGAGTGTTCCTTTGACGGAAGTGACTTGTTAGTTTTATTGTTCGTTTGTTTGTATTTTACTTGTTGGTTTCTTTGTGTTTTGTTTGCCTGTTTTTGGGGGGTACGAGTTGACAGCCCTGGAAATGCTCTCTGTGGTCTGTTCTAGCTGTACTGAAACAGACATTGTCCGTGCCCATCTCCGACACTGGCATCTCGGTTTTGTTTCTGATAATGCTTTCGGCTTTTAGTAATTCATTTCTCCTCAAAACACGAGCGTTCTTCTCTTGGTGATTGTGGAGCCAGTGTGCCAAGACTTTGTTGTTTTTCACCACATATCCGGACGAGCTCGGTCTGACAAGAACTTCCTTCGTCTGTATCCAGCCATCCAGTGTCCGATTATGTCTGGAGATGTCGTTTACCGTTTGTAAAAAACGCTTTCCTCTTAAACTGAAATTTATTACAGGCGCACGCACTCGTACGCACACACACAAACACGCGCGCGCGCGCGTGCGCACGGACGCACGCACGCACACAGACACACACACGCACGCACACACACAGACAGACACACACGCACGCGCGCGCGCACACACACGCACGCACGCACGCACACGCGCGCGCGCGCACGACACACACACACACACACACACACACACACACACACACACACACACTCACACACACAGTGTCCTGACTGTTTTCTCCGTTGTGCGTTCTACGTGCTATGTTCACTTCTTGCGTGACACTTTTGCCTAAGGGTTAAGTTCCGTTTAGCTCCCTGTACTGTAGATCAACAAACAGGCTGCCATACAAGTGCCCCCTGATTCACCGTTTAGCTCCCTGTACTATAGGTCAACAAACAGGCTGCCATACAAGTGCCCCCTGATTCACCGTTTCCTGTCTGAAGGTGGTCAACACCGTACACTTTTACTTTTTTATTTTATTTTTTTTTACATTGACCAAGTTTCTGCGTCTGATTGAGTTAGCCTTTGTTTCTGAGTTCTCCAGGCTTCATGCTGTTCACTCTTTCTGAGTGTAACCAATGTGCAGCTCGAAGGTTATTTTGTTGCCGTTTCGTGAAACACTTTGCTTGTGATACGGCTTATAGTATTCAACAGTTCATCATGGCTGCCATTTCTTTTATGATACCGCTGGTAGTATCCAACAATATTTCGTTGTTGAGATTTCTTGCGCATCCGTCAAACTAGCATTAATTAAAAGCTGATTCAGTGTAGACCCTGTGCAGAGAATTGACACCCGAACCAGGTTCGGTGTGAGGTCATGTTCAGGTTGAGCGTGGACACTCACCAAGGTGGTAGGGAGGACGGGACAGTCGCAACAGGAAGGCAGGTGGGAAGGGTGGGGGATGGAAAGGAAGAGAGGGATGGTAGAGGGTTTATAGAACACCACACCGATACCATCACAACATCAATATATCGATACATACAAGCCTCAGGCGTCCGTGAAGTCGTCTGACATCGGCCTGGGTGCTTTACCCTGAACTTACTATTTAAGGGGATGGGTATGTGTATTGGTGGGAAAGGGTTGGGGTGTGGTATCTGAAGCAACTATGTTGAATCACGTTGATTAAAGAAAACTTTGGCCTTTTTTTGTAAAAAATACTGATCCATGCATCTCTTGATTCTCAGTCTGGCGACTCGATATGATATTGTTTTATAAATTCGTACGGCCCTGATATGGTTTACCTCTGATCCACTCAAAAAAGACATGCCGCTTATGATTCTATAAATATTCCTCTTTTCCCCAATTCTCATTCACGTACGATTTTCTGGTGCTCATCACAACACTTTTGTTTGTTTGTTTGTTTGTTTGTTGTTTGTTTTTACTTCCTCTGCTTCTCACTTGCATTCTTTCACACCAGGATATTGTACTTTTCAGTCCACTTTTCTCTCCACTCCCTGCTTTTCAAGTTTTATCCTTGATGTTGTCCAGAGACCCATCACTTTATGGCATTAACATGGTGTAGACGTGCTGAGAGGATTGGACACACCACCACCAGTTTCCATCTCCGTCCAGTGGTCATTTCTCGCTTTTCCTCCGCAGATGTCTATTTTCATATGTAATGGATTTGAACCTGAGACCGATCACTTTCTCTCCCCCCCCCCCCCCCCCCCCCCCCCCCGTTAATTCTAGTCCATTCATTAATGCCATACCCGCTGTTGTACATCATTCATGTTTCCATATTCCTCATTCTCTTATGTCATATTTGATCTTTTCCCACTACATCTCCGACCCTTGAAGCCTTGCAGTCCCCCCCCCCCCCCCCCCGCCCCTTTTTTTTTCCCCATTCTACTGTACTACAAACAGCTTCTTTTATACACTGCTGATCTATTATTCTGCATTGCTACGAACTTATGATACTGTCATTTCCGTCGCAACCCCTTTACTTCTCTTTTGGCGGTATTGAACAGTGGGATGGACGTACCATATTCAACGACATCTAGTTCTCCCCTTCCCATCTCGCCCGTCATTTATCGTTCTTATGTTCTTCTTCCATCCATCATTCATTCTCTGACACTCCTTTCCTCCTCCAGAGCATCAGAAATCGGTTTCACTTTTTTACTCGTCCACCATTCATCCTTCCCACGTTCCTCAGTTACCGTTCCTGTCATCTGTTATCATTCTCATGTTCTCTTCTCACCTTGTTCTTCATTGACTGTTGTCATGTTCTGTTCTTCTCACCTTGTTCTTCATTGACTGTTGTCATGTTCTGTTCTTCTCACCTTGTTCTTCATTGACTGTTGTCATGTTCTGTTCTTCTCACCTTGTTCTTCATTGACTGTTGTCATGTTCTGTTCTTCTCACCTTGTTCTTCATTGACTGTTGTCATGTTCTGTTCTTCTCACCTTGTTCTTCATTGACTGTTGTCATGTTCTGCCCCCGTCTTTCACTCAGCGTGTTTGTGTTCTCTTCATCTCATCGTGTCAGCCATTCATTATTAACACGTTACCGTCTTCTCATTCCGTGTCATTCTGTGCTGATTGTGCCCACTGTTACTGTGTCGCCATCATTCTGTGCTGACTGTGCCCACTGTTACTGTGTCGCCATCATTCTGTGCTGACTGTGCCCACTGTTACTGTGTCGCCATCATTCTGTGCTGATTGTGCCCACTGTTACTGTGTCGCCATCATTCTGTGCTGATTGTGCCCACTGTTACCCTGTCGCCATCATTCTGTGCTGATTGTGCCCACTGTTACTGTGTCGCCATCATTCTGTGCTGATTGTGCCCACTGTTACTGTGTCGCCATCATTCTGTGCTGATTGTGCCCACTGTTACTCTGTCGCCATCATTCTGTGCTGATTGTGCCCACTGTTACTGTGTCGCCATCATTCTGTGCTGATTGTGCCCACTGTTACTGTGTCGCCATCATTCTGTGCTGATTGTGCCCACTGTTACTGTGTCGCCATCATTCTGTGCTGATTGTGCCCACTGTTACTGTGTCGCCATCATTCTGTGCTGATTGTGCCCACTGTTACTGTGTCGCCATCATTCTGTGCTGATTGTGCCCACTGTTACTCTGTCGCCATCATTCTGTGCTGATTGTGCCCACTGTTACTGTGTCGCCATCATTCTGTGCTGATTGTGCCCACTGTTACTGTGTCGCCATCATTCTGTGCTGATTGTGCCCACTGTTACTGTGTCGCCATCATTCTGTGCTGATTGTGCCCACTGTTACTGTGTCGCCATCATTCTGTGCTGATTGTGCCCACTGTTACTCTGTCGCCATCATTCTGTGCTGATTGTGCCCACTGTTACTCTGTCGCCGTCCTGTTTTCGTCACGGCCATCATTCTCACGCCCTTTTCATTCCTTCGCTTTCCTCATCCTTCCTTTGTTCACCAGCGTGGCACCAGCCTTCCATCTATTATTCATCTTTTCTGTGTTCTTCTCTTCTTCTCCTCTAGTCTAACATTCATTTTCCGTCAGTTTCCTCCCGTCCAGCATTCACCATTCTCGCGTTTCACCTCCCCACTCCAAACCCCCACCCCTCTCAAGTCCCCGCTGTCCAACATTCCTCATTTTCATGTTTTCCTGCAGTTCAACATTTCTAGTTCTCATCTTTTCCTCATGTCCAACATTGGTCATTTTCACGCGCTCTCCCCCTGCCCCCCCCCCCCTCCCAAATACCCCCAAGCCCCTTCCTCCATCCTACACACACACACCACACATCACACACAAACACACACAGACAGACAGACAGACAGACACACACACACACACACAACACACACACACACACACACACACACACACACACAACAACCACACACACACACACACACACACACACAAAACACACACACACACACACACACACACACACACACAACACACACACACACACACACACACACACACACACACACACACACACACACACACACACACACACACACACACACACACACACACACACACACACACACACACACACACACACACACACACCACACACCACACACACACACACACACACACACACACACACACACACACACACACACACACACACACACACACACACACACACACACACACACACACACACCACACACACACACACACACACACACACACACACACACACACACCACACCACACACACACACACCACCAACACACACGCACCTCATCCACATTTACTATTCGCATGTTACCGTACTTCGATCATTATATCCTTTCTCACCATTTCGTGCAGTCCAATTTTCATCATTCTTACCTTTTCCTCAATCAGCATTATTCATTGTCACGCCCCCCCCCCCCCCTCCTCCTCCCCCCCCCCTTCCCACTCCGCCTACCTGTGCAATATTCATGTTTTCCCATATTCAAACATACATCATTCTCATATTGTCCCACCTCAACATTCATCGTTTTCACATTTTCCCCAGTCCAACATTTATCATTTTCACGTTTTTCCCCTGTCCTACATTTATCATTTTCACATTTTCCCCTGTCCAACATTGATCATTTTCACGTTTTTCCCCTGTCCTACATTTATCATTTTCACATTTTCCCCAGTCCAACATTTATCATTTTCACGTTTTTCCCCTGTCCTACATTCATTATTTTTATGTTTCCCCCACTCCAACATTCATCATTCTCACATTGTACCCCAGTCTAGCATTCATCCTTTTCACTTTTTCCCCTGTCCTACATTCATTATTTTCACGTTTTTCCCCGCTCAGTATTCTTCATTCTCATGTTTTACGCCACTCCAGAATGTTTCATGTTCACGTTTCCTCCATCCAACATTCATCATTTTCACGTTTGCCTCAGTCCAACATTCATTATTTTACCTTTCCCCCCATCCGACATTCGTTATTTTCACCCTTTTCCCCATCCGACATTCATTATTTTCACCATTTCCCAGATCGAACATTCATTATTCTTACGTTTTCCTCCGTCTAACATTCATCATTCTCACATTTCCCCGCTCTCCAAAATGCTTTATTCTCACGTTTTCCCTGTTCCAATATTAGTCGTTCACAACTTTCCCACAAGTCCAACATTCATCATTTGCACGCTTCCCTTCTTTCAGCATCCATCGTTTTTGCGTCATCCTCTTCATCAAGTTCGCCATTCCCCATTCCCACGTTCTCGTCTCTCATTTTGTCTGCCATTCGTCATTCTTCCATTCTTCTTTTCTGATCGCATCCAGCAGTCGTTTTTCTCTGGTTCTGTTCTCGTTCCATTCATCTTTAGATCACTCTTACGATGTCCGATGTTCATGTACTTCCCACGTTCCCCCCTCTTGTCTCCCTTCTCCAGTTTCCTCTTCATCATTCTCACCTCTCCTTTTCTCTTTGTGTAAACACTCCTCTTTCCCTTGTTTCCTGTCTTTTATTGTGGCCATCACTGCACCGTTCCCACGCTGTGTAGTGTTCATTGATCTATTGCCTCACACTGCTTTCTTCATTTCCTTCTTCATCCCGTCCTTCATCGTTCTCACGATGTATTCCCATCCACAGTTCTGTCCGTCACCTTTCATACATCATTTATCATTCTCACATTCTTCTTTTCACCTGTCGTTCATAGATACCGCTTTCTCTTTTCATCCTACCCCTAATTCAAGATGCTGATGCTTTAATCATTTCCATCATGATTCATCTCACTCTCCTTTCGTCCATTCTTTTATCATTTTCGCCTTTGCCTGTTTTCTTCCAATCGGGGCCAGATGCGCCGTCCTCAGTCTCTTGCCGTCTCATCCGAACTGCCCTTCATCACTCACATGTTAGTCTCCCGTAACTTTTTCATCATTTTCACCTTCGTTCTTCTCCCGTCTTTCTTTCATCATTCTCACGTTCTTCTTTTCTCCTGTCTTTCACCGTTCTTTAGGATCCGTTATTGACCCCTTGTCCTTCTCCTGTTGTCCCTCTTTCATCATTCTCACGTTCTTCTTTTCTCCTGTCTTTCACCATTCTTTAGGATCCGTTATTGACCCCTTGTCCTTCTCCTGTTGTCCCTCTTTCATCATTCTCACGTTCTTCTTTTCTCCTGTCTTTCACCATTCTTTAGGATCCGTCATTGACCCCTTGTCCTTCTCCTGTTGTCCCTCTGTCGTCATTCTCACGCTCTGTTCTCAACCCGCTCATACTGATCGTGTTCTACTCCCGTCGATCATGCACCATGTTCTCGTTCCTGTCATTTACTTATAACCTTCACGGTTTCTTGTTTTCATTGTATCTGTTATCCATATTCCTTCTTTCCTTCCTTCGTCATATTTACGTTCTCTTGTTCTTGTCCTTCATAAACCATTCTGTCCGTTAACATCTTCTCATTCTTCTAATCCCGTCTGTCATTCGCTGCTTCTAGTCCTATCCATCACTGAAATTTTACACGTTCTTCCCCTGTCCATAATACATCGTTTTCACGTTCTTCTCTATTCATCTCGTCCATTATACATCGTTTTCACGTTCTTCTCTATTCATCTCGTCCGTTTCGTGTTTTTATCTCCTCACTTCCTCCATCATTCTCGTCATCACTTCATCTATTTCTTCCTTTATTGAATCATTCTCATCACTTCATCTATTTCTTCCTTTATTGAATCATTCTCATCACTTCATCTATTTCTTCCTTTATTGAATCATTCTGACAGTATCTTTGTTTCATGTAGTCCATCGTCCTGACGCTTTTTTTTCTCTCTCTCTCTCTCTTTTCGTGTCCCGTCTCCTGTTCATCATTTTCACCTTTTCTTCTTTTCACCTCGTGAAAAAAGTATTGTTATCTCGTTTCATTTTTCCCCTGTGTGTCCATCACTGGATCATTCTCAGGCTGTTCTATGTTCATACAGCTGAATCTGTCATTGTCACGCTCCTCTCGTCTGTTCCCTGTTCTGAACCTTCTCCTGCTGCTGTCCTGTCCACCGTACATCATGTTCACATTCCCCTCTTCTCCTGTCCTTCATGGATGTAATGGCAACTCATCCCACCTGTCATGTATAATTGTCTGTTATTCAACATCCACGTTTACTCCTTTCATACTTCCTTCACTATTCTTACGTTCCGTTTTAACCCTGTCCATTATGCGTTCTTTTCACATATGTCATTACCTCGACCGAAAATTTTTTTTTTCATCATTCTCTCGTTCTTCTCCCATCCCACTTTCATCTTCCTCTCCTCTCCCCGTCATTTATTCATCATTTTCCCTTTTCTGATCATTCTCACATTGTCTTCACGTTCCGTTCATCATTCGTCATTCTCACACTCTTGTTCCATCAGCCATTTATTGTGTTCACATTCTCCTCGAGTCAGCGGTCATTTTCACTTTCCTCTGACATCAGTCATTCGTCGCTTTAGAGTTCTCTCCACTCAGTCATTCATCGTTTTCAAGTCCTCTCCACTCGGTCAGTCATCGTTTTCAAGTCTCTCCACTCAGTCAGTCATCGTTTTCAAGTCCTCTCCACTCAGTCAGTCATCGTTTTCAAGTCCTCTCCACTCAATCATTCATCGTTTTCAAGTCCTCTCCACTCGGTCATTCATCGTTTTCAGGTTCTTCTCCAGTCAGTCATTCATCGTTTTCAAGTTCTTCTCCACTCAATCATTCATCGTTTTCAAGTCCTCTCCACTCAGTCATTCATCGTTTTCAAGTTCCACTCCACTCAGTCATTCATCGTTTTCAAGTTCCACTCCACTCAGTCATTCATCGTTTTCAAGTTCCACTCCACTCAGTCATTCATCGTTTTCAAGTTCCACTCCACTCAGTCATTCATCGTTTTCAAGTTCCACTCCACTCAGTCATTCATCGTTTTCAAGTTCTTCTCCACTCAATCATTCATCGTTTTCAAGTCCTCTCCACTCAATCATTCATCGTTTTCAAGTCCTCTCCACTCAGTCATTCATCGTTTTCAAGTTCTTCTCCAGTCAGTCAGTCATCGTTTTCAAGTCCTCTCCACTCAATCATTCATCGTTTTCAAGTCCTCTCCACTCAGTCATTCATCGTTTTCAGGTTCGTCTCCAGTCAGTCAGTCATCGTTTTCAAGTTCTTCTCCACTCAGTCATTCATCGTTTTCAGGTTCGTCTCCAGTCAGTCAGTCATCGTTTTCAAGTCCTCTCCACTCAGTCATTCATCGTTTTCAGGTTTGTCTCCAGTCGGTTATTCATCTTTTTCATAATTGGAAATGAAATGAGGCAGGGAACAGTAAACAAGTGGGGTAACTTTTGCTCCCATAAGAAAACCTAACACAGAGTAACTTTTTTTCAAGACTGGCACAGCCTTTTAAACTTGAATAAAGTCAGACAAATACATAGACGAACAATCTAATAGTGGGGGAAAAAAACAAGCGCAGGCCAACAACTCAACTGTCTTCATAGTAATGACTTGGCAAAGATTTGGACTTGGGGGGGGGGGGGGGGGGGGGGGAGTTTGAAGATGGAGAAACTGGGAACATGAAATTAAGAAAATATATTACAGATATGAAAACTCTTCACTAGCTGCATAAGGGAACCATCGCAATCCCTTTTGAAGGCAGATATATTTGTATTGCTTGCTCCGATCCAGCGGACGAAAGGCCTCGGAGCAGGCAATACAAATTTATTCAAGTTTAAAAGGCTGTGCCAGTCTTGAATAAAAGTTACTCTGTGTTAGGTTTTCTTATGGGAGCAAAAGTTACCCCACTTGTTTACTGTTCATCTTTTTCATGTTATTCTCAAGTTAGTCATTTACCATCTTAACGCTCTTCTCCAGTCATTCATGGATCCTTTTCACATTCTTCTCCCGCCATTTATTCGTCATTTCCACGTGAAATCACAGCAACAAAGTTGTTGATAAAACCAGAATTGTATTATTTTCTGATTTTCCTCATTCTGAAATACCCGAATCCAAAAATGTGCACAACGTGTGGTAAAATAAAAGAAGTTAATAATAATAAGAAGAAACTGCCATTGTTTCCTATTAAATTGGGAAGCATTGCTAGCATGAGATCTTTTGACAAAGCATAGACGTTTGTAAGACATTCTTGGAGAGCAATTTATAGTCCAGCCTCACTTCTGATATCAAGAGTTGAAGAGAGGAAGATGATACTATATCTGTTCATCAAAGTCCACATTCTTTTATTACATACAAGGAATTTAACAGACATTTGAAGTCTTTGTTTTCGCGTAAAAGTGTTGCTGGAATTGTATTTATTGTTAAAAAATGCCAGAAGATCGTTTTAAAAAGCCTCTGGGAAAAAATATAGTTATGGTACATCAGGCCCATTAAAGAAAAAGGCTGATGCACATAAGATAATAAACTCGAAGAAAAAAAAAAGGTCAGCATTTTTTTTTTCACTTCAAGAAGTCCAATCAATTCAAAATCTTGCTGCAAAACTCGAGCCAAGAGTAAGTGGTGACGTTCCACACTCTGTCCTGGCTTTCAGTCAGGATACGTACGTGCGTGTGTGTGTGTGTGTGTGTGTGTGTGTGTGTGTGTGTGTGTGTGTGGAGTTGTGTTGTGTTGTGTTGTGTAGTGTTGTGTTGTGCCTGTATGTGTGTGTGGTGTGCTGTGCTGTGGTTTGGAGTGTGTGTTTGTGTGCGCGCGCGCGCGTGCATGCCTCTGTGTGTGTGTGTGTGTGTGTGTGTGTGTGTGTGTGTGTGTGTGTGTGTGTGCGATACGTCTAGGTGCGCGCGCGTATGTTTGAATATGTATTTGTGTGCGTGCGCGCACGCATGGTTGTATATGTATGCATGTGCAGACGCGAGCGCGCGTGCGTGTATGTGTGTGTGTGTGTGTGTGTGTTTGAGAGCGCGTTGTGTGTGTTTTGTGTGCGCGTGTTTGTGTGTGTCTGTCTGTGTGAGATGTGTGTTTTGCGTGCGGGCGCGCATGGTTATATAATTAGTGCGCGCGCATGTATAGTCGTGAGCGTGCGCGCACTTGTGCTTTTGTGTGTGTGTGTGTGCGCGCGCGCGCGCGCTTGTTTGTGTGTTCAGGCGCGCACGTGTGTGTACTTGCGTTGTATGTGTGTGCGCGGGCGCTCGTGTTTTTGTGTTTTTATGTGGGGGGGGGGGGGGGGGGGGGTGGGAGGGGGGCAGCGAGTGAGTTGACACTTTTGAGCAATCATGTAAATTGATGTGTTTGTGGAGGAGCCAGAGGACAGGGGAAGAGATGGGTATGGAGAGGCGTCGACTGAAATACGTTTGTGTTGATTTGATCAGTTGTACTGGTTTTGATTGACTTTGTCAAACAGGTCTCCATCACATGTTTTTGTTTTTGGGATGTAGTTTTTTTTTTTTTCCCCACATTGCTGGGAATACGGCTTCACTTGGTGAAGATCGCGGCGTTCCTCTCTCTCTCTCCCTCTCTCTCTCTCTCTCTCTCTCTCTCTCTCTCTCTCTCTCTCTCTCTCTCTCTCTCTCTCTCTCTTTCCCTCTGTACTTATACCCTTTTCTCTTGTGTTTACTATTATTCCTGAATGATGCTTTAATGTTTTGTGGCATTGGCTTTGAAGGCTTTTACTATTTCTTTTAATTAAGTTATAATAACAAATTGTCCTATTTATCATTAAAAGTGTGCAATAACAGATAGCTTGCAAATCTGCTCTAAAATGTGAAAATTAGTAGAATAAGCGAAGTTTTGTATCAGCAGTTTCTGTTAATCTGGAGAATCTGAATGTGTAAGCGTCGGTAATATCTAGTCATCTTTTCAGAATATCCATACCCTTCAGTGAGTCATTATTACTTCTGTTGTGTGTGCTACTCCTACTTATTACCTACCTAAGGTACCATAAAAAAAAAAAGACATACGGTATAATATTCAGACGATATTTTCATTAAGACACATGCAAATCTAAGAAAACGAGGGAAATGAATTAAGCACAAAATAATTATCACTTGGAGATAAGTACATTTAACTTGTACATGGAGTGATATGGGTTGACACATTCAGGATAGAAAACACTAATAATGATTTTTTTTAACGGGGAGAATCTGACGTCATTGCTACAACATCAAGTATTGCGTGACAAAAGTTCGCAACTTTCACAAGACGAAGTCTTTGAAAACTCACTTGACTAGAAATTACATTGGCAATTTCATACTGAGAATTTGATAATGACAGCAAAGAAAAGGTCGAATATTTTTTTCGGCAGTTGATGCTTAACCATGGGACCAAGATACGCACAACAACAATAAACCTCCGTTACCACAGTCACTAGCCTCGTCCGATCAAAATTGATGTATGAATTTTTTTTTTTTTTTTTTTTTAATCCCTGCGCAGCTTGTTGAATGAATTACAATCTACAGACAGCAGAGCTGTTAAATTAGTTCTTGACAATCCGATACATACAAACATATTGAATTCATACCATGAAGCTGGCTTAATATGTTTTTCAGAATAAGGTAAGTTGTCAAAAGCTAATCGCTTTTATTCGAAGTCTTTGTTCTTGAATTCAGAAACAAAGTATGCTTAGGCTCTGGTACCTGAAAAGAGCTAGACACACGCTGTCTCTTCCCTTTCAGTTAGAAATTATAGAAATGAATTATGAAAAAAAAAACGAAAAAAAAAAACGTGTTCTTTCATCTACTACATGGGGTTCAACAGTGCCTGTTATACCTCACTAAGAGAACCGACAGGTCAGATTTGATAATAATTATATTTCACTGACGACAGATGAAAAGATTAACATTTTGTTAGCTGAGAAAGATGATAACGTGAACATTTTATATTTTGACACTCAAGAACATTTGAAAGTCGTGTATCCAATTTATTAGAAACATGCTAACAGATGGCACAGTCCTAGGTTCACGCACACGTTCTGCGTTGAAAAATCATTTGAAATACAAAAATAGTTTTGTCTTGGTATCACTAATATCTGTTTCTTTTTCCCAGGTCCGCGTGAAATGATTGGGGCATGGCACTGAAGAAGTGTTCACCACATTCCTCCAGTTCTGTCATGGCACTGAAGAACTGTTCACCACATTCCTCCAGTTCTGTCGGTGATGCTCAGAGGCCTTAGGCTGTACAGATGGTAGTTCACCACATTCCTCCAGTTCTGTCATGGCACTGAAGAAGTGTTCACCACATCCCTCCAGTTCTGTCGGTTATGCTCAGAGGCCTTAGGCTGTACAGATGGTAGTTCACCACATTCCTCCAGTTCTGTCATGGCACTGAAGAAGTGTTCACCACATCCCTCCAGTTCTGTCGGTGATGCTCAGAGGCCTTAGGCTGTACAGATGGTAGTTCACCACATTCCTCCAGTTCTGTCATGGCACTGAAGAAGTGTTCACCACATTCCTCCAGTTCTGTCGGTGATGCTCAGAGGCCTTAGGCTCTACAGATGGTGTCCCTGTCCCTTCATCAATGTTGTCAGTCCATCGTCTCCTTCCCCTTGGTCTCGCTCCTTCAACACTTTCCTGGAGGATTATTCTATCAGGGTCGTTTGGATCTTCATGACAATGCCAACTTTCTTTGCTTTGCTGGTGTCAGCAAATCTTCGTATGACCCGATGGTTCTTTGTTTTTTTGTGTTTTTCTATGGTCCGGCACACTTGTTCATTTGTGATTTAATCTGATGTATGTCTTCCCGTGACTCTTCATTTCTGTGCTTGGGTTCTTTCTTCCAGGTCCATGTCGCGTGTGTTTATAGGAAAAAATACACCCGTGCATGTAGGAGCCAGATCTGTGTTTCACTGAGATGTTATTGTCTCTCCATACAGGGTTCAGTCTGGACAGAACTGATGTCTTCGCTGCTCTTGAGAGGGTATTTGAATGAAATCCCAAACCGCTGAAAATAAATCCCAGATATATTGACTGTTTAACAATTCCTCGCTTCTATCCATGGTTACATCGGTACTGGAGGTGGTGTTGTGGCTGGCCATTAGCTTAGTCTTCTCGGTGTTGATATCCATAGTCTGTCTCGCAGGTGTTTCATTCAGTGTTTTGACAAGTTTATTTAGTTCTTGTTCAGTGCCCGCCGGGCCATCGAAGTTATCTGCAAAGTGAAGGTTCGTGATAGTTCCTCCGTCAGTGCTGATTGTGTTGACATGATCTTCAAGTGGATCATTCATGATGCATTCCAGGACTGTGTTGAAAAGTATTGGAGAGTAAAGGGGCCCTGACGAATCCTAGCTGATATGGGGACCACTTTCCAGTCGCGCCCTTTTTGAGTACTGCACTGGTCACTTTGACGTACACATGGTGGATGGTGATTAACTTTGTCCCGAAATCGAATTTCTTCATAACAGCATAGCATCTCTTGACAGACCCTGTCAAACGCCATCTTTGAAGTCTGTGAAGACACGACAGAACTCCTCCTGGTGTTGCAGGACTTTATGGCGAAGGGTTAAAGATCTGTTCGATGATACTTCAGCCTTTCAGATACAGCGGTGCCTGTGTGCAAATATGATCTGTTCAGAAATACTTTAAACATTACATTGATCACATTACTAATCAAAGTGATCTTGCGGTTGTTCTGGCAGTGTTGAGGATTTCCTGTCTTTGGAAGTGTGACGATTAGGGATCGAGTCTCTGGCGTTAGCCACTCGCCAGTGTGCCAGAGTTTGTTGCAGATGGCAGTTAATATATCAGTTACTGCCTTTCCGCCATATTCAAGTGTTCTGAGGAATGTTGTCAATGCATTCAGCCTTGACGTGTTTCAGCGACTTCACTACTACTACGACTTCTTCGACAGAGTGTTGGAAAGTAATCTCCATTTGCTGAATCCTGAATAATCAGCATACTTGGATCTATTTTGCTCTGTTGTCGAGCTCAAAGCAAAGTTCCTCCGTCTTCTAGTGATTTCGTTTTGCATGAGACAGTCAACGTCTTTGTCCTGAGCGGTGCTGACTTTTAATTGAAGTGTTAACGATCTTATTTTCATCCCGTCTAACATTCACCATGAGCATCCTCTTCTCTCCTCATTCCGTCCGTCATTCATTTTCATCACAAGTCCATTCCTCATTCCTCGTCATCATTCATCACACTTGCATTCTTCCTTTCCTATCCCGTCTGCCATTCACAGTCACCACGTTCTGCTGTTCTCATTCTGTCCGTCATTTGTCATGCTTCAAGTTCTGCCGTTCATCATTCATCGTTCCCGAGTTCTCTGCACAGTCATCATTTTCACGATCTTTACTTTTCTCCCGGTCCCATCATTCATTGATCGTTCTGGCGTTCTCTTTTTCACCTCCGGTCCATCGTTGATTCTTCTGCAGTCGTCGTCGTCGTCTCCTCTCGACCGTCATTGTTCATTACCACGTTCTCCTCTTTTTCTCCAGTCCACCGTTCGTCGGGTTTCCGTTTTGCACATCCGTTCCTGTCTGTCATTCATCCCTCTCACATTCTGCTCATGCCATCTCGTCTGGCATTCATAGTTCTCAAGGTGTCTCCCTCTCGTTCATCCTCCTCTACTTCCTCCTCCTCCTCCTCATCACCACCATTACCATCGTCATCATCATCATCATCATCATCATCATCATCATCATCATCCCACTCTCTCTCTATCATCATCATCACCACCATCACCATCGAGAGAGAGAGAGAGACAGACAGACAGACAGACAGACAGACAGACAGACGGACAGAGAAGCGAAACAGGACAAAGGCAGATAACATGGCTGAGAGAGAAAATGAATGAGAGAGAGAGAGAGAGAGAGAGAGAGAGAGAGAGAGAGAGAGAGTGTGTGTGTGTGTATCAAAAAGAAGATATAGTGGGAAAGTGTTTTAGACACACAATTATGAATCATTTTTGTACTCCCAGTTCTTATAGAACAGGGAGTACTTTAGAATGGGAACGAAGAAATGCTCTGTGTGTGTGTGTGTGTGTGTGTGTGTGTGTGTGTGTGTGTGTGTGTGTGTGTGTGTGTGTCCGTCCGTGGTCAAAATGTGTTCCACTCGCTCCAGACAAAACTACTGGGCCGATCTTTCTGAAAATTTGTAGATATGTTCACTATGGGTCACGGATGATGCTCGATGTTTTAGTTTACCGTTATAGTCGTTACTAACAGCTGTAACGGCCTGTAACAGTTTTTCTTCTTTATGGAATATCTCAGAAAGTACATGGCCGATCTTTCTGAAAATTTGTAGGTATGTTCATTATGGGTCATGAATAATGGCCGATGTTTTAGTTTACCGTCATAGCCGTTACTAACGGCCTGTAACGGTTTTTCTTCTTCATGGAATATCTCAGAAAGTACTTGGCCGATCTTTGTGAAAATTAGCAGGTATGTTCATTATGGATCACGGATGATGCGCGATGTTTTAGTTTACCGTTATAGCCGTTACTAACGGCTGTAACGGCCTGTAACGGTTTTTCTTCTTTATGGAATATCTCAGAAAGTACTTGGCCGATCTTTGTGATAATTAGCAGGTATGTTCACTATGAGTTACGGATGATGCCCGATGTTTCAGTTTACCGTTGAAGCCGTTACTAACGCCTATAACTGCCCATAACGGTTTTTCTTTTTTATGGAATATCTCAGAAAGCACTTTGTCGATCTTTCTGAAATTTTGTAGGTATGTTCATTATGGGTCACGGATGATACCCGATGTTTTAATTTACCGTTACAGCCGTTACTAACGCCTATAACTGCCCATAACGGTTTTTCTTCTTTATGGAACATCTCAGAAAGTACTTGGCCGATCTTTCTGAAAATTTGTAGGTATTTTCATTATGGGCGACGGATGATGCCCGATGGGTGCATACTAACGGCTATAACGGCCCCTAACGGTTTTTCTTTTTTATGGAATATCTCAGAAAGCACTTTGTCGATCTTTCTGAAATTTTGTAGGTATGTTCATTATGGGTCACGGATGATACCCGATGTTTTAATTTACCGTTACAGCCGTTACTAACGCCTATAACTGCCCATAACGGTTTTTCTTCTTTATGGAACATCTCAGAAAGTACTTGGCCGATCTTTCTGAAAATTTGTAGGTATTTTCATTATGGGCGACGGATGATGCCCGATGGGTGCATACTAACGGCTATAACGGCCCCTAACGGTTTTTCTTTTTTATGGAATGTCTCAGAAAGTACTTGGCCGTTCTTTCTGAAAATTTGTAGGTATGTTCATTATGGGTCACGGATGATACCCGACATTTTAGTGTACCGTTATATCCGTTACTAACGGCTATAACGGCCCTTAATGGTTTTTCTTCTTGATAGAATATCTCAGAAAGTACTTGGCTGATCTTTCTGAAAATTTGTAGGTACGTTCATTATGGGTCCCTGATGATGCCCGATGCTTTAGTTTACCGTTATAACCGTTACTAACGGCTATAACGGCCCTTAACGGTTCTCCTTTTTTTATGGAATATCTTAGAAAGTACGGGGCCGATATTTCTGAAAAGTTGTAGATATGTTCACTATGGGTCACGGATGATGCCTGATGTTTAAGTTTACCGTTACAGCCGTTACTAACGGCCCATAATGGTTTTCTTCTTTATGGAAAATCTCAGAAAGCACTTGACCGATCTTTCTGAAAATTTGTAAGTAGGTTCATTATAGGTCACAGATGATGGCCGATGTTTACCAGAATAGTCATTACTAACGATTACGTCAACCCAAGACGGTTTTTCCTCTTTATGGAATATCTCGCGCATATTCAGGATAAACTGAGAGTACGTTTATGTGCTTTGCATCTTGTTATACTTATTTCCTGTTTTTCATCCATTCCTGTTTTTTTTTTTTTTTTCTATGATTTTATGCTTTTTGTACTCCCAGTTCTTATAGAACAAGGGAGTACTTTGCAATGGGAACAAAGAAATGCTGTCTGTGTGTCTGTCTGTCCGTGGTCAAAATGTGTTCCACTCGCTCCAGACAAAACTACTGGGCCGATCTTTCTGAAAATTTGTAGGTATGTTCATTATGGGTCACGGATGATGCCCGATGTGTTATTTTTGCGTTATAGCCGTTACTAACGGCTATAACGGCCCCTAACGGTTTTTCTTCTGTATGGAATATCTCAGAAAGTACTTGGCCGATCTTTTCTGAACATTTGTAGGTATGTTCATTATGGGTCACGGATGATGCCCGGTGTTTTCTTTTGCCGTTATAGCCGTTACTAATAGCTATAACGGCCCATAACGGTTTATCTTTTTTGTGGAATATCTCAGAAAGTACTTGGCCGATCTATCTGAAAATCTGTAGGTATGCTCATTATGGGTCACATATGATGCCCGATGTTTACCAGAATAGCCGTTACTGACGGCTATAACGGCCCAAAACGGTTTTTCCTCTTTATGGAATATCTCACGCTTATTCAAGATAAAGTGGGAGTACGTTCATATGCTTTGCATCTTGTTTTCTAGTTATTTGATTTAGAGTTAATTTTTATCTTGTAATTAACTATGATTGATATCATTTGATCGCCATTTCATTCAAATAACTAAATGGATACACTCATATGCTCACACATACTTGTACATAACACAGCTACGTTCACACGCAAGGCCACACACACACACACACACACACACACACACACACACACACACACACACACGCGCGCGCGCACACAAAACAGATACACAAATACACACGGACACACTTATGTGTGTGTTTGTGTATGCTGCACGCGTGTTCGTGTGTGTGTGTGTGTGTGAGAGAGAGAGAGAGAGAGAGAGAGAGAGAGAGAGAGAGAGAGCATGTATGGGTTTATGACTCGTGAACGCAGAAGTGTGTGTGCGCACGCTTGTGTGTGTGTGTGTGTGTGTGTGCGTGTGTGTGTGTGTGTGTGTGTGTGTGTGTGTGTTAGATGTTATTTTGTTAAAACTTTAAAGGGTCCTGTAGTGTACGATGTTAGGATGGGCGCTATAATACGTATACATATATTTCTAGATAGATAGTTACATAAATAGATATTCATATATGTGTATTGGATCTAGTATCGCACACGTGCGCGAAAAAACAGGTACACAAATACACACGGACACACTTACGTGTGTGTGTGTGTGTGTTTCCTGCGTATATTTTAGATGTTAATTATTTGTTAAAACTTGACAGGGCCGTGTAGCCTACGTCGTTAGGATGGGCGCTATAATACGTACACATGTATTTCTAGATAGACAGATGAATACATAAATAGATATTCATATATGCGTATTGGATCTAGTATCTGGACCACACTACGAACCGGTTGAGATTAAGACACTGATTTTTCCAGAAATTTGAAACTGTCGATTTTCATGCGTGCGTGCGAAATCACTGAAGAAATTACATTAACACTAATGTCAGACACACACGCATTTACACTCAAGATCAAATAAAGTATCACTTGTTAACATTGAACCTGTATTTGTACACACGCGCGCCCGCGCGCACTCACATGCGCACGCATGAACTCAAAACACAAAACACAGACCTGCGTCCGCTCACGCACGCACACATACGCGCGCGTGTACACACACACACACACACACACACACACACACGCACGCACGCGCGCACACGCACACACACACACACACACACACACACAACACACACACACACACACTATCAGTCTGTCATTAAAGTCAGCAACGAACATTTGCCTGCATCCCACTGTCTGATACTAGATAGTTCAAATACCGAGTGACTAGATAGTTCAAATACCGAGTAAGACTTCTCGTCATAAAAACAGTAAGTTGACCAAGCAACATTTCGTGTGTGTGTGTGTGTGTGTGTGTGTGTGTGTGTGTGTGTGTGTGTGTGTGTGTGTGTGAACATCTATCAAGAAGAGCATATTTTGACCACTTTGTTAACATTCGTTTAAGGGAGGTGTAATTTAATGTAAATTATGTGTTAACATCTATCAAGAAGAGCGTAGTATGACCCCCTCTGTTAGTGTCTATTGAGGGAAGTGTTACGTGAAGTCTGTGTTGACGTCCATCAACGGGAGAGTAATGGGCATTCTGTCTCAGCATCTATTAAGCTGAGTGTAATGTGTGTAATGTTGACCTTCATTATTTGAGGAACTCAAGTTTTTATCCATTAAGGAAAGCATACTGTGACCTTGAAGTTGTTATCCATTAGGCGAGCACTGTAAGACCCCAAAGTTGTCATCCATCTGGGGGAGTATAGTGTCACCCCAAAGTTGTTGTCCATTAAAAATAGCAGTGTGACCCCAAGTTGTTATCCATCAGAGGGAGCACAGTGTGATCCAAAGTTGTTATCCATTAAAGAGAACATAGTGTCACCCCAAAGTTGTTATACATCTGGGGGAGTATAGTGTCACCCCAAAGTTGTTGTCCATTAAGAATAGCACTGTGACCCCAAAGTTGTTTTCCATCAGAGGGAGCACAGTGTGATGCAAGGTTGTTATCCATTAAAGAGAGCAAAGTGTGACCCCAAAGTTGTTATCCATCTGGAGGAGTAAAGTGTGACCCCCAAAGTTGTTATCCATTAAAGAGAACATAGTGTCACCCCAAAGTTGTCATCTATCTGAGGGAGTATAGTGTCACCCCAAAGTTGTTATCCATTAAAAATAGCACTGTGACCCAAAGTTGTTATCCATCAGAGGGAGCACAGTGTGATCCAAAGTTGTTATCCATTAAAGAGAACATAGTGTCACCCCAAAGTTGTTATACATCTGGGGGAGTATAGTGTCACCCCAAAGTTGTTGTCCATTAAGAATAGCACTGTGACCCCAAAGTTGTTTTCCATCAGAGGGAGCACAGTGTGATGCAAGGTTGTTATCCATTAAAGAGAGCAAAGTGTGACCCCAAAGTTGTTATCCATCTGGAGGAGTAAAGTGTGACCCCCAAAGTTGTTATCCATTAAAGAGAACATAGTGTCACCCCAAAGTTGTCATCTATCTGAGGGAGTATAGTGTCACCCCAAAGTTGTTATCCATTAAAAATAGCACTGTGACCCAAAGTTGTTATCCATCAGAGGGAGCACAGTGTGATCCAAAGTTGTTATCCATTAAAGAGAGCATAGTGTCACCCCAAAGTTGTTATCCATCTGGAGGAGTAAAGTGTGACCCCCAAAGTTGTTATCCATTAAAGAGAGCATAGTGTCACCCCAAAGTTATCCATCTGGAGGAGTAAAGTGTGACCCCCAAAGTTGTTATCCATTAAAGAGAGCATAGTGTGACCCCAAAGTTGTTATCCATCTGGAGGAGTAAAGTGTGACCCCCAAAGTTGTTATCCATTAAAGAGAGCATAGTGTCACCCCAAAGTTGTCATCCATCTGAGGGAGTATAGTGTCATCCCAAAGTTGTTGTCCATTAAAAATAGCACTTTGACCCCAAAGTTGTTATCCATCAGAGGGAGCACAGTGTGATCCAAAGTTGTTATCCATTAAAGAGAGCATAGTGTCACCCCAAAGTTGTTATCCATTTGGAGGAGTAAAGTGTCACCCAAAGTTGTTATCCATTAAAGAGAGCATAGTGTGACCCCAAAGTTGTTATCCATCTGGAGGAGTAAAGTGTGACCCCAAAAGGTGTTATCCATGAAAGAGAGCATAGTGTGACCCCAAAGTTGTTATCCATCTGGAGGAGTAAAGTGTGACCCCAAAGTTGTTATCCATTAAAGAGAGCATAGTGTGACCCCAAAGTTGTTATCCATCTGGAGAAGTAAAGTGTGACCCCCAAAGTTGTTATCCATTAAAGAGAGCATAGTGTGACCCCAAAGTTGTTATCCATCTGGAGGAGTAAAGTGTGACCTCCAAAGTTGTTGTCCATTAAAAATAGCACTGTGACCGCAAAGTTGTTATCCATCTGGGGGAGCATAGTGTGATCCAAAGTTGTTATCCATTAAAGAGAGTATAGTGTCACCCCAAAGTTGTTATCCATGAAAGAGAGCATAGTGTCATCCGAAAGTTGTCATCCATCTGGGGGAGTATAGTGTCGCCCCAAAGTTGTTGTCCATTAAAAATAGCACTGTGACCCCAAAGTAGTTATCCATCAGAAGGAGCATAGTGTGATCCAAAGTTGTTATCCATGAAAGAAAGCATAGTGTGACCACAAAGTTGTTATCCATCTGGAGGAGTAAAGTGTGACCCCCAGAGTTGTTATCCATTAAAGAGAGCATAGTGTGACCCCAAAGTTGTTATCCATCTGGAGGAGTAAAGTGTGACCCCCAAAGTTGTTATCCATTAAAGAGAGCATAGTGTGACCCCAAAGTTGTTATCCATCTGGAGAAGTAAAGTGTGACCCCGAAGTTGTTATCCATCTGGAGAAGTAAAGTGTGACCCCCAAAGTTGTTATCCATCTTGAGAAGTAAAGTGTGACCCCCCAAGTTGTTATCCATCTGGAGAAATAAAGTGTGACCCCGAAAGTTGTTATCCATCTGGAGAAGTAAAGTGTGACCCCAAAGTTGTTATCCATCTGGAGGAGTAAAGTGTGAACCCCAAAGTTGTTATCCATTAAAGAGAGCATAGTGTGACCCCAAAGTTGTTATCCATCTGGAGAAATAAAGTGTGACCCCCAAATTATCCACTAAAGAGAGCATAGTTGTTATCCATCTGGAGAAGTAAAGTGTAACCCCCAAATTTATCCATTAAAGAGAGCATAGTGTGACCCCAAAGTTGTTATCCATTAAAGAGAGCATAGTGTGACCCCTAAGTTGTTATCCATCTCGAGGAGTAAAGTGTGACCCCCAAAGTTGTTATCCATTAAAGAGAGCATAGTGCGACCCCAAAGTTTTCCATCTGGAGGAGTAAAGTGTGACCCCCAAAGTTGTTATCCATTAAAGAGAGCATAGTGTGACCCCAAAGTTGTTATCCATCTGGAGGAGTAAAGTGTGACCCCCAAAGTTGTTATCCATTAAAGAGAGCATAGTGTGACCCCAAAGTTGTTATCCATCTGGAGAGGTAAAGTGTGACCCCCAAAGTTATTATCCATTAAAGAGAGCATAGTGGACCCCAAAGTTGTTATCCATCTGGAGGAGTAAAGTGTGACCCCTAAAGTTGTTATCCATTAAAGAGAGCATAGTGTCACCCCAAAGTTGTTATCCATCAGGGGGAGCATAGTGTGACCCCAAAGTTGTTATCCATCAGGGGGGAGCATAGCATGTCCCCAAAATTGTTACCTATCAGGGGGAGCATAGTGTGACCCCAAAGTTATCTATCAGGGGGCATAGTGTGACCACAGAGTTGTTATCTATCAGGGGGAGCATAGTGTGACCACAAAGCTGTTAGCCATCAGGGGTAGCATAGTGTGACCCCAAAGTTATCTATCAGGGGGAGCATAGTGTGACCACAAAGTTGTTATCTATCAGGGGCGAACAAAGTGTGACACCAGAGTTGTTATTCCCCAGGGTGGAGCAGAGTGTGACCCCAAAGCTGTTAGCCATCAGGGGTAGCATAATGTGACCCCAAAGTTGGTACCCATCAGGGGTGAACATAGTGTGACCCCAAAGTTGGTACCCATCAGGGGTGAACATAGTGTGACCCCAAAGTTGCTATCCATCAGGGGGAGCATAATGTGACCCCAAAATTGTTATCTATCAGGGGGAGCATAGTGTGACCCCAAAATTGTTATCTATCAGGGGGAGAGCATAGTGTGACCCCAAAGTTGCTATCTTTCAGGGGGGAGCACAGTGTGGCCCCAAAGTTGCTATCCATTAAAGAGAGCATAATGTGACCCTAAAGTTGTTATCCATTAAAGAGAGCATAGTGTGACCCTAAAGTTATTATGCATTAAAGAGAGAATAGTGTGACCCTAAAGTTGTTATCCATTAAAGAGAGCATAGTGTGACCCTAAAGTTATGCATTAAAGAGCATAGTGTGACCCCCAAAGTTGTTATCTATTAAAGACAGCATAGTGCGACCATAAAGTTGTTATCCATTAAAGAGAGCACAGTGTGACCCTAAAGTTGTTATGCATTAAAGAGAGCATAGTGTGACCCCAATGTTGTTATCCATTGGGGGGGACCATAGTGTGACTCCAACGTTGCTATCCATTGGGGGGAGCATAATGTGACTCCAAAGTTGTTATCCCTTTAGAAGAGCACAACGTAACACGTAAGTTGTTATCCATTAGGGGGGAGTATAGCGTGACCCCAAAGTTGTCCATCTGGGGGAGTATAGTGTGACCCCAAAGTTGTCATCCATCGGGGAAGCATAGTGTGACCCCAAAGTTGTTATTCACCGGGGAAAACATAGTGTGACCCCAAAGTTGCTATCCATCGGGGAGGGGGGCTTAGTGTCACCCCAAAGTTGTTATCCATCGAGGGGGGAGCATGGTGCGACCCCAAAGCTGTTATCCATCGGGGAGGGACATAGTGTGACTCCAAAGTTGTTGTCCATCGAGGGAGGAGCATACCGTGACCACAAAGCTGCTATGCATCAGAAGGAACATAGTGTGACCCCAAAGTTGTTATTCATCAGGGGGAACATAGTGTGACCCCAAAGTTGTTATTCATTAAGGAGAGCATAGTGTGGTCCTTAAGTTGTTATCCATTAAGGGGTGCACAGCGTGGTCCCTAAATTGTAATCCATTACGGGATGCATAGTGTGGTCCCTAAGTTGTTATCCATTAAGAGGAGCATAGTTCGACCCTAAAATCGTTCCGTTAAGGAGAGCATAGTGTGGCCCAAACTATGTTATCCATCAAGGGGAGCATAGTGTGACCCTAAAGTTGTTATCCATCAGGAGGGAGCATAGTGTGACCCTAAAGTTGTTATCCATCAGGGGGGAGCATAGTGTGACCCCGAAGTTGTTGTCCATCTGAATTGGAGCATAGTGTAACCCCAAAGTTGTTGTCTATCTGAAGGGGAGCATAGTGTGACCCCAAAGTTGCTGTCCATCTGAAGGGGAGCGTAATGTGACCCCAAAGTTTTTGTCCGTCTGAAGGGGAGCATAGTGTGACCCCAAAGTTGTTGTCCATCTAAAGGGGAACATAGTGTGACCCCGAAGTTGTTGTCTATCTGAAGGTGAGCATAGTGTGACCCCAAAGTTGTCCATCTGAAGGGGAACATAGTGTGACCCCAAAGTTGTTGTCTATCTGAAGGGGAGCATAGTGTGACCCCAGAGTTGTCCATTTGAAGGGGAGCACAGTGTGACCCCAAAGTTGTTGTCCGTCTGAAGGGGAGCATAGTGTGACCCCGAAGTTGTTGTTCATTTGAAGGGGAGCACAGTGTTAACCCAAAGTTGTTGTCGGTCTGAAGGGCAGCACAGTGTGACCCCAAAGTTGTTGTCCATCTGAAGGGGAGCATAGTGTGACCCCAGAGTTGTTATCCATCAGCATGGGAGCATAGTGCGACTCCTATGTTGCCATCCATTATGAAGATTACAGAATGATTGATATTTTGACATCCACTCTTTGAAGAGCATAGTATGACTTTTTTTTTTTTTTTCTTTTCTTTCTTTTTTTTTTTTTTTTTGCTGTCCCATCTTCTGTGCCACCTCAGTGGCATTCCACCCACGCCGCTCATTCCGACAACCCGTCCACAGCCCGGTCAGTCCCACCGCGGCCCTGACACCAGCAATCCACAGGGAGCAGTCAATGTCAAGTCGTGTGCAGTGGCGCCTGTTCTGATCCAACATACGCAGGACACCACCTACTAAGCCCCCTACTGACGACAATAATTGCTTAGTCGCGGAACCGGCGTGAGTGAGCTCTCCCTCCGGAGGGCGCCACCACTTCCGTCCAACGACAGCCCCTATGGACTCGCCGATACCGGTGACCCCGACGGATCTAAACCAAGACCACAGACGTGGAGAGGACATCGAAACTGAGATCACCATGAGAGCAGGGCATGAAGGGCCACAGAATCCGAGACTTTTTTTTACACTGATCGATGAGGATGATTAAGATGATGCTACGGATTTCCATTCCGGTCTGAGACTGCATGACAGGGCTGTACTCTACGCTTTCTTTCATGATATATCCCGGCGTCAACCAGGCTCGAGAGATACAGACACCTGCAGTGTTGGTCAGGAAATTTGAGCAACACTTTCAGAGACGCATCCATTAAGTGGATGAAACACGACTGTGTGGTCCCAGTCTTCCCAGCTGAGCCCGTAGCAAACTCAACTCTGGGTAGGAGCCGGTCGGAGCAGAAAACATAGTATGACTTTTACGTTGTTACCCATTGAGGGGACCAAAGTA